>JASANN010000288.1:1143043-1168337 GCA_031762395.1 Calameuta pygmaea | reverse complement strand
AGTAGCAGTAGCAGTAGCAGTAGCAGTAGCAGTAGCAGTAGCAGTAGCAGTAGCAGTAGCAGTAGCAGTAGCAGTAGCAGTAGCAGTAGCAGTAGCAGTAGTTGGCGGGTCCGTGCATTTCTTGATATAAATTTGATACAAGACTAGTGTCAACTTTCTATATAGAGCGTATTAACAATAACTCGTAAAAATAATCACGTTAAAAGCTTAAGAACAATCATATAGTATTAGAATACGTAGTACATTCAAAGTAAGTACTTTGCAATTCCTGGTACGGACCCATCAAGTAGTACTCGATAAGGAATCACCTGAAGTTTTATTAACTATTACCTGACCATTAAATCATAATTAAATACGAGAAGCAGCCGTAATGGTACAGAATAACGAAAACGTTATAGGAAATTTTGAAAATACAATTATAATGATGAGCCAATGCTGGATCATATAATAGAGAAGCATGTATTGACTTATGTACTTGGCCTCAATAATATGATTTCCATACTTTTTGTTAGAGGAATTCACAGCACTCCTGTACTTGATTTAGTTTTTTACACTTAAGTGTTTTTGGGGGATGACAAACTACCTGAGTTTAATGAACAACTTCGAAAATTGTGACAAATAGCTTCAAAATTTGTTTTCTTCTAACGGCATAGACCAAGAGTGCAATTTAAGTGTACCAATCATAAGAGATGTCGAATGAATATTTGTTGAGTTACCGTCAGACTATATGGTATTTTTTAAATCAACTAGTCAAAATCATAGAATTGACTAAAATGAATATTGTTACTTTAAGGTATTTAAAAGCATGTAAACTAATGTGATTTTCTTCTAGATCGTTGAAGTTACTCATAATATGTCTGTCGTCCTATAAAATTAAAATC
The DNA here is from genome assembly GCA_031762395.1 of Calameuta pygmaea. Classification (NCBI taxonomy): domain Eukaryota; kingdom Metazoa; phylum Arthropoda; class Insecta; order Hymenoptera; family Cephidae; genus Calameuta; species Calameuta pygmaea. The sequence goes on along the minus strand of JASANN010000288.1, from coordinate 1,167,456 downwards.
ATATTCCTCTAAGGAAAATTATCGAAAGTGTCCCTGAAGTATTCGCAGTTTTTATCGCTTCGCTTCTACAACAAGTGTATTCCACCTTCGATCCTTTGCCCGTCGCTTGGCAGGCGCGTCGCCAACTTTGCGAAAATTGAATAGATAGTACGGCAGCGTTAAGAGCGCTGCCAACTTTTCTAAAATACCTCTGAAAAGACTAACCGGTGAGCCTTGTCTTTTTGTCTAGATTTTTTTCGTCCCTTCTTATTTTCACTATCCTTCTCGTTCCCGTTTATTTGACTCTCACTGACCGAGAACATTCGTTACCTACTTAACCGAATTCATAACTAGTGGTAAAAGAATAAAAATTTATCTTTGTAAATCTTGAATCACGTAGATACATCTTTTGTGTTGGTATTATTGTTTCTTTCTTTCCTTTTTTTAAAGGAGATAGCCGAATGTGCCCGTGATGAATTGACGAATATGTAATATCTTATATGATATCGTAATCATTAATCATCGAACTGATAGAATCCTGATTTGTCTTCTCTAGCGTGTCGGTGCGTATTTTCCAAAGTAATTTGCATGGCTGGGTAGGTCGAATAGAATGTAGGGGGTATTTTATCAAGATAAATTCATGGTCTGGAATTTTCGTTAGTCCTTATGTAACACTCGTACACCAATCGAGCGTATTTATAATTAATTTGGTTGTACTAAGTTTTACTGGTAGTACTGACATTATAAATTTATATATTTATTATTAAGTATTAACGCGATATTAATTCGTATTTTTATGTTTTTAGTTAGCAGCACGATATGGAAAATGCTCAAGATTTTAGGAAGCCACCCGATGAAATTACATCTCTCGAAACCATCTATCATTACTTCAAGAGTTGAACTAACTCGTAATGGATGGAAAAGGCGAATCTAGATGTAATAACTTACCACTGTGAGATCATCATAAGAACGTATTTCTATAATTATATATTGTCTTAGTATATAATTAATGAGTGTATATGTTTGGATAACTAGTAAATAAGGAAATGTTCTATAATTGTTTTAACAGTAACTAATGTGATTTATATATATGTATATATATTATTCTCCTATATACTAGATATATATACTTCAATTTATTTCATATTTAATATTTGACCACCCTTTATAGTACTAATTAAATAAATATAAAACGTAATATCGTAATATTATAGTTAATAAATGATTATATTAAATTTGCTTTATTCAGAAAGCTTGAGGAAAGCTCAACTAAGGCGGCAGCATTTCCGCTGGTAAGACATTACGAAAATAGGGATCGGTGGTATATACACTCATTTCAATACTTTGCGCCAGTGATTGCAACCGAAAGAAATATCGATTCGGTACGGTGATCACAATGGTAAAAGGGTTTTAGGTTTTTCATTTATCATTTTTCCTTTACAGTTCTGTTTCGGTTTTCGAATTTAATAGATTTCGGTTTCGGTTTTAAAGAGTGATAGTTTTTGTTAATGATTGTTTATTTTCTGATTTTCATGTTGAGTGTTTCTACCAGAGAGAAGTAGGGAAATTTCCAGTAGACTGATCTTCATAAAACCAATGTTATTTGGGCGTCGACGCGCCACCTAAGCGGACGAGCCTCGAACCATACCCACGTCTTTGATTGGCCGAGTATAATTAGATATACTACGTATGATATTCGTGAGCTCCGTGAGATGCATGAATTAATACCGGGTGACATTCTAACGCATGTGTATTCTGGTGTTGACGCGCTACCTGGACGGAGGAGCCTCGAACCATGCTCACGTTTTTGATTGGGCGAGTGTATCTTCCAAGCTGCCACTAAACCCCAAACGTAAACGTGGGCAATAACGGAAATATAAATTTTCTGACTTCTTTACCATAGTGACGCGCATGGTACGATAGTTAGCGCACAGGAATTTCGGGTTCGGGACTTCCCTCATTATCTTTTTTCTATATTGATTCGCTGACTATGCTTATTGGTTTTATTAATTGCCTTAGGATTTATTAATACATAATTATATTTTACTACGTACATTTTATTATATTACATAAATACAATAAATATTATACGTAAATCAGTGAACGTTTCTTCCTCCCAAGAGCCCGTGAGTGACAAACCAGGCAAATAAACATAAGCACAAGTAGGAAACGAGTATTTACATGGAAAATACATTGGCCTGAGCAGGCACGTGGGTCCTCGAAGCCATGAGGTGCCAGATTGGGGTCCAGGTATTATCTTTTTTTCCCCTTTAATCAGGCCATGCTGCGAACACAAGTATATTGAAAAAATGTATATACGTCAGTAATGCAGAAACGTCCAGTCGCCAGGTGACGCGTCGACGCCAAAATAAAACTTGGACCATGAAAATCGGCACATTGGCAGTCTCCTTGCTCATCTCTGCCGCAATTAGTAGAACAAATATTCAAACCTTTGCGATTCACGAAACTTGGATTGACCAAATAATAAGAAACGCTAAAACTTTAAGTAGAAAGCGCTTAAGCATGAGCAAGGCGGAGACCTACATTATATATTCAGAATTGAGTCTTCACGATCAGCGTCAGTCCGTCTAACATAACTACGGACTACTCACACTTATAAAACCTAACGAGACCTAATAGGGATTTCATTTTCTTAACGCTCCAACGGGTGTTGTGGGACAACCTGTATAAACAAAATAATTGGAAGAATAGGTCACGAAGAAATTAAAAGTATGAAACACCCTACTAAGAGTTTTAACGCAGATATTCGGCTTTTAGAAAAATGGAAACACTCAGCAGGTGCTCCTTATTTTAAACGTATAGCGGACAATGTATAGACGGCTAATGTTACCTTCATAGCTTTGTCAGATTAGTCGTACGCATCGGAAAATTCGAAAATCTGAGCAATGAGGAGTCTAGTCATTCCAAATTTTACTTTAATTTTTGGACATTTTATGAAATTGATATTTATTTAGTATCCGTATGCAAATAAAAATATTTGAGACTGTTTATTATATTTAGTGATTTTCTAATATTTTGAGAAAATACGCCGTAGTTTGGTTTGATCCTCGTGCACTCTTAACACAATAATTATATTATCTTATTAATAATAAAGCATTGTTGTGAAGGAAACAGGTCAAATTCAAACCATAGACGAAACATTATTTCTCGAAATTCACGATTTTTGGTACAATTTTTTAAAGTGCAAATTTAGCCAAAGTCCATTGTAATAGTCACATAATTACCCGAAAACCAAAGAGGCAATTTAAAGAAGAAGTCGATCTCTGAATCGATTCGAAGCGAACGTAACAGAATCGATTCTTAGTTAAATCGAGCACTGAAAGATCAACTTTCCATTAATCGATTCTGTAGTCGATTTTCTGAAACGCTGTTTACTATACATAATTCTAGCATAATTGAAATTAAAAAATAAGAAACTTTATGTTGAGCTTCCTTTTTTTCTTCAAGGCACAAAAAATACGAGAAAAAACAGAGAACATAAGGATGCGTTTCAAAATAGCATAAACATATCTTAAAGCATATTCCGTAATTGAATCAAGGTTACAGTTATCAAATTTCAGCCAATGATATCGATTGATTTTTGCCACCAGTCGATGAAATTAGCTCAAATTAAATAACTGCAACTGTGGTTCAATTACGGAATATGCCCTTAATAAACAACTTTTTACTGTATAGTGATTTGCCTGTAATGTGAATGTCCGATTCTTAGGATTCTGGGATCGATTCACTGACTTGATCCTGTTTCTGATCGATCCGAAAAATCATTTTTTTCCACCAAAGAATCGATTTTTCGATTAATCGATCTCAGATCGACATGCCTAGGGCAAGAAAAATAATCGTGCATCTGCAGTGTAATTAACTTGTAGTTGCGTTTGCAATAATATATTTTTGAGTGATTTTCTTTCTTTTCTGTTAAATGTGATATACATAATTCTATCATATACACATAGTATATACTCATATATAAATTTATATGAATGCGAATATGCTTGCCCTATGTAAATATATAATCGATTTCTCTTCACAAATGTTTCTCCAAATTTAGTATGGTGATTGAACGTACAAATTATAACGCTTAATACGTTAAAGATAAAATATTATTATACTTCATTCACTAAATTACCAGCCCTAAATCGTACATTTTTTTTAGGAAAACAATTCAATTGCAACTTATTAAGGACATGAAGGCGTTGAGTCGCTCAGTTATAAAGCACACGAAAAGAATTCTTGAGAAATTTTTAGTGTCCCTTAAATAAACCTACTTTCTTACATCTAGAGAAAATTATACTTTTATAGCATAGATGTATAAAATAGAATATTACAAACTAAAGTGACATGTCCGATTTTCCTCTCTTATTCATCGCACTGGTGATAGGTAGTTCTGCAACGAACGTTAATAATTGTACAGAAAAAAATTAATGATGATTTTATTTGGCGGTTACAGAAAAAAAAACCATTATTTACCTCTGTTTATCCATATTTCGTCTTGACAATCGCCTACCATGTTCAGGCGTGGTTAATGTATATCTTTTTGTGTGTGCAGGGTTTGTTCGCAGCTCGCGTTGATCTGCTATCTTAGCCTTTTCCACCTTATCCATAAATTTAGCAATTAATTCGGGACAATTAAGATTCTCTTCTGGTTCCCAAGAGTCATCCCCACTTGAAAAACCTTTCCAACGAATAAGAAATTCTCGTGTCTTGTTCTTTTTAAAATATACATCAATTATTTTTTCAACCTCAAACTCCTTTCCTTCGTTCTTGTCAGGGTCTGATACAGATTTATCTGCACCTAAAACGTAAAAAATACATTTATAATGTCTCATGATACTTACGTGTAGCATAATTGAAAGAACATTACCAATTCCTCCATTTTTATCTTTTGACTTTCGGTATGATTTTGATGTTCTAGTCTTCTCAGTCTTTTGTCTTTTCTTAGATGGTTCTGAATTAGATTCATTCTCTTCATTTTCCAAAAGGAATTGCTCTATTAAATCAGAACAATTGAGATCCTTTTCCTGTTCCCAAGTATCCGAGTCTTCGTCATATCCTTTCCATCTTACTAGAAATTGTCGTCGTCCTTTAATAGTGCGATAAGAGACGATCTTCTCCACCTATGTAAGCAATTAATAAGAATAAGCATAATTAACTAAACAAACATTATTAATAAACAGGCTATTAATTTTCATATCCTTATGTCAATGGTTGAAGCATCATAGTACACAAAATACACTTAATCACAAGCCAATAACTTTAATATTCACACACCTCATATTCCTTTTCATCAGGAGGTTGATCTTTTGATGTAGACGCTTTAGCGTCCTCCTTTTTACGTTTTTTTGTTCCAACTCCAGATTTTCCCGCGCTTCCATTTTCGTGTTGTTCTTCGTTTTCTTTTGCCTCATCCTCCTTCAACGATGCTGGTTCGTTATCAATATTCTTTCTACCGCGTTTACCACGATCACTAGTTGCCCCAGCTATTCCGATTGCATTTCCAGAACGGCTTCTGGTCTTCTTGACTACTTCACTAAGTGCTCGATTTTCGTCAGTATTTTCTGATATTTCATTTCTAATGGGATCATTTATCGTCGTTGACGCTGCCTCTGCGACGCCATTTTCCTCCGATTCGCTGCCGCTTGTCTCGGACTTGCCTCGCTTACCCTTCATACTCAATCTTCTCATTCTTGCTGTACCTAATACAAATCCCTGATAAATTTAACTACAAATGCGATATGGAGAATATATTGATTCTAAAGACGATAAAGATGTCAACGATATGGATCCACTAAAGATGCGTATATTGACTGAATCAACACTATTCCGTCCCACTCCCTGCTTGAAAGAGTACCCCCCGGAAGAGACTCCTATGGACAATCACACTGCACTATCCCGCCATCAACCAATAATATAACGTATACATTGAAAACAATATATTTCTCAGTCGTTTTTATTATTATTATTATTATCCTTGTAAACATTGTCGAAATCAAGATAAGATAGAGTCTAAATCCAAATTAATATTCTTACTCCTTGAAACTTACCTTTAAAATGAAAACTTTTATACTGTCTAGTTTTTTCGTCCTTTTAGAATTTCCTCGGAGAGCAATTCACGCTGCTATCCACTGTATATACAACGCGGCTACGATTAAACACTGTGATTGATACAGTAACTCACCCGCGCGCGCAGCGCATTACACTGCATGTGTGTTTTCTCCCAAGCTTCGTGACTGCAGAATAGTTGCCAGTTGTGCGCATCTCTGTGAGGCCGCGCGAGACGCCTCCACCAATCGAACAATGTTTACTTGAATGATTGCATCTCCGGAAGGGATATATTGCTGTACGATTCAACGGAATAACTGCGAACCCATTATTTGCGTTTTCCTTTATTCTTTTTTTGTTCCTGATTTCAGTTATTTATGCAAATATGAAGAATTGAGAATCCATTTCAATTATGGGATGATTTCTTTGAGTTGGAATGATTTTTGGGTTTTTATAAGACCTACGCATCTCTAATGATGTCCCCCAATTATATTTTCCATCAGTGAGTGGGATAGTCTTCAATATGTACAAGATATACTATTATAAATGGAAGAACTGTTGGAGAATTATTAATAAACGATATTTTTCACATTTACAATACTTATGGCAGTTTCTCAAATTCTACAGGAAAAAAATATAACCCTTCTATGATCGTGTACGGTCCAAGAGTTGGACCGTACTTAAGTTTATCGAGATTTAATTGTTGAGATCAGCGAATTGAGGCACCTTAAGGCTAGATTTTAAAACGGGCGCTAGCGTTAGAAAACGGTATTTTGATTGGTGGATACTAGGTGGTGGGAGAAAAATTGTGATTTTATACCAATCAAAAACCTACGTTCGAGTATTGGCGCCTATAAGAGGATTCAGCCTAAGAGACCTTGTACACTTCTTATGCTCCAAAACACCTACTGATGGATTAAATAATATGGTTGCTGTAGCAACTGTTGTTAAGTATGTACGGCCATCTTATGGGTTGTTAACCCTGGTTTCCCGACTTCCTGAATTTTCAGACATTCAGTACTCCTTCGTTTGGCGTGCTTTCGATTCAGTTAGAAACGGTTTTACAATTAAAGAAAATCATGGCAAAATCCGTTACAACGTACGAAAAACCCACACCGCACATTGGTAAGTGACGTAATCAACACGTCAGATAGTGTACAAAAGATTTAAAAAACATACAATGTTGAATAAAAAATTATATTTGCTCAGGATTACCCGATTGGTATGCTAAGCAGTGGGAACTACGTCAAAGCGTCGACACTCGTAGATCAGATGCCTTCGAGTTACGCAGCTCCAGCAGGATCATGCGGTCAGAAACAAAAATTAAAACAGAATGGGATACTTATATGAACAATACCAGAATTGCCGATAGGTATTTGAAAAAAGGAACAGAGTTTTAAGTCCCGTTTCGAAAATTGTATATCGTTATATATTTACTGATAGACTAACCGAACTTTCTCATTGGCGAGAACTCCTGGAGAGTCAATTGGAAAGGATCGAAACTGAAATAAAACTTCTGAAGGACGAGCGAGCTGATGCTGAAAAGGAACTCGAGGGTCTCAATCTACCTCTTCAAATAACTGCTGAGTGTATTTCTACTAGAGACTGTCGTCGGGGCACCGAGTTGACCTACGACGACGGCGATACTGAATTAAAAAAGGAACTCTGCGTCTTAGAGGGAGTCAAGAAACTTTTAACTAATAGGTAAACATGAGGAATAAGCCATAGCATATAATAGATGCTTAAAAAGGAAAATTTAACAATTAACCGTTAACACTTACAGAATTCAGACTGCTTGGGAGAAGCTCAATCGTTTGGAGGAGGTAAAATTCAAAGTTGGTCTTGATCTACAGGATAAGGTTGAGAGTATAAATATTGATCAAGAGAATCTTCGATTAGATCGCACTTGTGCTAATATCAGCTATAAGATGGATTCGCTCAGAATACCAAAAAAGTGAGAATGCTTTACGGATTGGTTGAGGACCTCCTCTTCAGTGTTCTTGATCTTTTTTTTTTCTTGTTCAATTCAGTTCTGTTTCTTATGAGTCCTGGCTTGAACATTGTCAATTCACGAAACTTCTTGCTGACAATGAGATGAGCGATACGTACAGTTTTCGCGAAGCATTACACGTTACCAGGGAACGCGCCAGGAATGACATCAAAGCTCAGCAGGATGTTGCAGATTTTGCGCTGAGGAAGAGGATATATCAAACCCAGAAGGCCAGGAATGAGCTGGAATGGCAAAAGATGAAGGTAAAAGATGTAAGAACATCGGGGCAGATTAGGATATAAGAAAATATGGTCAGTGCAGATGCAACGCGAGATGGATACACTACAAAAGGAATTAGTTAGATTGGATGATGCTCTTCAGAGTAAAACCGACGCTGTAAAGTGTGCAGAAACCAGATTGGAAAATCGTACCTATCGTCCTGGATTTGAATTATGTCGCGATGAGGTCGATCTGGGACTGAAAGATGAGTTCTTGCAAATGAGGCAGACCAAGGAGGATCTTATTGCCAAGATTAATAGCGCAAAGTACGTAGCATAATAGTTCGATTATTTCAATTACTATTTATAATTATTATTATTTATAAAATCACAATAGGGCTACCTACAACGGTTTGGAACTCCTATTGATTCGCATTGACAAAAACCTGCAGGACAAACAGCATTCCTTGATGACCGACGTCATGTGCCTAGACCTTCGTGCCAGATTAAAAACTGGTGACAGATCACGATTGGCGAATGAGACTGATCGCAATATTGTACTCACCAGAATGGAGCAGGAAGTGTCGCCTGAGTCTTAATTAATTGTGCCCGGAAGTATAGTAATTGTGTAGTCTGAGTGGAATCCAAGAATAGTTGATAATAGCGAAAAAAAAAAGGTTTTTAGCAGCGTAACAATGTGTACAAAAAGGATGATTAATATTATATTTACGAAGTGGACACAGCGGAGTCCATTGAATTTTCAGCTTTAGCTTTCAATAAACTGAACTGTGCCACAAATTTTTCTGCTAAGGAAGAATCCAAATTTTTAACAGCCCTTCTGTGAATTTCGGCTACTCTTTTTGGATCACCATGATTCATTTCGAATTTGATGTAATCCATCCATACATCTGTGTGATTCTTGCCAAATTGCAAAGTCGCCATTTCATGTGGTCTGCGTGCATTTTTTAAAGAGATTTCCGGCTGCATTAGTTCCATTGCTGCCATTTTCTTATGTAATTCTAGACAAGATGGCGGTTGGAGACAAAGATTGTCATAGACCTGTCTTGCTGTCTGTATGTCTGAAAACAAAAGGGTATTGTTTGAAATTATCGAATGATAATGGTTTGGTTCCTTAATGTTTTTCTTAACACTTGTAAACTTACTTTTGGTCAAAACCAACCATTCGACATACGTTGGTTTCATATCTCTAGCAATGGCTGGTTCTCCCTGCATTGCTGCTTGGAAAACTTCTTCAGTTTCCTCAGGACTCTTTGCCTGTACATGCAGCAATTTCATTCTCCACAATGGTAAAGCTTTCTCTCTAAGAATTTCAGTAGCCTAAATAATATATTACACATTAGATAAAATCAAATAATTCAAAATGATAATGATGAATGAATATAAGACCTTAGCAAATACTGTAGCTACATTATCGTCTTCTCCTAATATCACGTGATAACGTAACCTTGCCTGCCAAAGATTGACACTATTCGGCAAAGCCTCTGTCGCCCAAGTGAGAACTTCAAGTAATTTTCTCTGAGCATTCTCGTCTTTCTTCTCATTGTTCAACATGTTGATCTGAAATCCATTGTAATTTCAAAAAACGTTCAAGTGAAATCAGTCCAGAAATGAGATTTAAGTGTTAGAGGACAATATGCTTTACGTACCCATTGCAGATAATATTTTTCGCGAAGCTTTTTTGCCTGATGAGCTTGACTGAGCGCGTTACGCAACAGCTTTTTCTTGAAATTTGGCAAAGATCCAGTATCATGATTGATTTCCAGTATACATTCAATATAGAGGGACCACATTTCTTCAGTTTTTATTTTTTTCACAGCTGTTTGGTAAACCTCGTTACAAAGACTTATGCGATCCCGTAAAGAACTTTGTTCAGAACTGTCAACTTCCATAGTACTAGAAGGCTGGATTAAACCTTTCAATTCTCTCTTGGCCATTGTATCCCACATGAGAGGTTCGTGTGCGTATTCCTGCACCATGTCGCTAACAAATATGTTGATTCAGATAAGATATTTGTATTTGGGGAAGCTCGAAATTTTCATGCATTGCCAAGTACTAACCTAACAATTCTATTCTGTAACATCTCGGTATTCTTGTATTCTTTAGTGATATCTAAGAGCTCTATGATGAACTTTATGTCTTTGATACGCTTGAAAGCTTGCAGGTATATTACATTAGCACGTTTAAGCTCATCTGGCATTGTATCCTCCCCCGGTGCCACTGTGTCTGATTTCTTATCCTTCATTTCAGAGTCGTCTATTTTTGACAACGCCTCGTCTAATTCGAGTCTAAATTTTTAAATTATCTCATTTATTGACCCTGCAGTAAAATGGATTCTTTACTTTTGCAATTTTATTACGTTACCGAAATGAATCCGCGTATAATAATCGGGAATCTGGATGTATATGTAATCCTCGTAAAAGGTACTGCCTTGCATTTTGAATATTTTGATTCTCTTCAATTTCCCATCGCGCAGCAATATGCCAACACTTTGGCTTGTCTTGATGTACTTGTAACATCCTGCCAATCATGCGACTTGTAGAACTATGAAAGCGCTGCCAATCATTAATGACTTACTATAGCGCATTTATTTTCATAATTCTTATTATGTAGCCGATATATAATTTCTAATGTAACTTACCATGTGTTTGCAAAACTTCATATAGGCGATCCAAAATCGCACATCGTCCTGAAACTTATGTATTGCTTGCGTATAAAGCTGATTCACTTTATTGGCGATCGCGTAATCGATGTCAGATTTCTTTTGGCCGATTCCCAATTTCTGTAAAGTATTCGAAAATGCCTTGGTTTTAATGGAAACCTCTTACAACTTTTTTGAAAACCATTATAAGCTACTTAAATTAATTTAAATTTATTACCATCATCTCGATGTTAATAAAAAAAATATTCAATTGATTCAAGTCTTATCATCGACTGAAAGGAATTTACATAATGAAAATATTAGTTAACATGATAAAAAACATTATAGGACAATACTTTTTGTCATATACAAGACGCAAAATTAATGTGAGAATGAATACGTACAGTGGGTCGGAGAAGTCATACCCTACTAATTATTATAATATGATTTTATATTCTACGATTTATTAGGAGTACAGTAGCTTAATTATTAGCATATTTTTATAGATATATAATGAAGAAATATTGCAAATTTTTCCACACTCAAGTGATGGATATCAGAGACATTAATTATTTTGTGCAGTACTGTATGAAAATTGATCCACAAAAGACTTTGCACTACTTCAGTTTACCCTTTGAATGCGTCAGTATTACTATGTTATTATTCTCTCTCTTGTATTTAAATCTGGCTTTTGAGGTAGTATTTGCAAGGTATGTGGTATATAGTATGGTATTAATTGTTTTACGATATGGGCAGCATTTCTTGGATTGTTGTCTTATTAAAAATAGTAATTGTTTTTTATTCCTAATATTGTGGCCCTGAGTTTTAAATATTATTTTTCAGGTTTAAATCTGATAAAACATATTCGCGTAAAGATTAGACAAACATTATGATATATTGAGATACGATCAACAGAATCTTGCATTCAGCAAGATATAAATATTTAAGTTATAGAAGTTTGTAAGAAATTAATCCAAAGTATTGGAGACAGTTTAAACAGTGTTTAAATAGCCCAAAGGTGGACCAACAAATTATTGATACTGTTGAATAAAATTGAGTTATTATGATTATTGATACATATGGTATGAACTGTTTTGTGAGTTACTGTATTCAGACAATAATTCTAAGTAATGATTAAGAAATACCTACATCACGACGTTGTCGAACGAGCTTCAGTAAATCCATTTCATATTGTATGTAACGTAGATAATCCTCCTTGCACTTTGTATGCCTTTGTATTTTGTACTCATATTCCTTCCGTTTTTTTGCTATTCCTCTGTGTGAAATAAATTTGTAATAATTAGAAGAATAGTGGAAACAGTGTGAATTAATATTACTTAGAAAAAGGGACTATATGCACCTCGAAAAATTATGTTAAGGTTATGTATATACTTACCGAATCTCATTCTTATCGAAGAGCTTTATCCTCTCCATTTGTTCTAATTCAGGTATCATATCCTCACATCGTTTCTCTACGAATTCCGCCATTTCGTGTTTCTTTATTCACAGGAAACAATTATTTTCCTACTTCTGCTCCTCACTTAATACTCTGTTCAGCTTGGTTCAGCTAAACTCCCACGTGAGTTGTCAGTAGTGAGAACGAAAATTGTTCCCAGTGCTTTTCGTGATTATGTTTTCCACTAAATTCATATAAATTCCACGTGAATGATTAAGGAATTGTAATATATAACAGGTATCTTGCTTTTCGAACAATTTTTTTTCAATCTTTTAATACTTGCAATAAATAAAATATTCTATTCTTATATGTATTCAACATAATGTATTAACACTGAACTGGTTTCGCAGTTCCATGGGAATTCAAATAAAAACATAACCTTAAAGTCTTTACACTTCCTTCAACAAGAATAATTTTTAATAAGACATTTAAATTGTTAAAAAAAGTTGCAAACTAATTTTCGTTTCACAGTTCGCAGACAATGTAATCCTTAGCGAATTAGACGTGGTTTTCTATAAAATAACATATGTATATGATGAACTATAAAAATAAAATATTTTTTAGTGCAAAATCATCATTATTCATATTTAATAATAAACATTTTATGTCGTAACACGCTTTGCTTCCTAGAGAAATTTATAATGCATAGTTGCATTAAGTTTATTCACACACAAATTTGCTTTGTAAACATCGCATATGTTCCTTCGTCCTGTAAGAAAATTTCTCCCTGCCAATGGTTTTTGTCAAAGCTGAGGAATGGTTTTCCATTGATTAATCATAGATATTCGATTATATAAATATCGAATTCCCTTAATTAATTCGGATAATCTATGTTTTACTGTAGATATAAATAAAACATCCAGTGAAAAACGCCATTTATCAAAATGGGTGGTGCTGTTTAAAATGCACGTGCACGGTAATAAATGCTTAAATATTGTATACACTCCTTTTTTAATTCCGATTACTTTATAAAAACTGTGATAATATACCCACACTGAAAAACATACATCATTAAATGAAAAAACGGAATCCATAAAAAATTTCACTTATTTAAAAGGTTAATGAATTCGTCTCTTACCGTCATAATCTTCCTGAATTGACAGTATTTACACAACAACCTGGGTTATATTACCTCAAGCTGAAACTGATTCGAGATTCTTAAAAGCAACTGGGCAAAGTAATGAAAAAAAATGCATCAAATTCGAAAGGAGGTCCCAAGGCAAAAAGACCTCACTGGTCTGCGGGTCTATTGGATTGCATGGAAGATCCTAAAATGAAAGTTAAGGAGGACGATCTCATGGTAGCGATTATTGATGGTTATCCAAAAGCACATTATCATTATTTAATACTCCCCAAAGAAGACATAGATACGATATTTGATTTGAAAAAAGAACACGAGGACCTTCTCACTCACATGGAAAATGTCGCCGAGGATCTAATCAAGAGTCATCCAGATCACGAATTCAAGTAATTACAAAAAAAGAATTCTTAATCATTGTTTATAAATGGAAAATGTATATTAATATTAATTTATTTGAAATTCTACCAGATTCGGTTACCATGCTAAACCCAGTATGCAGAGGCTTCATCTTCATGTAATAAGTTTGGACTTCGATAGTCCTTGTTTAAAAACAAAACATCATTGGAATTCCTTTACTACTGATTTTTTTCGTCCTGCAAAAGGTATTTTAAAATCAATAGACTGTAATTAAATAAAATATCTTTCGAAGCGTGCTCTAGGAATTCATTCAAGCAAAACAATTTTTACAGACGTTCATGAGGAACTGCGACGCAATGGATCCGTAAAGAAGATGGCCTTAGAAGAGTACCAGAAATTGATTAACACTGAATTAAAATGTCATAAATGTTCAGAGAGACCGAAAAATATGCCAGAATTGAAGAAGCATCTTCGTAGTCACGTATCAAGTAAAGATTGAGTCGAAGTTTTGAGTCTCGGTGATGATGTCATCCGAATACATATTGTAAAAGCAGGTATCAGGTAGCAGGACAAGATCAAAGATATGGGTATAAATAATGTAGACATGAATAATGCGATATTTCGGAAATTTTACTATAAATAAATTTGATGTTAATGTTAATAGGTTTTCTTCTTTATAATCTATGGTAATTACGTACTAACTATTTACAGAGTCTTCTTATTTTCGAGGGCCTGTCCGTCTGTCACTGCCTATGTTTCTTGGTTTGTGGTGATGTGTCAGTGTGTTTATTTATGTAACGTGTGAGAGTAGTATGTACTACGTATATTTAGTAATACTGCGATTAATAGTTACAAGTGTATTCTTCGTCGTCTTCGCGAAACGATAGGCAACTGCGTTAGTTAAATCATATCCATTGTCTTTATCATACAGAAACGCATAGACGTGCACATAGAGTATATTGGAATAAGAATATACAATATATGTACGTAAATGTACAGGATGCCTAGACGCGTGTATCTGTTTCTCCCGTTTTCTATAATTTTAATTACTGTACAAGTGAGAAAGATTCACGATTAAAAATTTTTTTTCCTCAAGAATTTCTATCAATGGACTTTTCACGTTAACTTTCCTATACTTCCACGCACTCCGTTTTCTATCTCGCCTTTAAGTATTTTTCACTTTGCACTCTAATAAACGTCTACTAGTATATTATAAATAATTGGCTAATCTCGGTGCACGATACGAAAATATTCGTTCCTGCGCTATAACTATTTTCTTCTATCTCACTCGCTCACTCGCTCATCTCTTCCTCCCTGGTACCTGGCAAATAAGCAGAAATCTCTTGAGACTTTCTAAACTTGAGCATAGGATTGAAAATTTGCGAGGATCTACATAAAACGTAGATCGGCCAAAGTTTCTCACCTTTACCCGAGGGAAATGCATGAGGTACGAGAGAGGGCGAAAGGACGCAAGAAAGTGAAGAGCGAGAGAGAATATATGGCTCTCTTTGCAGCATCCTTTACTCTTACAAACTAAAACTTAACAAAACACGCGAAAGAATGGAACAAACGAGAACATAGCAAAGAGAAAAATACAATTGAACCCTGGTAACGCTTATAAGATATCTTCGAGTCTATGATAGCGTAAGGATGTCCTCTCTTATTTTTTATATCAAAATTAATTATAAATATTTTTTTCCTAACAGCTGCGGCCTCTCCGCTCGTTCCGTACGTAGCCCACCAAAAGCGGTCATTTTGGCAAAGCCACTGAGTCCGAGGACAACCGACTGATCCCAGGTAAAGGAAGAATAAAAAGACAAAAGCTGTAGGACGGATAAGATCAAAAAGAAGTAAGGAACCATAAGGACACACTGGAATCCGCCGATTATTTCGAAGTACACACAGTGTAGGACGTCCCGACGCTACACACTGCCTCTTGAATATCTCACAATCATTTTCAGAGATAAATACCCTGTCTAAGTCTGTTGCTGTATATGCTTCCGAAACAGAATTTTTGATAACAAGAGGCCGATCAGTTTACAAAATTTTGCAAAAATACTAGTCGCCCGCCATTTAATTTCCAAATTTATTTATCCACGTCCCTTCTCCAAATCCCACAGTCAGCGTACGTATTATTTGTCTTCGTAATGCGCACGTGTCTCATGCAATGACCTTTTCTCGTATATGTGTCAAAATTAACCTAGCAATACTAAGAGCTACAAACATTTTTACAATATTGTTTACCTACCTAACTAATATTCACAAGTCATAAATATATATTTATACATGTATTCATGTACATAAGTATCTAACGCGTATATATATATATAGGTAATGTACAGATAATGTACAGAATGGCTCAGGCGACTTTTTCTCGAAATAAAACAAAAAAAGAACTTTCATTTCTATCTCCTGCAACGATCTACGTCGCGCCTCACCCTTCTTTGCTCCTACATTTCTTTCAACCCCTATTAAAGTACACTTTCCATATTTACAGTAGAGGGTGAAGCGCGCATTCTTCTATCGCGAATCTATATATGCATCTTTATACATCTCCGCATACTTACTAATAAATTCGTAACGTAATGAGTGACAGATTACACGCGCTAATTGGTATTACGGGTATTGGTAAATAGTCGCAGTGCTGGTAGCAGTCTACTAATTATAATCAATGTAATTTATCTATATTCTCTGTATCATCTAGTCTTTCTAGTAAATAGAGAAAAAACAGAAAACAAAAGAAAGAGAAGAACACTTGCATTGCTTAAGTCGCATACGCTTCATCATACTTACACACACACACGCGCGCGCACACACACAAAATTCAGTCTCACTTACTTTCATGCGCTCTAGAGATGATTCTCTCATGGTTTGAGGCAACGAACTAATGAAATAAATAGCGTTTCGTTAAATTAATATAAATTAAATGAACGAATAATAGAACAAAAGGAACGATCGATACTCTGATCGAATAAATTAAGTTAAAGAGAAAAACAAACAACAAACGTATATCAAAAATTTTGAATTCCCTCAGTGAGAAAACAGAACAGTGAAGAATTGAACGAACTACGCATAATTCTCGAAAGACAATTGTTGCGCATTCACAACACATTCGCACATGTCAGACACAGTACATTAATTTATCGGGTATTTATCGCTACAATTTAGCATACTGTATATTATAGTGTGTCAAGTCTTTTCGAGGGTTGAAAGCTACCCTTCGGCTTTCAACATCCTACATATATATTGTATATATCGTATTTACTGTATTACTTTAACGTCTCGCACTTTTGAAACTCGCTCTCCTCTATAGTCGCTCGCGATTTTATTTACCCTTTCATATTTTAGTCCGATCGTTATTCGCGAAATCGGCTTCTTTTCTTATTCGTGGGAATCACTTGAATTTATCGTTTAATCATTCGTTTTCCGACAGATTTGGCGAGAGGCACATACCACGCGAGCTCAATGAAGAGAGAAGAATAAAAAAAGAAACGGGGCGCAAGGTCTAAAGGGCAAATAATGATGGCGAATGGTTGAAGAGAATAGAGAAATGGCGCACGATTGATTGGTAAAGGAAAAGTTTACGTATCTGTACGAAATTTGTATAACTATATATAAATATGTACATGAGGCTTGTTATTAAAGGCAAGCAAGATTCTTGTATACGTTTACGCACTACTATGTACAGGGGGTTGAAATTTCATTTGGTGAATTGGCAAATGGAAATCTCATTTGAAAATGAGAAATTGATTGATGTCAAATTAAAATTGCAAATGCTTGTCCGCCGTATTGTTTCCTTATGAGGATTCTCTATGATTTCTCCTTTCTCTTCGACCTTCACCCTCTAAGTTATGATGCTTCTCGCACGTTTGCAAAACTATTTTTTTTAAGCTAGAAATTGACCCTACATCATCTAACCATTGATCTTATTACGTGCTCGGTTGTCAAACGTGAAAAACAAGTATCGTACTTCTTAATATCTTGTTACTCGTTAAGAAGTCCTACCCATTGCCCTTCTCATTCATCATTCCTTTTTGTCTCTTCTTTCTTTTCTCTTCTCTCTGTTTCTTTCCTAATGTAGTGTCCTAATCTCGAAATGTACCTTTTGGATGGACCATTGAAGTATTCTAAAATTTTCCTAAGTCCGTCCGCCAAGGTTCCTTGCGCGCTCATATTTTATCTTCTTCTTGGATTTCAAGACGTTAATTATATTAATTTGTTAGCTAAGAAAATACGATTTCCTCCTTAAGGGGACACCACTCGCGAAACTGAAGTCTTTTAAAAGTTTT
This sequence comes from Calameuta pygmaea, assembly GCA_031762395.1. Taxonomy (NCBI): domain Eukaryota; kingdom Metazoa; phylum Arthropoda; class Insecta; order Hymenoptera; family Cephidae; genus Calameuta; species Calameuta pygmaea. The sequence continues at coordinate 1,149,370 of JASANN010000288.1, read as the reverse complement.
GAGATTTTTTTGTTTCATTCAAACTTTTTCTTTCGATATTTTTCACTCTGTTTCACTTTAATTCTTCTCTTTAACTCTTCTTGGTGTGTATACCGCTCTCACTTGTTCTCGGTAATACCTCTTATCTCTTTCTCTCTCCCAGTAGATCCTTGTTTTAGTATGTGCTTTTAACGGTATTTACGACTCCTGGTATCCGTAACAATGTACTCTCATCTCCTCGATTGCTCGGCACCACTCCAGGGCAAATCCTTCAGGATCCTCTAGATAGTATGTCCTGTTCGGCTGTAAACAGATAAGATAGACAATTGTATAATGTAGCTCTTCCAAGTATTCATACTGCTCATTCATTCATACCGCTAGCTTTAAGAATCGTAACGCGCATTGATATGAAAGACTTACCGTGTGCACAAAGAAGATCTTAAAATTCTTGGGTTCCACCCTGAGTTCAGGACTCCAAGGTATTTCACCCTTGAGTACCATGTTCACCGGATCAACATAATAGAGATGCGGTCCAGTGGTAAGCAGGAGCATCCTTCTCCTAGCAAAGAGACCTTTTCGCTTATTGACGAAATTCTGTTTGACTATCAAGTTACCCTCTACGAAGCTGTCCCATGGATTACTTGCTCTCTGCTTTTCGAGCCTTTTCCTAATCTCCTCCTCCGTCAAATCGGCAATTCCGGACCTCTTTCTTCTCGATGTTTTCTCGACGACGATTGTTACAGGTTCGGCCTTCTTTTTTTTCGTTCTTGACTTCGTCTTCTTTTCCTTAGATTGTTCTTCCTCGCCAGCTACTGGTACCTGCTTCTCCTCTTCTCCTTCTTCAACTTCCTCTACTTCATCCTCCTCGGTCTCTTCCTCTTCGCCGATGCCCAAACCCAGAAGCCGCGTGAGCTGCTTATCGTCGAGACCAGGTTCCAGGTGATCAGGAACCCTGTATTGTGATCTGAGCTCCTCGTGCTCTGAGGTGCCAGGTAAATAAGGGTAGATTGGTGGTGGCGTCTGTTCGTGTAATGTCTCAAAGTCCATACCCTTAAAGAAGTCATGGGCTCTGATACTAGGATAACCCGCACCGTGCTCATCAAGGGCACCTAACCTTTCCGAGGGCTCAAGGACAAGTAACTGGCTAACCAGTGATCGTGCAAGATCGCAAAAACCATCTGGGATCTCGTATTCGAGCTTCATGATCTTTTGGAAGATCATGTACTCGCTCCGCGATCGGAACGGTGGTAAACCAGCGACCATCTGGTAAACTATGCATCCAAGGGCCCACAAATCTGAGGCTCTGCTGGCGGTTTTGTCAGTCAACAATTCGGGGGACACATATTGTGCCGTGCCGACGAAGGAGTTTCGTCGCTCCCGTTTGTACTCTCTTTGTCTTTGATGTTGCTGTTGTCGGAAATTCTGCTGTTCCTCTGTATGTTGTTCATTCTCAGAGGTACTAAGCTTCTCCGGATCGTCCTTAAGAATCTTGGCACTACCGAAGTCCGTAATGAGAATATGCATTTTCTCGTCGAGGAGAATGTTTTCAGGTTTGAGATCCCGGTGTATGATCCCAAGACCATGAAGGTACTCGAGACCGCGCAGAATCTCAGCCGAGTAGAATTTCGTGCACTCGATGTCGAAGCTGCCCACCTTGTTGATATATGGTAGCAGCTCACCATTCTTCGCATATGAAAGTACGAAGTACAGTCTGTCCAGGTCCTGAAAGGTGCAGAACAACCGGACGAAGCTGTGCTTCGCACCAGCTAGCATGTTCAGCACTTCTTTCTCCCGCTTCACATATTCTGTCTTCCTCTCCTTGATGATGTGCCGCTTGTCACACACCTTGATCGCGTACTCCTTGTTCGTGTGGATGTCCTTGGCTAGGTAGACCTACGTGACACGTAATGATAGATTGATTTTTATTCAATTGTTCTTTTTTTGTATCATTGATCAAATGTCAGATTGATTCTAAATTACAAAGTGATACTCACGGTCGAGAAACTGCCCTCGCCGATGACTTTGCCGAATATAAAGTCCTTGGGGTTGCGTTTGTGTGTCGGTAGGTTGATGCCGAGGGCCGGGTTGATGGTGTTGACCCGGGGCGCCAGGTTATTGGGCGGCGCCACCACCCCATTGGTCACGTCGTTCGTTGGTGGAGACATTTTAGACACCGGCCCCTCCACCGTAACTGCCGGCTGTGGCGAAACGGTAAGCGCCTGGTTCGCCACACGCTGTAACAACAAAAGACATTACTGCATTACAAGTGTCGTCATGATCGTTATTACAATATTTATATAAGATATGCCCCCCCCCCCCCCTATGCAGTGCTCAGAGATAAACAGCAGCTATAGATTTTTGTTCAGCTGCTACCAAGAAATCGATTCGAAAAGTAACGCTATTTCAGAGGTCAGTGGGAAGAGGAAGAAGATAAATAAATAGACAGAAAGAAATCAGATGTATCGGTACCCTTGGTACATCTGAAGGTATCCTTGGTACACCACCACCACCAGGTCGTCTAGAAATCATAGCCAATCGTCGAATCAAACAAATATTTGACCAATTGCAATCTTCCGGCACGACGACGTCATGTTCTCTCGCTACCATTCTCGGCTGTGGAGAAGACCGAAGAAGGTTAGGCCGAGAACTTTGCTTTGTCCTCTCCCTCTTGCCATTTCCGATGCCGTGCCGTCGGCAGATTACGCACTTCCGTTCTCTAACGAGCATAGAACGAGCTAACGCGTTCACCAGTAGCTTCTCTCTCTTTGTCCTTTTCTCTGTCGTGCTCGGTATATCTCTATTCTGCATCACTGATCTGGGCTCTTTCACGAGCGCTTAATCGCTCTGTTTCCGCTCGGAAGAACCGGACAGTTGCGGAAGCTCCTCTGCCTCTTAACCCTTTTATTCTCTTGGCTAGAGGGCGGGCAATCCCTCCCTCCTCTGCCGGTGGCTGCGGAGGACGGTGATCGCCGACGAATTGAGAGTCAGTGTTATCAATTTTTGTTAGTCTTATTAAGATATCATAATACGCCCCAATAACCTCGGTGGACAGCCTATAAATGATTCATGATTTCGCTTCCGGTTCTCTATACCGATAATTGGACTCGTGAAAGGAGGGGCGACTATTCGCAATCAGAGGATTCGGAATTAATGATAATGGTAATGGTAGCAACGGGGATCATTCCTCCATGGCCTGTTTACGCGTTATTAGCTTAGCAACAGCTGTTTGACGTTGAAGATCGGCGAGTGCGTAGACAGAGCCGTTGCAGCAATAGAGACAGAGGCAGTGTGAAACACGAGAGAGAGAGAGAGACAGAGGCAGTGTGAAACACGAGAGGGGGGGAGAGGGAGAGAGTGAAAGATATGAGAAACAAGAGAGAAACGAAGAACTCTCTCGCCTAAAGCAGCTGTCCACGGGCAACCACGCGCATCTGTGTTATTTTGATAAACATTATTTCACTCTGCGTCCACACGAGGTCCTGTGGTCCACAAGATTATTCTATCTGCCGAGCAGTCCGCAGCTCAGATATGATCCGTGACTTCTTCACTGACAGAATCCACCAAACACGATAGAGGGAAGCGAGAGAGCCTTCTTAAGGTGTAGAGATAGAGCGAATAAATATCCGACGTCCCAATTTTCGAGCGTCTAGTAGCAAGAACGAGAGAGTACTACAAGAGAGTAGTAATAGCTCAGGGACCGTTGGAATAAGGATGATGGTGTGAAAGGTTCGGGGCGCCCGAGCGTCCCGACGTCCATCGATCACTTTTTGCCGCTCTTGCTCTCGCCAGCGAGAGGGACGATACGACGCCGATTGTTCCCTCTTCGCCTCGAATGGAATTGATGCTAGCCAGAGTAGCTGCTGGGTAGAAGCACCGTCGTTGGCGTCGATGGTGGCGCTCGCTACAAGCCACCTTCACCCTCTCTTTCGCGTCTTCTCTCTCGTTCGTTTGATCTTCCAGATTTTCCCAGGCTCCCATAAATTGGCATCCTGGACTAGGAACACGGACGAGACCGAAGATCGAAGAGAAAAAAAACTAATGAAAGAGTGTGTGCTTGAGAGGGGGGGGGGGGAGAAAAGAGCGCGAGAGAACGGGCGGGCCCACGGCGTCGTCAACCATGCGTGGAGGAGGACATCGACCTCGCGCTCGACGCCGGAGGCCGAGGAGCCACTGTACCCGTGCGCGCGCACGCACAGGCACACTCCCAACTCACTGTAGCCGCTCGACGTGCACCTATGGACGAATAGACACTAGAGAGCGTTAGAGACAGTTTTTCCCCTTCCACTGGGTCTGCTGTGTTGTTTGTTTATTTATTTACAAGCAGAGCTCGGGGCCTCGGAAAGTCCCTGAGACTGGCGCACAGAGAGACCACTATACATTGGGGGGCCTCGGCTCTGTGTGTATATTATATTGGCATCCCGTCGCTCTAGTCGATGAACTCTATAGTCTCCTTGGTCTTTTCAAGTCCCGGGAGTGGGAGAGAGCCCATTGGATTTCCCGCGCTTTTTCGCCGTTACAAGCTACGCAAGGCAGACAGCGACGGAGGAGCAAAGAGAATGATGGCGTTAAAAGGGCTCCATTGGGTCATAACGTTGGGACTCTTCCCACTCTCCCTACACTACCTATACGTACGTGCATGTGTATACGCTTCTCCTGGTTTCTATATATCTCTTTCCCTTTGCTTGGCTACTCTGCTGAATCACCCGGTACGTTAACAGCAGCATTCCAACGGCATTCTAATTTTAGCCGTGCGTATCTCCGCGCTCACTCGCCTCTTCCATGGGCTACGCCACCATGTCCTCTCCGACTCTTCTCTCTCGCTCTCTGAGCAGGGTCGTTTTGTTTCGGTATTTCTTTTGTTTCTCTCCTAGGGACAGCTCGCTTTTTTGCGCCTATTCCACCACGAGGATGCAGCATGTGCAGCCTCCTCATTCTTCGGTATTCCTTTTTCTCCCTAGCTTTTAGCTTCGCTCTTTATGACGCTCACACTCTCCCAAGTGTTGGTAGTTGTGCGACAATGCTGATGGATAATGATAGGTATGGCATGACCGTATGCGAGGCACAGAAGCGAACACGGAGTAGTCCGTTTCCCCCGTGCAATCGGCGGCAAACGCACTCTTTTACCAGTGAATGAGATGTTTTGCATTCGCAGACGCTGAGAAACGCCGTCACCACTGCTCTTTCTACTCGTCTCCTTTGGCTTCTGCTGCTTCCTCCCTCCTACTCCGTCTTCTTCTTCGTGGCACTCTCAACCTCCTCCTTCCTATGCATCCATGTGTCTCTCTACATCCAAACCACAAACTCATCACGCGTCTTACATGTTGCGCTAAATCCGAATGTCGTGGCCTGCCTGTCCGAGATAAAGTCGTTGAAATGGACGGGTCCAAGTCTAAGCATCTCAAAGCATACCTAATCATCCAGCTACCATTTCCTCCATTCTATCTGTCTAGTTTTACAAGATGTTTTGTCTGGCACGTTCTCATTTAATTTCCACAATTAATTAAAATACACACGTTATAATTTTCTCTCTCCAGGAAAATCCAAGGGATCTTATTACTGTCTAGGCAAACACGACGAAGTTGATGACGGTGTCGATGATGATACGTCGACGATGTAATTAATGGCTACGGAAAGCTTTATCCCTAATTTTCAATTAGACGTAAACAGCACGAGCAAACGGACGCATATTGGTTTTAGAGCAGGAGTAAGTGACGGGGAAGGGAAAAAGTAAAATGATGAAAGAATCACTCAGCATAAACATAGGTATGAAAAACATGTTTTCCGTGTCCTATGATATACAGCATGAGGTCAACACGCGTTCGATGCGTGTCTGAAGATGAGATCTTTGTCGATATCAATTTTTTTCTTCAAAGATGTTTTTTCTGTCTTTTTCTTTTACTTAATTTTCTTAACTCGCAAACTGAGCTACGATATTCGTGATTAGACCTATAAGCGGGATGCGACCAGCAGCACCGGTACCGATGCCCAATATTACTGTTCCGTTGCTAGTATTATCAGCACATGCGATAGGGACTATTTACTGTTATGTATTACGGACTTGACAAAATAAGCACATAGGAGCATAGACGCCTCCCACCGCGTAAACAACTTTCGAGTCAGAGACAGAGGCGAATTTATTTAAATTCGAGCGACCCAACGAAACGGGCGACGAGGCGATAGAGCGAAAGGAGGGGGAGGGAGGGAAAGGGAGAGAGGGGGCGCGAGAGAGAGGGGAGAGGGAGGGAGGGAGGGAGGGAGGGAGGGAGGGAGGGAGGGAGGGAGGGAGGGAGGGAGAGAGAGAGAGAGAGAGAGAGAGAGAGAGAGAGAGAGAGAGAGAGAGAGAGAGAG
>JASANN010000288.1:1129989-1142943 GCA_031762395.1 Calameuta pygmaea | reverse complement strand
GAGAGAGAGTGAGAGAGAGAGAGAGAGAGAGAGAGAGAGAGAGAGAGAGAGAGAGAGAGAGAGAGAGAGAGAGACTCAGTAACTCTCGAGTTTCAGAAAACAGTACGAGAAGGAAGATGCCAGGAGTACTTTTGATAGGATGCACAAACACCTGTTGCCGATGTCGTTGAAAATTCTCAAAGAATTTACAAGCCCCGAATAGACGTAGTACCATTAAGGTTTTATCACAACGTAACCCAACGGAAGTCGATGATTAAATTTCATCTACATTGTACACCTGCCGTTATAGATATATCAATATCGTTGTCGCGTCGCTTACGTACTTTTGAACGTCAGTTTGAGAATGATCGTCGCAACGGCGCCTAAAATAATCTAATCTCCATTATCTATCGTTCGTTATTCATTCTCGAGGTACGATCGCCGCCTTGATCTTGAGTTTCATGTCGCTGATTCGAGGTCACAGGGACTTCAATGGGAATCCGATAATTTTCCTTTTTCTATTTAAGACTTTCCGTTATATATAGATAATATAATAGATTCGAGCGCATATACATATATATCCCTTATGCGAGTATTGATTACATAAACAATAAATGATAATCGGATTGGATAAATGATAATAAAAATTATATTTAAAAAAGAAGTGAGGAACACGGAGAACGGAAGGTGTTCGTAGACACCGAAAGCTTGGCCGACCAACGTATCCAATGACGTTCTACTATGGTGAACGAAGACCGGTTCCGTAAGGTGTCGCTCGATGTAAACGGCTCTTACGTACTCGCTTGGTTTGCTACACGATACTTTGGTACTTTTTCTTGTATATATGCGTTCTGATTGGTACAGATGTTAAATAACAGACAGGATTTGATTGCCCGAAGAGATGAAAAATTCTGAATAGGACGAAGGTGGTGGTAGATCAAAGATGAAAGAATCAATATCAGCTAAGAGTCCTATATGAATGACCTAGGACAACTGTACTCATAAACGAATGTATGCAAATGCGACGTGTCTAGCGGATAATATCCAATTGTATGCAAATCCAAAGAAGCCGGACGTTGTCTGGCTTGTTTCTTTTCTAACGACATTTATACTTATTTCGAGTGATCATTCCGACGCTCTGGTATCGACATAAGCAGGTTAATTTTAACTAGACGTACTGCAACTCAATACTAACAATGGTATATTAGAATTGCGTTAGACATCCGGGATGGATAGAATTGAATTAGAGGATCACAAGTTTCCTGTGGCTTTGACGTTTGTTTGTAAGGTACGTGACAGTGGAGAATTCTTGGATGTAACCAGACACGAGAATCCGGCTGGTTGACAGTGACTATGCGTTGTCAAACAAAAAGTCAGAAATATGGATAGTCATACAGAGATCCTGGTACCTAGTAGAATACGTCCTTAATCGCGTGAGCGACCACAGTGTCGTAACTGATTTCTTTGTTGGTAGAATATCAAAGACAGTGGTTGGACAGCATTGTCGTTATTGAGAAAGATAAATATATATTGATATGAAAAAAAATTGTATTACTCACTTTAATCTATTCGGTATACTTTGTATACACGTTCACCGTAATACGTTGTTGCATTATTTTTTGCGTAGTAAGATCTCTATAAAGTTAAGAATAGCATTAACGGTGAAAGTAAGAATTATGTGAAACTGTAACTTAGGCTTTGGCTTAGATCTCCTAGTGTCTTTGGGATTTAGGATTTTCTTCTTTTTTTTTTTCAAAGGCAAAGAGCGACTTCCAATAAAGGACTGTGGGATGGTTTTCGAGATAGCGGGGTTTCCAATAAAGTCTTTGCATCCTATCTACCCTCGTGTCCTGGGTGTAATTCCCGCAGGGCTCCAGGACCGACGCCCTATTTGGATGCAATTCCCTTATTCCCTTATTCTCTTCGAAGAGATACGTGAACCGAATCGATGATGTTTGGCACGTATCTACTAGCTAGTATGGGTATGTATATGCGTATACATGGGTATATACATATAGTGCTAGTTACGAATTCTCAAGAGGATTTCGTACGAGTTCTTGAAAAGTGTGTGAATTCCTAACGAATTTCGACTCCATTCAACTTGGGTAGGGTAGTACGAACCGGTAGGTACGGATTCAGGTGAAATTAAGAAAATTGAATCATTTAAGTACGTAATGGAGATAGAGTTCCACGAATTTTTATATCTGATTGAAAATGATTAGTTCATTAGAATTTGCGGGTAAAGCGAAATACCTGGTAGGAACCACCTGTTGATACGTTGGATGCTGCGGTCGAAGTACGTTTTATCTAGAATCTATTAAGAATCTCTACGGAAAATATCTCTACGTGTAGTTTATTTAAAAAGGTCGTGGTCACGATATAAGGACAATTCTAGTACGTGGTGTGTCGTAGGTGGTAGGAAGTAGGAAGCATTTTTCTCTATTATAAGCCGAGAAGTTACAGTCATGGAAATTAGTCATTGTCGTGAAACTATTTATCTTTAAACTTCCACTTCTATTTGAGTATCTATTGGGTAACATCGACCTAACCTTTTAACCTAGCACGCGTCAGACCCACTAACCTTGTCTGCAAGTCGAAGAAGGTTACTGGAAAAGACCTATCTGTAACTTATGACCCGCAGGGTACAGTGCATTTCAGTCATGAGAACATCCGTCCATAAATATTCCTCCAGAGTATAATTCATCTTGGATGAATTGTTGTTTATCAAGTAGAAAAAAAAAGCGAAGGGAAAAAATGAATTCACTCAAATTGTCATTCATTGTAGGAGGATGGAATCATCACTGGGATTTTAATGCTGCTCAGCTCATTTTGATACACGTATATACATAGGTACCTATATGTATATATACATTAAAGGTATATCCAAGAGCAGCAGTTGGCGGAATTGATCCTGCGCGTGAAAACGAACGTCCCGACGTCAGACGTCGTTCTCCGTGTTGTCACGCAGATACAAAATTTGCGTCATCACTTTTTTCGCGAATCCTTTGAGTATATTATTAACATATCCGGAAACATTTGTTCATGCACAAAGAAAGTCTCAGTCAGGCTGGAAGTTCCTGCCGGAAGCGAAGGGAGACGTGTCTTCCTTGTATAGTCTGTGGCAATTGTCTATCAGCGCTTGGACTAGACAGCTAACAGGATTAGTAGGGTCAAGAGAATTCTGGGAAAAGTAGAGTCTTGTAGATTTTCAAAAAAATGTTAAAAATTCCAAGTATTTCCTGTAAATATTGGTTTAGATTATTAGACTCTGTTTCGAGCATGAAAACACAGCACAGTAGATATATATATATATATATGTACACAGGTAGTTAGCCTTCCTACGGAGTAGGTCTGTAATTTTCGTATTGCGTCGTAGAATAATATCGATGCGCATGAGCGCATGTGTGGGTAAGCTTTAAAGTCATGTCTCATACCTGTCAGTGTCAGCTTGCGAGGTAAATAAATATAAATAAATAAACAAGTAAATAAATATAGATCCCGCATGGGGAATCTCGTATTTCGCTTGATTGCATCAGAAACACAAAACACGAGCGATAAACGATGCGTAGTGACGCTGCTATTTTACGTTCGCTTATACAAGTACGCGAAGCGCCTTTGCCCTCTCTTTCGGTTATCCTCATGCTCATTTGCGTTCGCGCGATTGCAACGGAAGGTCTGTTATCAGTAAGTTCGCTTTACCATATTGCTTTTTCCCGGAAAGTCAGGAGGAAAGTAATAGAAAAAAAGGAGAAATTGAGCGTATCACGCTGCTCTGAAAAGAGAGAGAAGACTTGAGGCTGGCAGACAGGCAGGCAGCCAAGAAGGAGAGCAGGAAACCGAAAAAGACGTCTGTGTGGCTATCGTATCTCTGAGAGGAAAAGACGTTAGAAATTTCAAGGAATTCCCAATGAATTTTGCGGTTGGTCGCTGCTTCTGATTAGGGAAATCCCCTCTTCCTTTTGATTTGACCACCATCCACATCTTCCTGTATCGTTGATAAGGGAAAAAGGTTTTTTTCTGTATTGCGACTCGTTTTACTTGTACGCCATATGTCGTGGGTTATCAGTTGGCACACACTGACCGCTACTATCATACGTAGTAGCTAATTTCTTAATGGAATCCGTAGACTTCCGGTAGCCGCGACGCTCGGCGTCTTTACGTGGCATCGATTAAGGCACGTATGAACATATGAATCTCCGTTATATTTTCGTGCGAATCAGCCGCTTCCTGTTTCCGGTAAAATAGGTCGTAATGGCCGAGAATCGGCGGTAACGTGCTCGTAGTAACGGCAGATATGTTTTCGCGAAATTGGCTCATTCTTTTGGGCTTGTTTTCACTGGCCTCTTGAGGTTCTAAGCGCTTCAAACAATCTTCGTTTACTTCATGAATATGTATTCGGATACAAATTGGTTCGCGGTCGTTCCTTTTAAGCGCGTCTTTACGTTCCGGGAAGCGATTGTCTTGTCGTAACGAAGGAAAAGGAAACGGGGGTCGAGGGGGGAAAGGGGAGTGTCCGGCGGAAAAGTTAAAAGCAAAAACCGGAACAGCTCGTCGAACAGACTGTAAAGTGGCTGCAGTGAGAAATGCAAAATCTAACAGTGAATTATGTCGCGGACAATGTGTTATTCTGGCATTCGCGTAGCGCGATCGAAATTGATGTCAAGGCGAGAGGCGTATGGACATGCATGTCCGTCGTGGCTAGGTCAATAGCAATTTTAGATTCGCAAACTCACGTCTCTAATTAATTAGCAGTGTTACCGTCTTGCGCGTGACATGCGCACCTGGACTTTAAACTGTTTACAGTCGCACGAGCGTCGCGCGCTTGAGGTCAATGCGTAACAACAACGAGAAGTTTATTGTCAAGAAACTGGCAAGTCGCGAGGCGCCAGGGTTAGGACTGCGGTTAGTTTTACAGGATTATGCAAAAAAGAAAGGCAAAGTAGGAAAAAAGTTACCGGCATTTTTTTCCTTCTTGTACCCGACAAACAAACTTAAATTCTCGTTTATCAATTTCATTTATCATTTACCTGCTCTTTTATTCTATCCCTACTCCATCTCGTCCTCATTCGCCATCGTGCCTGCTAATTCCCTCGGACTGTACCGAACAAGAACTTTAAATGGTTTAAGAAAGATCCTTCCGTTGGATTTTTGTTTCTTTGTCGTCGAAGTCAGGACAATGGAAAAAGGAGCTCCAAGTTCCAGGAGGATTATTCTTTTTAGTGTATCCTTGCACGTATAGTGGAGAGGCCGCTGTTCCTCGAGGTCCTTGTTGACACAAAGACGGCTTTTCTAAGAAAGCGCAAGATCGTTGAGAAGGAGAGATCACTTGGTCTCCTAGAAGCGCCATCCGCAAGTATCTCCGAGAAGCTGTAAATTATCCTTGAAGTCTCGAAATGACTAGTCCTTGTTGTCTTAGGGGGGGTTTCATCTTTGTGTAGAGTAGGACGATTGAAAGTTGCTTTAAGACGAGAGAAAGAGAGAAAGGATAGAAAGAAGGGATCGCTCATTAAAGACCAGCGGGGCAAATATAAGGTTTCACCCAGACAACCTGGAAGCGAAGGACGAGAGGGACCAAAGGATCTTCAAGAGTTCAGGATCATTTTCTTGGAAGGATTTTTCGCCATTGTTGTGTCACTACTCCCTCTTCTTCTTATACTAGCTTATTCATACTCTCCTCTCTCTCTCTCTCTCTCTCTCTCTCTCTCTCTCTCTCTCTCTCTCTCTCTCTCTCTCTCTTCCTCATTCTACTCGCTTTTGAAATCACTTATCATTTATCATTCGCTCTCTGGGCTCATCAGCTATACTCTACTCGTTTCTCCTTACTATTTTATTTTCTACCAATTCGACTTTTATAAGCATTATCGGCGCCCATGCGTCCTTCTTGGAAAATCTTGAGATTGGCCAACGTGTTTGCTTTCTGTTTTGCTCTTTGGTTCAAGAAACATAAGATATGCAGAGACGTCTTGTCATTCTTGTGCTCATTTCATGCATTCCTGTTGTTGTTGCTGTCGTTGACTCGGCAGATAAAGACAGAAAGTTTATGCACTGTACTCACAGGCATTTATAATCTGTATATTTTTAGGTAAAATCTCTCTTTGTATGCTTGATTTACAAAAACAATCATAGCTCTATTAACATATATATAGCTCCGGTACATATACGCCAATGACGCTATTGTCATTAGTTAAAACCATTGTCATTAAACTTTATAGACAAGTTCTTAGACCACTTCAAAATTAGTTTTCATCGTGACTATCGTTGACTTACTCTTGCTATTCTCTGACATTATGCTCCTGGACTTTACGCCTACCATGCTCTATAAAATGCTAGGCGGTAGCTAAGCTAATGGTACACCCACGTTCCTCAATAATTCCAGAGACAATGCCACGGCAGGGTCCTACGGGAGAAAGCGAACTCGAGCTGGCAAATAGAAGGAGAAATACTTACTTCTGTCACTAACTTATTCACTGGTCCATTTGTTTTCCCATCTACGCAATCGGTTATTCACGCGCTCGTATACACGCTTCTTATTGAGAGGCAGCCTAACTCGAACCTTGGGAACAGTTTGGGGATCGATTATCAGTGCAATAACATAATACATTGAAAAATATAGCTATTATTAATCTTTTTTTTTTTGTATGAACATTTCGAAATCCCCACACTGGGATAACTCGAGGACACTTGTTCGTTCAATTTTTCAGCTGTCTATTATTGGCTGAGACAATTTAACGGGGAGTAGAAAAATTTTGGCTTCGTCCTCTCGCTTATCTCATAAGTGTGTGTATATATATATATGTCTGGATTTATTTATGACCGTCCATCCAAATCTATTTATTTCATTGGATGAATCATCGTTAGGTAACGATGAGCCATTGCAAGGCAGGCAAGCGGGTGGTCCGTTAGTCACTTAGTCAGTCAGTCGATGAGTTGATAAATTTCTCCATTGCTGTTTCACGATTATGCGTATTAATATGCCGTAGTGCGTAATAACGCGTCTATGCATAGTAGGGTGCGATATTGGACACGCACTAAAGGCGTTTGAGGAAAGAAAACGGTAAATGAAAACTTGTGGCATGCAACGCTCATAGTCCGGACGGCTGGGAATGTGTAAACAAGCCTAGCAGTCATAATGCGCATTCTTTCGGTATAAAGGATTGTATACACGAGCGCAGTAGCTGGGTCGCTGTCATGGATTTAAGCGGCCGTAGAACCGTTGACGCACGTACTTCAATGGTATCCTATTAAATCGTACGGTGCTTCCATTCCTTTTCGCTTCCTTTATGATATTTTAGACTTTCGACAGGTACCCATAATAACATTTACGACATACTCCTTAGACAAAGGTGTCAGCACAGGCGGCTGACTCACCTCGGAAGCTTCCGTAACTATGTTTATGGCTCACCTCAAACAGTTATTTACGCACTTTCTAGAGCAACGATGGTTTTAAGAATGTGCTTTTGATGTTTTGATAACTGGTCAGTGGCACCGATATATTAGTTATATTGACAATGAATAACGAGTGGATTGGATGTTAATAAGCACATGGTTAATTGTGAGCTATCCTTTAAATATGTATTACTCAATCCTTATGTTAACAAAGTCTCTGATACACGCTTCATAAATTCACTGCTATTCCTAGTTGATCAATCTCTCTCTCTCTCTCTCTCTGAAAAGGAAAGAAAGGGAGACGCTAAGAGACCCTCATCCCCTCAGTCTTTGCTAGTCGATAATAATTAGTGAGAAGTAGGTAATTGAGCGTGGGGTTCGGTGCCTGAACAGGATTACGTGTCGCGTATTGAGAACGAGTCTAGCTCATTTTTCGAAAGACTCTTTTCGAAGAAACAATATTTCCCGAAGATCGAGCGATGGGACTAGGTGCGGAGGAAGAGGTAACGGGAATATAGGGTGGGAAGTAGAGTGGCTAGTATGCTAGGCTGGTGGCATAAACCGACCATAAAATTATAGTGAGCATTTATATCCCGCGCCGTACGTACGGTAAACGCTGTAAACGAGGTGCATGGTTCTTGGACGGGAACAGTGCCACGGAGTTGTAAGGGAGTAGCTGGGTTACGTTGGATAAGGGAGAGTCGGGAAAATGTGGGAAATAAAAAAGGAAAGAGGAAAAAGGGGGGGGGGGAAACTAAAGGTATGGGTAACTCGTAGTAATTCGAAGCGGAGCGTGAGAGTCCGTGACCGTGCTAGCAATTATTGAAAATAAGCGTTGGACGTTTACTTGACAAATGTACGTTCTGCCACGAAAGCTTACACAAGCTAAACATATGAATATATAAACAGTAGATAGATAAATAGAATAAATTCAATGAGAAATTTAAATTTATTCTAATGAATCTCTTTAGTCAATGAATCTTTTAATTGGTTAGAATTTCAAAAAGAAAGTCCAAATCTTTAGTATCTGTAATGTTTATATGAACAGCGGATTCTCTTTAACAGTTTTCTTAATTGTGAGAATTATACTATTTGACATCTGGATGTATCCAGCATCCAAAAAGAAATGGTTCAGGTCCTTCCTGGAATGTTTAGACGGACCCACCTCTCGAGACTCTTTTCACTGAGAATAGTGTAGAGCAAAAGGTGCCAGTGAATTTCAGTTGGTATGAATGGACCCTGTGTGTCCGAGGGACGCATTCCATCGACGCTTGGCGTCGAGTCGTTTCTTATCCGTCGGCTAGCCTAGACCAAACAAAGCCTTGGAATTTCTGAGCGCCCACCCATTACCGGGGTCCCCCTCTGAACTCAAGCAGACTCTCTTACAGTGTGTCTTTCTGTCTCTCTGTCCCCTCCTCGGGATACTGAAGGAGAGTAGCAGAACCTACGAAGACAAACGGACTAGGAGAAAGAAAGGGAGAAGTTCGTAAACCCTAAAGAAATTTCTGGACGGGATCGCCACCTGTTTGAGCCTTAAATTTTTCTGTTTTACAAACAGTTTTGTTTCGGAAAACAAGTCGCTAACGATCTTCCCTCTTTTTGTAAGTCACGGAACCATTGGAGGTTTCGGACCCTCAGGAACCTTCGGCAAGGGTCTAGAATCTCAAGCCTCATAGCCCTTATACGATCTATCTATCTATTTAGCATCCATCGAATACCTCTTGGTGCGCTGGATGATTTAGGATTTGAAATTGTTCCTGTATACCTGCTTGGCTTCTATGCTAACTTTACTTGTTTACCTATCAGCTTCTCCATTCATGGAAAAGGTACTATCCTAACTCTGACCGATCAGTTTTCGCCTTTTATCTCGTTGCTTTTTCAGACCACTCGGATGCGATTGAGGAAAAACTCGAAAAGACCCTAAAAATATCAGGGCCTGGAAAAAAAGAGATATCCCACGGTTCCGGGAACCTTATACGTAACCCGCATTGGTTCTCCAGACACTTTTTCCAATCGTGAACGGTACCTTAAACTGTGCCTACGTGCACGCAGGAACGTAACAGCCAAAAGTTTTCTCTTTCACTATTGGTTCTCATGAACGTTTCCCCGTTTTCTTTGATAAGAAATTCTTTAACGGCCAGAGGCTGATTCACGTATATCACTGCGGTTTAAGTTCTGTAAACATTATTTTTTTAGAAATCTAAATACAACTGTCCTCCTGTTGCAGTTTCCGTATCAGTGTCTTATCGTCCGTATCCGGTATCTATATCCGGAAATTCATCTACGACGATATTTTCACTGAACAGACGGTACTGAACATTGATGATGAACTCTTCGATATAGAAATCAACCTGCTCGCATGACGTCCTGTGACGTACCAAACAGTGGTGGTACTGAATGATACTGAAATGTGTGAACAATTCACACTACTGCAGACGGTTAGGGAACGGACCGTTGTGCTGACGATAAGAGTTTTATCAGCTGCGTCTAACCAGCATACTTGCTCTTTTAGGATTTAATGCAAATTGCAATTCTAGGAAAGTATCCTTGAACGGAATCGCTCATCTTGACTCTCCACGTGGACCTTCCGTAAACGGATGCGCCAACGTGGACGTGCCGGCGTCGTATTACGCGTTGCAATGTCATCTGACGCCTAAAAATTCCTAAGCATACATATAAACCACGTATACTCCTACCTATCTCTTCGTAAGCTGAACAACCCAAAGAAACACAGGATTTATCTAGAGAGAATCTCTCTCTTTCTCCCTCACTCTCTTGCGTGCATATGTAATGTCAACGCCCAGCGAACTCAGCTTTCTCGTAATCTCGTCTAGACGATTAAAGATAGTTTCTATATCGCGAATCGTTGGTGACTTACTTATCTCACGTCTGTCCATGTTTATATGTATTTCATATATTCTTATATCTGCTCACAGTTGCTGTACGTTTGGTGGAGGAAAACAAAAGAAATAGTAATACCAACATTAAAAAATTGCATGGGATCATTCTCTGTGGGACTAACGAGGAAATTGCGTGAGCGAAATCGCACTCGTCGCTTCGTCACGACATAGAAGTGAAAGATCGAGTCGCGGTTCGTTGAGACACGCCCTTTTGTGGTTTCTAATTGTCGCTCGCTTAACACTAATTTTCCTCAAAGTAGCGGCGCCTCGCGGTTCCATTATACGAGCAGCTTCTCTTTTAAAGGGATTTTCATTTTTTTTTTCTTTTCTTTTCCTTATACCTTTTCACTCCATGTTTGTAGTTTCTTTTTCCTTAGTCCTTTCTTGCAACTGAAACTATACAGTCTGCGGTTTGTACCATCCGACAGCGTCCATAAGAATGATGGTTTGCATTCTGTCAATTCTATACGTTTGCTATAACCCTATAACCGAATATCACGTGAACGAACAGGTTTGACTGACGAATGTAGCAATTTGAAGTTTCGCCACATATAACCAGGTAATCAGGAAGATCGACGTTAATTGATAAGAGCCTTACACGGCTAATGATAGTTTCTTTATTTATTTATTAATTTCCAGTCCAGAGCTATTATTTCATGGACTAATGGACGGATGACCTTAGGTAGTCCGGAGCAATGGGGCAAGCTGGTGGGGGAGAAGGGAAGGAGGAGAAAGAGGAGCATGAAGCAAAAGTAAAAGGAACATGGGAACAAGAAATAGAAGCAACCAGGGTCGAGGCCCCTCGGTATTTTTCGGGACCGTGCATAGGCGGCCCCTTTGTGTCTGGCTCCCTAGCTAACTGCCCCTAAAAATTCCAGTATCGCGTTCTAGCCAGATACCAATCTTACCCATACAGAAAGATAGAGTAAGAGAGGTGAGAGAGGACGAGAGAGAGCGTCTGGATTGAATTGGATCAGGATCGGCTAGGATCGAAGCCAAAAATGGGAAGATCGAAATGGGATCTGGACCCGCCAATAATGGGACTATCCTTACTTTGAAAGGGATCAAAATGGGCGTATATGACGTATTTGAGCTTTGGTCGTATTCTAAGGTTGCACATGTATGCTTATGAGTATACGGCTGGCAATGGGATTGAGGCCAAGAACAGCTTCTATGACATCAATTATTTCTTGTATCCGTCTATGCATTAATATATTTATATGGCGCACTTACTCTACGAATTCACAATATTTATACGAATGGAGAAGCGTGCGGTCTACGATATTTTTCAATTGCTGTTTCTAGCGGATATTCTCTATTTTCAAATGACGTTCGATGCGACGCCGTATATCTCTCTTCATGAAACTTATTTCTGATAAATTCTTATAGGTCTGAGATAGGAGTTCTATGCAGCAGAGAGATATTTTTTTTTCCTTATAGTAACGATCGTCACCATAGACTTACGACGGCGTGTCTTCAAAGAGTCTTACGCTCTTGTTATATTAGTGGCATTAAGGTTCACTTTTAAAGAAATATTGCTAGACGGCGAATTAAATGACGAAATTGCAGCGCGCAGTGGCGTCGAGCAAAGAAGTAAACAACTGTGGCAAATGGCAGCCTTCGAATTACGAAAGAATGACTCGCCCGTTATGCAAGGCTCAGCAATGGCAGGTTTATAAAAACAAATGGTAATTGCAGCTAGACTGGCGCCTCCTAATTGCAGTTGCGTTCGTCGGTCGATAATGATTGTTTGTCAATATTGTGTACAGGCCGTAGGAGGATTCCGGAGAATTCCACTGGAATCCTTGGGACTCTTGGAACTTTCTGGAGAAGCCTTCGAGCTTTTTAGGGAATCTGTTGCGTATACGGAATAGCTGCAACTACGAGGAACAATTGGAGTGCAGTGTAAATGCATCCTGCATATCCTGAGGTTAATTAAGTCTTATCCAGGACCCACGTGACTGCTTCGTAAGCACGTGTGTTGAGTTCGAAGAGGCTCCATTTTCTTCGAAGGGGTCTCTTTATCACTTTAGAAAGAAATGGAAGGAGGGAGAAGATAACAAAACGACGCCTAGGTGACATCGGGGGCTCGAGAAGTTATCGATAGGCTGATGCAGCTGCAGCTGCTCATCGGAATCCTCAAGTGCACCTGCATCGTCTAAATGCACCAACTATATACAGACTCTTTGGATTTATTTCGAAAATTTTGGAAATGATATCATTTTGCTCTTCAAGAGATGCAACTATTTTATATACTAATTTTTTCGAGTTTCTCTCTCTCTCTGTCTCTTTCTCCCTTTCTAGTCAAATGGTCCAATTATGTTTAATGAAATGATAACAAGTTCGAGTTGTACAGATTTCTTGGAAAAGCGGCTGAATCGAGAGAACAAGAAAATGGAAGATAAGGATAATGCGCGGAAAAGAGATGAAGATAGAGAGAAGGAGGTGTGGTTCCAGAGGGTGCAGCTGCGAAAAATCTCTGGGTGCACCTGCTCTCATGGTAGGACGAAAAGGCTTTGCGACGCGAATCCCAGTCCTCCGTGAAACCAATCGACACTCTCTCAACAGATGAAAAGAAAGAGACAATCAAAAACAGAATGGGACACAGATATAGAGAGAGAGAGAGAGATATAGAGAGAGAGAGAGAGAGAGAGAGAGAGAGAGAGAGAGAGAGAGAGAGAGAGAGAGA
>JASANN010000288.1:1118289-1129618 GCA_031762395.1 Calameuta pygmaea | reverse complement strand
GAGAGAGAGAGAGAGAGAGAGAGAGAGAGAGAGAGAGAGAGAGAGAGAGAGAGAGAGAGAGAGAATCTTTAGTCTCTTCAACAAGCGTCTACACCAGTTTCCTACTCTCTACTATCTCCTATGTAGATCCAGGTAGACTACGGGACAGCTGCAAGATTCTGTACGAGGATGATCCTTACGTTCCATCTGTTTCTAACCAAATGGAAAGCCTCGGTGCATTTCATAACCTATAGGCATACTGTATTCCAGGTGAGTTAACGTTGAAGCAATATAATTAAAGAGCAGACACCGAGTGCAGCCGGCAAAGCAGCGCTTTAGAAGTTCCCCGTGACTTGGGGCCGCTTACACGCTGCACTTTTTCTGCAGTTCAAGGAGCCGAAAGGGTTCTGCAGGTTTCAATACGTCGTGGCACGTTCTGTGTACCACCTGTCCGATGTGTGATCAATGACTTCTACGAACTCTCAGTACCTCGCTCCAATCAGTCTCTATCCTACTTTCTAGATACGCTAACGATAAGCAGGGACCTCTTGCGTCGCCAAGCATATCGTCTAGTACGAGAATTACGAGGATAAGAAATATTGTAGTCATAATCGATCATTTCAGCCAGCCTCTTCCATACGTTGATGTTAATCCTATAGTATATATAACCATGGGACAGCTAATTTAAGTTGATAAGTCACGCACTAGATAAGTCAGTCTGCCGGTCGAGCTGGCAACCAATAATAGGACTGCCTTCGAGACTACCTATTTATACCTATAGACATGGAGAATCTAACGCACGATGCAACGAGATGATTTTTTTAATGTATTATATGTATATGTATGAGCGATTCCATCAGACTTCAGCCACCCGTAGTTTACTTGCTGTGCTATGTGGATTTGGTCGTTTTTATTTTGAACACAGGAATCCCACAGACGGTGCATCGTATCAAAAATCATTAAAAATGAAAGTTTTGTGTTATTTTAGTATTTACAATAAAAAAATATTTAAAAAATTTTTTGAGTAATTAAATCTATTAATTTTTTTTGTTTTGAAAACAGGTTTAGATTACTCAAGAAATTCTTTTAATATTTTTTTTATTGTAGATACTAAAAACGCAAAACTTTCATTTTTTATAATTATTGATACGATGTACCGTCTACGGGATATCTGCGTTCAAAATAAAAACGACCGAATCCACGTAGCACAGCAAATAAAATACGGGTGGCTAAAGTCAGATGGAATCGCTCATATATTATAATGCTGCTGTTTTTGTGTAATGGACGGCTTATCACGGCTTCTAAAAGGATTTAAGGCATAAATTGCATTTCGTGAGAATATTACGCATTGCTTATATTAATGCTTACGTCTTGCGTGTGCCCTATGCATGCATTCACGATGCACTTCGATGCACAAAGGGCTCAGAAGCGTGGCGAACAAACCACCTGTCGACAGATGTTGCCTCCTAGCATACAGTACTATAACCCTCGATCCCCTTCCATTTCATTCACATCCCTCGAACATTTTTCTTGGAGTCCTTAAGGAGCGAATGGCAGGTAATGAGATACCAGAGAGAAAGCTAAACAAGAATAGAAAGAGAGAGGGAGAGAGTACTACAGCCTCTCTTTATCCAAAATAGATACCCTGTATTTTTCTCACGATATTTTTTTTTTTTTTTTAATATGAATTGGCA
Organism: Calameuta pygmaea; assembly: GCA_031762395.1. NCBI lineage: Eukaryota > Metazoa > Arthropoda > Insecta > Hymenoptera > Cephidae > Calameuta > Calameuta pygmaea. Next base: position 1,127,945 of record JASANN010000288.1, on the reverse strand, counting down.
TAATTTATTCTACGGACTATGCGTATATAGTTGACTATTTTTTTGTTATTTTTTAAGGGCTTGAAAAAAAAAATTAAAAATTTTGTTAATTTATACGACCGGCGATGGGACGCCTGGTTGCGACGTCAGGGGTTAAGGTTTGAACATCTTCTCCGACGCGCTCGAAATGAATAGTCTCAGTCACGCGACCAATTTCTTTCTTTTTTTTATTTCTTTCCTTTTTTAACCTCCTTTTCCATTCTCCACCCTTTTCGCATCGATGTCTCTCGCTTGTTCTCCGCGTCCTCGTGCGGGACGCGGCGGTTGCAAGATGTCGCCATTTCCGGACAGCTGGCGCTGATCAAACTTTGTATTTATCTCGCGCTTCGCTAAGGCAAAGGGTTCCACTTACAGTATCGTCTTGCACCTGCAATCGACATTTGTAATTAGAAAGCTTTCCATCCTTACGCAAAATATCAAAATGGGACAAGGTCTCTTTATTTTTATTACGACATACTACCTTAGAGCGGTTAGGAAAATTGAAATCTTGTTATCTGTGTATTACTTTTTAAATAGCTTATATAAGGTCTTATTTTGCAATAAAAATTCGTTACTCCGCACCAAATTATCCGAGACGCAAAATCTTTCACGGTTCTTTGCGTCTTTCTCACTTTTGTATAGTATATACATTCACATACTCTCTCTCTCTCTCTCTCTCTGTCTCCCCCTCTCCCTCTCTCTCCCTCCCCCCCTCTCTCTCTGCTACACTTTCACTTCCTCCTTTTTAGCCAGAAGAACGACGCAGTCTCTCCCGAGTCTAGTCAGTTCATCTAAGAAACTTTCACCGACGGGAAATCCTCTTTTATATCTTTCATTCCTCCACTGTATATCGATACTCTCTCGCATGATTGAGATACACCATTACACTCGTAATTATTCGACGTAATTCGAATATAAACGCAATGTACATATATTTATCAGACACAGGAGAAATCTGTGCAACGTGGTACACGTGCTACGAGCCACAAGGAGTGGCAGGCAGGTGTTATCAGGAGTGCAGGATTCATTTATTTTCCCAATTCTCGTCCCTTCTGCTTGCAGAGCTTTAAGCTCAAGATGTTCCCATAGCCTGAACAGGAGTTACCGAACTGTTCACCAGGTGGGGCGATGCACGTACTTCGATTTTGGGAAATTTTAAATAATAGGAGGTACGCGACGGTCCAGCTGGAGAATCGGGAGGCTGATCCAAGGAGAGCGAAGAAAGAAAAGGAAGGCATTGTCCTCACTCCTGGAAGGACTCGTAACTTATGAGAGGGTCACAAGGAATAAGTGAGAGACCCATAGAGAGAAGACCTAAGAGAAAGAGAGAGAGAAAACCTCTCATTCTTTGAACTCACCAGGGTGCGAGAGCACGCGACTACCAGACGGCAGGTGTTCAAGATTGTTGCACCCGGCAGATGTTGTCCCTTATGCTCCTAGAATTTTTTTGTCCTCTCTCTCTCTCTCTCTCTCTCTCTCTCTCTCTCCCCCTCTCCCTCTCCCTCTCCCTCTCTCTCTCTCTCTCTCTCTCACTCTCACTCTCACTCTTTTCTTCTTTTTACTCTCCTTCACGTCATTTCGAGTTCACCGTTCTCCATTCGAGCATCGCTGTGCTAACGGCCTCGAGATACAAAAAGAGATGAACAATTTTAAGGGACCTTGCAAAATCTCTGGCCTCATCTTTATATCCTTGTGCACATATAGTCCGCGCTCTTTAACTATTTAAATTTCATGTATTCATACGTCCTCCTCTCAATGAACCCTGAGGTTAGCATAGACGCGCATATACATACCTATACTTCCTTGCACGTAGTCTGCTAGCACAAGGAAGTCTGCCTCGACTCTAAAGGGTACATAATACACGACGCGACGCGAAACGGCCGTCTCTTTCGACGTCGGGTTCACATATTTTTAGTGGCATTATTCAGGCCAGATGGCACCGATTTAGCCTACGCCGGAGTATTATTGGTGACTGCGGACAACAACGACGATGAAAGATGTCTCTCTGCCCTCTTCCATCACCCCCTCCCCCCTCGCTCCTTCCCGCTCGTTCACAGCCTCTTCTTCTTTCTCCTTGTCACTCTACGTCGTACCTCTTTATCTTACTCATTCCCGCTTTCTTGCTATCTCGAATTACGAGACGTCTCAATCTGTGCCTCAGCGTTGCGCGAGCTCCCTCAGAAGATTTGTCAAATGTCTTTTCCTTGACTGCTATGCAAGAGACGTATACAGCGCGATAGCGAAAAAAAGACAGAGACAATGGGAAGACGGGTAAAAAATGGAAAGGAATGAAAATGAGTCTTGTATAGACGCGAGAGAAGATGCAATTTTCTACGGCCATGAATTAACTCGTAGTCGTTATACATGTCACTCGTACATAAATGCACTTATTTTCTTTAGAGCTTATCCGCGCGTAAATAGGAGAATGTGTGTCGCATCCTTGCGCCACCTAGGAGAACTAGTTCACTGGAACCTCCATGTTACGATTCTACAAGGTAAATATGGACATAAGACGTGCGCTATAAGTCCTACGGACATAGAGATAGCTTAACTTTTTCGTACTACAATTATCAATTTTTTTTCTTCCTTTGTAGAATTCTGGGCAATTGGTAAATCTATGTAAAACGTAGGATTCATCGGTATATGATTTTTGCCACGAGCACTTGGTGGTGTCTGTACTGCAGTGGTATATGGTTTCAGTTATTGTATTTGCCAACTGTACACGGAACCGCTCGAACTTGATTTAAGAAAGTATCCGACTGTTAAAACTGTCTAGACTCTATGGTATATTCTGGGTCTAGATTCTATTCAGAACTCCAGGATGTTGGCGGAACGGAATATGGAAGCGATCTTACGGCTCCCCTATTTTAGTTCGACAAGCATTCTCGTTTGCTTTACGGTGAGACACCTACGCGACCGCTAAACAACTCTATAAATACGGTGTGACGCTTAGTGGGGCCTTCGGAAAGCTTAGTCTAGAAGACAAGGCATGTGAGTACCGAGATACAGATAACTTACGAGGAGCCATCGGGGTATGTCGACGATGCCCATTTCTGAAGATTGATTCGCAACTGTTCTCAGAATAATAATAACGTTTATCGCTTTACGATGAGCTAGAAGACGTTGATCGGTAAGAAAAATCAAAAAGTAATCGTTTAATCAGTTCTCGTAATACGTTGCTATCGATAGGAGGCGCCAGGCGACTCATCCGTTCGAAGTTTACTTTATTCTCCCATATAACCAGGGGGATTAGCATACTAGATAAATGTTACAATTTTATGTAGATACTTGACTTGGGGAGTATCTATATCTTGTCAATAGATAGATTGATCGGTTTGCTTTGATTTATAAATATTCCATTTTCTGATTCCATCAATATACATAATTACGTATGTATACGATACGACATAAAATGTCTATGAATATTGGCCTGTAGACATTATTGTTCCTGCTTACTGATATACCTCTACCTACGTTCTTTCTTAGGGAATTAGTTAATGCTCCTAGTTATGGTAAACTTAGTTCTCACGAATAAGCGAAAATAACGGCCAATGCCAGCGAAACGACTGTCACTTGTTTGTGGTTCGGTTGTGCGACGGTAAGTCCCAGCCGGGTCCATTTATGGACATAGTCGAGTCAGGGAGTCAGGAAGGGTACTAATACCGTTTACACGGCCAGTTGAGTCATACCCTCATCGTCACAGATAAAGCACTTTCTAAATGCATCGGTGCCGAGACCATAAATAGCCCACAATGGGTCTATCTATCATACAGAAGGTATAAAGTCGCGCTCAGGACCCAAAACGTCACGAGGTCTCGAGCGTTTGCAGAAATCAACCCACTGACCCTCTTGAATAACAAGCACTCGTGTACAAGTGAATGATGCATTTTTTCAGGGTATCCTAACTTTTCATTATATCATGGATCCACTTTAGAAAACTTCCAATAGGTGCTTCAATTTTTACGACACTATCGTCAATCGTGTATCAGCAACCTATCAAACCCACGATATCGTAACATGCAATTGTTTGTTCTCTAGGGAACTTCTCTTCGGGGAATTGATTTATGCGCGTCACATTCGAATGACTATCTTCATTTCTTTGATGGATTCCAGTTACCGGCTGTTTTCGTGTTGGATCTATATAAATTGCCTAAGCTTGTTTACTTGGCAGTGACGATGACTAACTTGGGATTATCTTAGCTGCTGATTATGATAGTGACACCGATATACCAACCGCCCAGGTGCAGTCGAAACACAGGGAGAGTCTCTGTTTGTCTGATGAGCGCTGCTTAACATTATAGGACTGGGCCTTAGGTCTATCTATTTTGTCCTATGGGATCGCTTTGCCTTGTGCGTAGACGCAGCAACTCATTCTTGCCTGGTGGGTCCTTTTAAACATTGATGATAATACTTCTTGGTAAGGATATCTGTTACTGGGTGGATGTTAAGGAGGTCAAAAGCGTGTCGAATATCGTTGTTATACTTTGCTGTAGGCATCCTATTCCTTTTGGATTTTTTAAAGACATTAAAGCAGAGATTAGCAGTCGGTGAAGGTTTACAGGAACAAAAAGGAAATTAACGAGATGAAAGGAAAAGTAATAAACCTATAAATTTAAAGGGGTTGAGGGTATGATTAGTTGAATTCGAAAAATTAAAGGTGGAAAGACATAATACTTTTAGACCTAAATAGATGTATCTAAACGGGTATACAAGTTAAATGGTCATAGGAAATTGTGTGGCTTCCAGAAGCCTATAGGAAATTAACCAATGTTGTTTGATCGCGATGGTGATCATTTTAGTATATCCGGGAAGGCATTTTCCTGATGTGTTTTGTATTCTATAGGAACAGTGAATGAGTCCTTAAATATCAGGACGAACTCGCGCTTATTTTGCCTTGAGCCGTATTTTCGTACGTTTTTTTTAAATTTCTTTCCTTTTTTTTCTATTCGTTCATCCTTTCCTCGTGCCTACCTCGGGGATTCATTCTCAACCGGCTTTCCAGTTTTCTGCATTACTCCTTTCTTTCCGTCTGGCCATCGGATTTCTTTTCTTTCTTTCTTCCTTTTTCTTGTCCCGAGGCTTCCCCATTGCCTGGTAAAATTCGAGCCTGGCGCTGTGAGTGGATCGGGGTCAGTGCAGCGAAATGTGAATTGTGCAAGAAGGAGAGGGAGAGAGAAAAATTGAGACAGGGTGGGGAAGGGTGGGGAGGAGGAGGAGCGAGGGAATGAGAAAAGGCTCGTAGAGGTGTGATAGAAGTGTGGGGCGACGTTTATTCCGATGCCCGATGAGTCACTCATTCATGCCTGGCAGAACGACGCCGACGGCGGCCCCGGGCGTCACGGCGATTATGTAAGTCGAGACGAGAATACCAGCCTTAAATAACTAATAACATACTGGGGCCTGTTTACATGCTGTCCTCTATAGGAAGTTTCGATCGGTATGCCTCCATGTCTCTGTATTCGAAACTTTTGAAAAGGGTGATACCAAAGGTTAGAGTCCCAAAGGAATGATGCAAAAGAATTATTATTATTGTTGCGTTATTATTGTTGTTGCACTTTGAATAAGAGAGAACAGGAGATGACAAGGAAATACCAGGAGACCCGAAAACCTGGAATATACTTGTTTTCCCGTTAATGAATACCAGGAAACTGGGGTTATCTCTGAATTATGACTTCACTAGGGAGAAATGCTAAGGTTTAAAGGGTTCACTCGTGCTTAGGGAGCCCTTGGGAAAGACGGCAGGAAATGCTAAATCATGGGAGTCATTCTTATCTATTCCTTCTGGCCTGGTTTTAGTCACTCCTTTTTGCTCTCTCTCTCTGTCTCTCTCTCTCTCTCTCTCTCTCTCTCTCTCTCTCTCGCTCTTTTGTTCTCTTTTCGTCTTTCTTTCTGTTATTTGCCCTTGCTTTCTTACACTTCCTTATAGTACACATACAATACAACATGTATACCTAAAGCTTATACTGCATATATGACCATGGTCACGGTTAGCATTAAGGTGGACCCACAGTCGATATTTGTATACACGTATACTCACACGAAATATATCGGAAACCAGAAATCTTCTTATTGAGAAATCCCCATGTCGAAAGTATTCCATTGTTAAGTATTTACGGATCAATAAAAATTTTCTAAACTATCGATCCTTAACAAATGCAATCTATTAATCAACCTTTGGAAAATGTGTAAAACATTGATAAAAGTCGAAGCTCTCGAGTTTGTGAGAAAAACCAATGATAAAAAAGAGCATGAGAAAAAACCGAGATTTTATGTACATTTCGATCGAATGGGTATAAAAATAATAATAATTGCAAAAATTACCGCCTATTAAGTGTTGTCTACATACAGACATGCATATGTACAGTAATAACAAACATACTCTCCACTTAGATATATTGTATAGTTTCACGGTATTTTCACAGTCGAGCCATTTCGCGGAATCCATCCGTAAAATATTAATCTTGTTAGACTGATAATTAGCCGCGAATAATAACAAGGGTTCTTAATAATATCCAGATAGCCTTGCTGCGTCCATCCGAGGATAATGCACCGCGTTGCATTCTCTGGACTCTGATTATTAAAACTGCATAAGCTGGCATACTCGTGTAGAAGATATCCGCGTGTTTACGAGTGCCTAGAGTAGGAGTGCAGTCCCGGATAAATAAAAAGAGCGTGGGCCTCACCAGTGATGCGTGGGTTTTGGAGGAAAGTTTTCGAGCAGGATGGGCCTTAAAGAAGGCCCCACACCGTGACAGATGAGGCCAGATTCGTGGCTTTAATGTGTCTCGTAATGGACAAGGTCATTACAACAAGGTTGACGAATAATTATCTATTTTAATTAGCGAGTTCGAGAGATGACGAATTTTGTTTCAATGAGAAGTACATACCCAGTGCTAAATTTATATCGGATATATGTAGGCGTTGTTTCATGTATACACATGTACACAGTTACCACGGCGCATGAGCGAGAGACCGGAAATCGGTATTCGTTTGCCTCACGACATGAGCGGAGGATCATTATGCTAAAAAATGTGGTGCACAGCCGGGCGTATAGCTCGGCTACCAAGTCTCGATACATATAAGGCCGCGTAGACACCTACACGGGGGACTTCCTCTCGTGATCGTGAATCCATGAATGGGTAACCCACGGACTGCCCACGTTTACAATAAGAAAACGGCAGTATCAGGGATGGACGGACGAACGGAGAGAGGGAGGGGAGGGAGGGGGGAGGGGAAGGGGAGGGGGAGAGGGAGAGAGGGAGAGAGAGGGAGGGGGAGGGGGAGAGGGAGAGGGAGAGAGGGGGAGAGAGGGGGAGGGGGGAGAGGGAGAGGGAGAGAGGGAGAGAGGGAGAGAGAGAGAGAGAGAGAGAGAGAGAGAGAGAGAGAGAGAGAGAGAGAGAGAGAGAGAGAGAGAGAGAGAGAGAGACCGTAGAAACTAGAGAAACGGAAGTGTCGAGAAGAGTAGTCACGATTGTTACTGCTGAAAAGGCATTTGCAATTGCCGCTGCAACTTTTGGAAAGCATTTACTTTGGTATTTCCCTATTTTACTCTAACTTCTTAGCGGGGCGTCTTTTTACATTCTTAAGACCTTATATGCATGCATACAAACAAAAAAGAAAACTGCATTAATTCCTAATACAAAATAATGAAAGTCCAACAAGAAGGTTTTAGGAATTTACAATCGCTCGTTGACACGTTTGAATTTGTTTTAGAGATCAGAAGGATTTTTATAGTCTTATCCCTTCGCGCATGTGGATCCTTAAGTATTCTTGTCTGTTCACACAGAAAGTGTGTTCGGTCGTTGGTTTTTCAGTGAGTACGCGGTCAGCTTTATAGTGCTTGTGCGATGCCTCAGCACACCCGGCTATTTATCATGCCACGTCATTGTTATGGAATGACGATGCGTTATGGGATTCCAACGCAGCTCATCGCGGCCCCGAACCAGAAAGGAACGAGATAATGCAGAACGTCCCGGAGACCAATGAATGATGACACGCAGCTAACAACGCGATCTTATCGGCCATTATAACGTTATTACCGCAGCGCTGCTCCCATTTTGGATCTCGAAATCACCAAGTGCTCTTATTCCATCTCCCGTTCGTGTCCCACTCATCTTCTACATATATATATATATATATATATATATATATATATATATATATATATATATATATATAAAAAAAAAGATAGGCAATGAATTCTTACACAAATCCATACACAGTTCACCGGGTATTCTGGACATGCGTAAACGTGAGTTACGCACGGAAAAAAATCTTGAGCGTTTACGTTAAAGATTCAAGATATCATTCAGAAAGTGATTATAGTATAGAATCAGTATACAGTTGTAGAAATTGTCCATATACTTAAGAGACTTTCCCACATGTAATGTATGACGACGACAACAACAATCGGACGGAAATGGACGTTTCCACAGCGTAATAGGGAGTTTCCGATTCCCAGGAAAGAGCGTAAGGTCACTCGAGGGTGTATATATAACACGTAGGTACCAATTGCAAAGTAGCTGTAGCGATTACGTAAGGATCCGTTGTTTCTTTTTTTTAATTCGAATGCTCTCGAGAATTATAATTAAGCGCTGTGCCATTGTTCTGTTACTTGGTTCTTTAATGCGGTTGTAGTTGTCACAATTTTCTTTGGTATTTTCACCATGTACACGGCAACACCTATATCGCAGTCGGTGGCGTGACATTATATAGAGAGGGTGTTACCGGTCTATTGAGCCGCTTAAAGTGACACACAAAGCCGGCGACGGCTCGTCCGTCACTACCGGTCAGTCATAATAAGGAAGTCGGAACAATGCAAGGATTTTTTTCTCGGCTGTGCAGTAGTTGCCAACTGTTTGAAATAGCGTGAATAGTCTTACGATTAGAAAGGTAATAACAGTAATAAAAAAAACGGACGTAAATAACCCTCGCGTCGTTAAGACGTCTCAATGAAAGCTAATTATGAATGCGTCTGGTTGGACGCGTGAGAGATAAAGCTGTGCCTCAACGTTGTAAACGGGACTTCAGGTTGCGGCGTGTGGGGCATTCCATCGAGTCCAAGACCGACCCCAGCAACCTCAGCCTCTTCTCAACCGAATCCCATTCCTTGCTGGACCTTTTTTCCCGTTTAGCCTCCCATTTCCAAGAATGGTCTCGTTCACACCGAGCAATGTTTCAATTAGGAAAACAAGTATAGACGGAGAACGGTTAGGTCTGCAGCGAAGAACGGAGAGACAAAGAGGCATCGGCGTCGTGTGAAGGCGACTTAACGATGCATTCTTCCCTATCTTTTAGCATTCTGTGACTTGGGTGATATAGCCTAAGTGATCAACCAAGAGAAACTTCATTCTAGGCTTATAGGGTCCAGCTTACTTAGTTTTGGTTTACTTAACGCTTGTTTACATGTCCCTTCCGAAGGCATCGCGAGCGAGATGGAGATCGGCTGAAGAAAAGAGAGCGAGAGGGAGAGGGAGAGAGAGAGAGAGGGAGGGAGAGAGAGAGGGAGGGAGAGGGAGGGAGAGAGAGGGAGGGAGGGAGGGAGGGAGAGAGAGAGAGAGAGAGGGAGGGGGAGAGAGAGAGAGAGAGAGAGAGAGAGAGAGAGAGAGAGAGAGAGAGAGAGAGAGAGAGAGAGAGAG
>JASANN010000288.1:1102945-1118189 GCA_031762395.1 Calameuta pygmaea | reverse complement strand
TACGGTGCAGCTATGAGTCACTTCCTACCGTTCAACTCGTTCGAATGGGAGCAAAATATCGAACAACTGGATATTTGCAAGATTCCCAATAATTCTACTATAGGATATATATGTCGGAGGAGATGGTGTGTGGCGGTGCAAATCAAGCGGGTGATCGTCCATGGTATGATTTTATTTTATTTAATATACGTGCAATGGTTCACCAAACAAGACTGGGCAATAATCGCTACCTCGGCCGTGTCGAGGTAGCTTTCCCCTCTAGACAAGAAAAAGGGGGGGAGGGGAAAGGGGCACCTTGCCCCGTTCCCAAAACAAAACAGAAATCGGCCTTTCCCGCCGACATATACTTGAAGTAGACCTAGAGTGCTTTGCGGAGCTTCATGAGACTGACAAAGACTTACCACTATGCCCCGAGCATTTTCCTCCTCTCTCACGATATAATATGGGAAAGTTAATGACTACACTTCTCTCGAAAAAAAGATACATCATTCATTATCAAAATTTAAAACAATGCTTAAGTTTAGGTGTGAAATTAACAAAAATTCATAGAATTTTAAAGTTCAATCAAGCTCCAATGGCTAAAAAAAATATATAGATTTAAATACGGAGAGGAGGAAAAAATCTAGAAATGATTTCGAGAAAAACTTTTACAAACTGATGAATAATTCGGTTTTTGGTAAAACAATGGAGAACGTTAGGAAACAAAAAGACGTTAGACTCGTTACTGAGTGGGATCGGAGGTATGGAGCAAAAGCTCTCATAGCAAAGCCGAATTTTCATAGCTGCACCATCTTTGACGAGGATATGATTATAATCGAATTGAATCGTACCAGAATTAAATTCAATAAACCTATATACATAGAATTTTCAATTCTGGACATCTCTAAAACATATATTTATGATTTTCACTATAACTACATCAAGAAGACTTTCGGCGAGCAAGCAAAATTAATGTACACCGACAAGGAGAGCTTGCTGTACCACTTTAATGTCCTCGACGTATACGAATCAATTAAACGTGATGTATACAGATTCGACATTTCTGATTACCCTCCGGATAATGTGTATACGGTTTATCATTGGTCAATAAGAAAGTTCTAGGTCTGATGAAGGACGAAAATAATGGTAAAATTATGACTGAGTTTGTAGGACTGCGGGCAAAATTGTACAGTTTTCGAATTTTAGGTGAAAATAGCGATAAGAAGTGTGCGAAAGGAATCAAAGGATCTACGTTAAAGACCTTTGATGACTATCTACAGTGTCTCAACTGTCGGGAAAATTTGATTAAACCCCAAAATGTGATTCAAAGCAAAAAGCATGAGGTTTATACCGTTAAGCAAAATAAAATAGCATTAAATTGGAATGATGATAAGAAAATGATTATTTCTCATACAACGGATACCCTCCCATGGGGTTATAAAATATCTTAAAACATGTAACCGTGTGCACGGGAAAAAAAATAAATTTTTCATCATAAATCTCAACGCGTACCGATGACCTGGGTGCCATCATCCAGATTTTTATTGTCTTTGGTGCAACGTGCCCCTGGCCATCAAGTGGACCTCGTTTACGTGTGCGTTTAGTCCTAGTTTCTAGGAACTACAAGTGGGGGTAAGCTGGAGCGATTCAGCCTGCTCAGCTCATCAGTTCTACTCAATCACTGTTAGTCAGCCGTAAACAATGCCTACTAGTGTGACATTGATCGTGAGTGTAGTGTCTTCTATGTTTATCTTAGCGCATTAAGTATTTCAAAGAAGTTTTATTATAAGGTGTCGTTTTCTTTTATTACAGATTCATGGATACATTTCAGTTTGTAAAATGGTGGAGAAGAGGAACCAGCGGCGTAGGATGCACCAACTCAACGGCTAGCTCCTTTTCGAAGAAGAGGATTGGGGAGGGTGCAGATATTTTTTCCCTGAGGCATCTCTTTGACATGCCTCCAATGACCCCCCTCAATTGGTGCGTATTAATCAATTCTATTTATATATATGCATATGTGTCATACATGAATAATATGATTATTATCTATTTTTTGCAGGGACTCGGACTACGAGACCGACGACGAGTGAAAATGAGTAAAAAAAAAACGACATCATTTTCAAATTGGTGCGTATTAATTTATTCTATTTATACTATGAATTTTGACGTACTGGGCCTTGAAAATGGGCCCAGGGTCTGCTCAAATTAGCTAACGCGACTCGGTGGGGAGGGGTTGGGCAAAGAGAGGGGAATACGGGGTAATATGGAGAAGAATATAATTAGTAAAAGGTGCAAATACAAAAGCAAACAGAGAATAAAAGCAAAACAAAATATCGGGTAGCCGAAGCTAGCGCAATAATGCCAGGGAAACGCAATGGGGTTTAAAGGGACACGCTATGGGCACGGGGGATAAGGGGGGGGGGTAGGAAGGACTGACAGATAACGGGTTGGACGTAAACAAGGATTGGGCGCCACCTACAATTGCGGTGTAGCACCGATGAGTGACCTAGGAAGGTCCACGAATATTTACTTATCGGGAACGGCACGGCTAGCGGTGGGAAGGTGGGAGGGGATCTCAGGGAAGAAAGTTCCCGAACGCAAAAGTGGCTACTTTCAATACCTCGGATTTTTGCGTGATGACAAAGGGGGCGGGCGGAGGAGAAGAGGAAAAGGATGGAGGGTCGCAAAAATACTACGCAATACATCACGGGCCTTGAGCTATGGGCAGAAGGCCCGTTGATATCTAGAAAAAGAAACTGCAAAAATGCTGGACGACGTGGGGGACTCGCTACTGTCCTGAAGGGACCTATAGAAAACAGAACGCAAATAATACAGGGGATTGGGAAAAGGGTGGCAAACGAGAAACCCAATCACGCCAAAATGTACTCACTTAAATCCGCAACGCACTGTAATCCACAGCAATCGCACTTTAACGCACTCACTCACAATACGAGGAAACGGTTCGCACGCGCTTAATGCCTGGCTCGAAGTGAAGGGATGTTTCCGCTTGCCGGTCCTCGTGGGCCTCCACGGCCTCGTTGATTGGCTGGGTCCACTGGGCTGAGAGGGCTACGCGCTCCGGCATTGGTCGGCAGTTGCGGCATGGCAGAGCATTGGTGGATTCTCTTGTGGCTGGCTCGTCGGGCCTTCCAGGGCCTCGCAAGCGGGTGGCACGGCGCTGGCTTCGCCGGCGCGCTGTCACGCACCGGGCACAATGGCGGCCTCCAGGCCTATCAAATTCCTCCTGGGCATGTCCTCGGGGTTGGAGGGAGAGGGCTCCACCCCTGTCACACGAGCCTCAGGGCTACCCGCGTGACGGGACTGCACCGGGGCTACATAAACGTGGTGATGGTGGTGACGGCCGGGCATCCAACCCACGGGAGTCTCGATCAGCTGGTCGGACGTCACTTCCATGTGGCACGATCAGCCCTGCCTCCCGCTGCCTCGGCAACGCAGCCACTCTCTTGGTCCATCCCTTGGAGAGGTGGCGGGTCCTCGGAATGTTCCTGGATGCTGTCTTCGGTGAGGTCCTCGATGATGGTCCTCGAGCCATTGCCATACGGGGAGGGGATACAGGGAGGAAAGGATGGAGGGAGGGGATCTTAAAGTTAGTTACAATTATCCTAAAAGACTAACTATAAGCAATTAACAATACCAAATACTAAATGTGCGCAATAGTAATGCTCAAGGTCGGTGGAGACCTCGAGCCAGGTGGCGGGGAGGAGTCGCAAGTAACATTTTTGTTAGTGAGTCGCAAGTAACATTGTGACGAGGCGCCCGCCACGATTCGGCACGAGCGTAGGGTCCCGAGCCGCCGCGGAATCTCCGGAACCCGGCCGAAGGGCGACGAAGATACGCGAGCGGCGGGGGACCGAGCAGTACAAGCTGAGAGGCTGAGGAGAGTAGAGTGCAGCGAGTGAAATACGAGAAGGGGGAGGGGGAGAGAGAGAGAGAGAGAGAGAGAGAGAGAGAGAGAGAGAGAGAGAGAGAGAGAGAGAGAGAGAGAGAGAGAGAGAGACAGAGACAGAGAGAGAGAGAGAGAGTAATAGGATCGGGAGCAGAAAGAAGAGAGACAGGTAGTGCGATAAGAACTGCTCGATGCAGGAGATTAACGAGGGTGAAGAGATGGCAGAGTAAAAATGAGAGAAGATCCATGTGTTGTTAGTACGGTACACAAAGGTGTCGAGTGACCGATAGGGCGGAGAGCTATGAAAAATTAAATCTTGTTATGAGCCTACCCAGATAAACAGGACATGAGATTCCGTCCTATTACGAGAGTATGGATCATCTTCTGGTACAGCTAGCGCTACGTTCACGTGTTTCTTAAATTCCTTTGCTTATAGCTTTATTCTTTATCCGATGCTGTACTTGCTTTACTTTGATTCGACTACAGCAGCGTCAACGACGTCAAAGCGCCATCATGTTTTACACTGTATGTACATAAAGATCCAGGACGAGGATTAGCGATCAGAGTTTTCAGCAAAGATCAGATCGGATTACTTTGTCTGAAAAGGAATACTTCTCTCTGGGCTTTCTTCCTCTGTCCCCTTTTCTTGCACATAACCATGGACCAGAAAGAGAAAACAGTAGAGCGTCCTCTCCCTCTCCCTCTCCCTCTCCCTCTCTCTCTCTCTCTCTCTCTCTCTCTCTCTCTCTCTCTCTCTCTCTCTCTCTCATCTATCTACTCTCAAGCAAATATTTTCTTCTGCTTGATTCTCAAGGGAGAGCAAGAGATTGGGTGAAAGGTAGACGATTTCGTTGAAGGAGTAAAAGTAACCAAAGGTTCCGTCCTCGTTTTACTATTCATTCTCAAGTAGAAGAAAGCATCCGCTGAGTTTGCATCGCACGACGGAAATGTTACCGTCGAGGTTTTGCAAGAAGGATTCCTGCAAGAAGATAGCTGCCACTGCAGTGAAAGATTATCGAATTTTTACTTTATACGAAGGATACAAATGGCCGTAGGGCGGTGTCCAGAGAATAATAGAGAAAAAGCATTAAAAAAGGAGAGAAAGAGAGAGAGAAAAAATTTGCTCGTGTGTCGCAACCTTAAGGTCGTAGCGTCGCGCATGAATAAATCGCTGGCCTATTTTTTCACTGCATTATGTAATGTTTGTTTACAACGCCCCGGGCGCCAGCTGGCTTGCACTCGGGATGGATAAAGGCGGCTTTCCATTGGCGGCGTTTAGCGACGATCTTAGGAATCTTTTGATGGAATTTCGTACCGATGGGTAACCGCGTATTTATTTTTAACCGTATCAGTGACTTCACGCATGCAACATGGTGCAGAGTGCAGTCTTATTCACATGTCTGTCTTAAGCGTTCGAGAGATACGTTGAGTATTATAGAAATCAAGGCGATAGAAGTTCTCTGAAATCATATAAGGTTTGACTCATGCGGATTTTTTAATGGGAACGGGGGAAAAAATATGTTTACCAATAGAACAGACGATTGATGCTCTCATCCACACTCGGTTGCCAGATCACTGGAAAACAAGATGAACGAATAATAATTTTTAATTTTATATACCAGAAATAATACGCATTTTCATGTAACGCTTCACGGCGAGATATTTCGAACTGTTAGACTTTGCGCACTTGCGTGGCAGAAGTCTTGCTGCTGAACAGATCCAATATTCGCTGTATGGGCAGTCTGGTGAGAGTATGGAATGAATATGGGCGCTGTGGGCGAGTGGATTATAGAATATCAAGTGGTATGTCCGGAGAATGGGCAAAATCTCTTTTAGCTAGCTTCAATACTATCCAAAAATATTATTGTATGACAAAAGTGCAGGCAGAGTCTCACTCAAGGATCCTAATGAGTGATTTCCCATGAGAATAAATAATTGTTTCGATTGTATTTTAGGAATATTTTTATACTATTTCCGGAGTCTACGTGTTGCTAGTCTTAATTTTCGGGATGTCGGTGTTCATTATCGTAAGCTTGGGAGTCCTAATGTTCCTTGCCGTGGACTATCCAATTATTCCTTTATGGACATTTACATATGTGAATATATTGTGTCAAGTGCGCATGCATGTTCAGGATGTCCAATCGGAGACGAGTCGTCACGGACTTCCGCCGTACAAGGGACGTTCCTTCCTCGATCAACCGGAAGTTACGATGCATTCACATTCGCATTCGTGCTTAGGTCTCATTTCTCGATGCGATTTCGTAACCTGTACCAGCAGTTTGAGATAAAGCAGGATAATTTCCGCCATATTGGTTACGAAGTAAAGGTCGCGTTTGATCGTAATTTCTACACGGAGAGAATTTTTCGTTAAATTTTTCTATGAAATTCTCCCGATAAGATTTAACGTAGAAACCAGTAGTCGTGGGACATCGTTACCATTTCATTCTTACTGCTCATACTCATAACATGACACACGATGTTTTGAGTTGCTACAAGTAAATTTTACACTGCAGAAGATAAATATTGTTATTAACCATTTTGACGGCGTTTCACGGTAAAATTTTCTGTTGCTTTTTTTAAAAAAAAAATATGATTTATATAACCAAAAACTGATTTATGAAGAAACTGATATTGTCACACAATTGCAAAACGTATAGTATTATTTAGGAGCATCGCATCAGCTGAAGTTAGCTCATCCATTCGATCTCTACAGTAGAACTATATTCAGACTGTGTTCAATAAATCTACGTTTATTAACCTGAATTATATTTTTCGAATAATCATTTCTAATTCTCTGCACATAAGTGAGAGATTAACATAATAAATATAAATAAATAAATATAAATTATTAAATTAATACCATTTCTCAACAACATATTGGCTACCGTTTCTTATACACACTGAATGTCAAACAACTTGAAAAACAAAAAGTCACAATGTTTCGTGCGGTTGACTTCAAAGGTATGAAAAGCAATGAACTCCACGGTAAAATTGAATGTAGCGCATGAGAAAATTCGGCTGCCTTAGATGACTTTTTAAATTCAACAAGGTAAGGTCTATAGTTTTACACTACGTATTTTAAAGTTTTAACACTTTTACCGTACACTTTAGCAAGAACTGACGAGTCTAGTACTGTTTGGTATAATTTCGTGAGTCGCTCTTAAATATATAGATAATATCTTATGAAATACCACGAAGTCCCGCGATTACCGTGATTTTCACAGTATAATTTTCAATGAGAAATTCTCGCCGTGTGAAAACATAATATGAGAAAAAAATGACCACATAAAACATATCATATATACAGAAACCAAAAAAAAGTATACGACCCTTGACGGCAGCCATCTTGTCCGATCTCCTATCTGTGTACTTATCCCCGATATTAATTATCTCTGCAGCCGTTTCGTTGCATAATGACTTTCTTTCCTCGTAGAAGTTTGACAGACAGTTCTGCTTGTGCAAGCAGTCAGTAATCACCGACGCTGACGTCGCCGCTGCCGTGATCGTCGGTCTCAACACCTTGACCTTTTTATACGTGCCGACAATTCTCTATACTTTAATTCGATGTTCCATTTTGATCTCTCAGCTTCTCTTAGATCCTTGAAAATTATCCCGACGGCCCAACCGTCCTTAAGTCGCAATGAAAAATTGCACCACATAGAATTACATGTCTAATAAGTCAATCGTTTAAAATAAATAGTCTGTATACGTGCCGAGGGGTGTCATGGCGCCAGGGACGATACACTGTCATAAGATAGTGCCAGTAGGTGCTAGGCAGAGGAAGGCACGGTTCTCTTGTTCTCTTGTCTTCTCCCCCCTCCCCCTCCCCCTCCCTCCCCCTCTCTCTGCCGCCTCTCTCTCTCTCTCTCTCTCTCTCTCTCTCCCCGCCTCTCTCTCTCTCTCTCTCTCTCTCCGCCTCTCTGTCTCTCTCTCTCTCCGCCCCCCCCTCTCTCTCTCTCTCTCTCTCTCTGCCTCTCTGCCTGCCTGTCTGTCTGTCCATTCCACAGTCTTCCCTCTCTCCTTTCTCCATCTCTCTTCGTTACTCTCCTCTGCATCCTAATCTTCCCTCTATCCTCTCTCCATCTCTCTTCGTTACTCTCCTCTTCACCCTAACCTTCCGGCAGTCGAGCGTGCATCGCTCGGAGCTTATCCCGTTGGATCCCACGGGAGCCAGACGCCTTTTCAGGATTTACTTTCGAGAACATTGAACCTGCTACTCGAACACAGTTCTCATTCTCGTATTCAAAATTTCGCGAAATTGTTCACCAATTTAGAAGTAACAAATTACTCGAGGGAAAGTTAAGGGGAAAGTTATACCCTCATCGAGTCCACGCGTTATCAACAAATATGATTTACTATTAGTCCGCTGTATGAAATTTTGATCTTGTTCACTGGATGACTGCACCGTCTCCGGGATATCTGCGTTTAAAATAAAAACGATCGAATCCACGTAGCACAGCAAACGAAATGTGGGTGGCTGAAGTCTGATGGAATCGCTCATGTATAATCAGTCAATGTCTTTTTTTTTTACAGTTCGCAGAAACTGTACATATTGTACATGGGTTGCTATAAAGTTACGAAACAACGTGTTACAATATAAAAATAATATATAATCCAGTGCAAAATCATATGTACATATACATAATTTATAGGAAAAATTTTATACACAGCCAGGTGTTGCTTCTTAGAAATTTCATTGTTTTTGATGTGTCAAAAAAAACAAATCGAATTCGTGGATTGACTAATATGGTAGATACTATTAATAGCGCGTTACACGTAGTCAGGCCAGTACGCATAAAGATTTTGTCTCTTTTTCTATCTTCCTTCCTGTAATTCTCATATCTCTCTCTTTCTCTCTCTCTGTCTTCCTCACTCTCTTTCTTTCTCTCTGCCTTTCACTCTGCCTCGATTCTCTTCCCTCTCCCTCCTCGTGGAGATGTGTAGGTCGCCACGTGGAAGGACTCCGCGTAAACAATCGATCGTCCTTGCTGCTCAAGGTTGCTTTTCCGTACCAGAGGGATGACGGGGGTAGAACGTGGGAAATGTCGGAAAATGAGTAAAATGACAAGCATAGTTTTAGTACCGCGTGATACGAAACGATTGAGAGAATAAGAGTGTTTCGGAATTTATTTGACCGTTAACCCTTAGTCTCAATAATAGAGCCGAATATAGTGACGTAGGATTAGCGAACTATACTCTTATTTCCTTCCCGGTACTAATTTCACTACTACCCGAATCTCGTGGTACTAGTACCAGAAGGATCATTTATCTACTGTACCCCCGAGATTCTTACTACTGCATAAATCATTACCCATTTAATAGCTCTGCTGATATCACTGTAGTAATATCATATCTAATGTGCGTTTCCTTGCTCATTATACTGTACCAGTGCCAAATCGTATACGGTACAGCATATCTATAATTATATATATGTATATATAGGTACGCAGATACGTAATACAAAAGGGCTGTCTTCGTCTCCTTTATCAGCGGCCGTATTATTATATTAAATATTGTTGGCATATTAACGTACCTATAGCTACGTTACGTAAGAAGGTCTTCGTTAGGGATCCTCCTGGCGACTGTCGGCCGATTCCAAAAGGGGCAGCTGGAAAAGTGCTATTCGTCGATCCGTAAAAATGACCGGAAATGGACGCGACGGAAGGCCAGCGCGAAGTAAAGAGCGGGCATTCGAGTTTTCTTCAGCGTGAAGTTCCACTGTCTATGTATGCTAACGTGGGACTCTGTAGAATGTGTTACGTAGTAGAAGGGACATAGAGGCAACCGTGCATGCAACCACCCCCCACTACTTCGCCGTATACTGTCATTGTGCAATCTTCTGCTCTTTACTTTAAGGGGGATAGAAGGAAACAAGGTAACGCGTACAGTCAGTACAAAAATATATGGAGACATATGGATACAGGATGCCCGGCAAGTTATATAAGTAGACAGCCCTGACGATCGATCCCTATTCCAGACTCTTAGTCCTCTTATGTCGGTGTCCCCTTAAGCCTCCGTTATCGCTTTGGGCCTGTTTGGCCAGTTTTCCAGTCACCATCATTTATCCATACCGCACAGCCCTCTTTAGTTCAGTTACCGCTGTATTTCGCTGAGGAGAAATGTTTTCTTGTATGCGGAGCTCCTGTCCAAACAGTTCACTCGGCAGATACCTGCACACTTGGGTACACGAACTTGTAACGAATGGTACAAGAATGTTTTAAGTCCCAAAAAAATATACTTATATATTGTATAATTTTTATAATCAATATAAACGTATCTGAATGTATTATTATTTTTTGTGGAAAAAGTTTCGGAGTCATCCGGTAGATTACGAGGGACGCGCAGAAGAACAGGATGTGTGTAATGAGATTGAGTCGAGTGGCTGGGAGTGCGCATGCGTGCGTGCCCGTATGCGTTTCGCTATTTGCTGCAAGGGAATTCGAATGGGAATGAGCGCATCGCATCGGTGGGATTTGATTATCATTGTTGCGCAGTGTTTTCATGAAAAAAAAATAAATAAAAAAGGATTATAGAACGCGTGAAAATTGATGATCGCTAGATAAATTGCGAGAACGATTAGTTGGAATTCGAGACTTGAAGGCAGAGGAAGTGGATGGGACGGTAGGAGGGGGTGGGATGTGGGGAGTTATATGGGTACTGTAGATAAGGACGAGGGATGGGAGAGAATGTAAGGTCACAGTCGCTCCTGGCAATTAGCGATGTAAACGTGCCAGTACTGACTCTGGCATCCTCCCTCTCTCTTCGAGTGTGACTAATGATCGGCTCTTTGATAATTAATTAATAATTTACTGCTAATTGTAACAACAATCCTGCTCGGGACACATTTACACTAATGCAAAGTCCACGTGAACCGACGAACTCATATAACTGACTTCAATTATTGTATTTCGTTTAATGATAAATTACATGCATTACATTAACATACGTAATGTGCGTTAATATTGATAGAAGTAATTAGTAATTAAAATGAAAAAAAAAACTGTTTAATGATACCCATCCGTATCGAAACGAAGTATTCGTATCATCCCATCTATACTCTTGGAGGAGGCGAATTATCCTTCCGTTGTGCAAGTTTTCGCGAAATTTCGGGAAGGATCTGCGACGGCATTCTCCGGTTTAATAAGTGTCGGCCGAACGACGTGAATTAGTCCAATATGTCGGAAGGCGACTCGCTAGTAACATTTCAGGCTGAATCGCGTAATTAAAATTGCTCGGCGTGTCATACTTTATACGTACGTCAGGTTTTGGTGCAAGAGAAGGGCTGAGAATTGTCGTGGTGCTTTTCTCTCTCTCTCTCTCCCCCCTCCCCCCTCTCTCTCTCTTTCTCTTTCTCTCACTCTTCACTCGTTACCTTCCTTGCTCTTATGTGCCCTCGTAATTTTCATCCCCTTTAGTTCGATCTCGTAAACTTTAGCAAATTTCATGGCACGTACGTGGGACCTAAGGTCGATTTTCTATGACGCGTAAAACCGAGAACGGAACGAGTTTTAAATCTATGTGGGATTTGAATTGATTATTACGAAGGTACTTTATTTAAAGGGTTATTATTTTCTATGTAACGTCTTATCGATGCGGCCTTAATGACTCGATGGAATTCTTGGATCGAATCCTTGCATATTTCGATACCTATGCAATATAGACCCTCAATCACTATGATTAAGGGTCATCCGTACCTTGATAGAAGGACTGCCGGAAGAATTACTGCGCTGTACAATCTGAAAGAAAAGGATTATAGGTGATTATAAATATAACGTAGTATCATTAGTATACTGTACTACAGTATCAGTCTTTCATAATGATAATAGATAGATCATAAGGGAATTACATTACATGAAATTAAGTGGCTTGTATTACGTAGCTCTATAAATTCAATAATATTTTTGTAATAAAGAAGAAAGTCTAATAAATCACATAATAAATATAGGCACCTATGAATTTATCTAAAATTAAATATTTTTACGTGCAGCTAAATACTTCCTGATTCCATGGGACGAAGAGAAGTAGGGGAAATAAAAAAACCTGTAAAAATAAATATATATAAAATAAACAAGTAAACGTCCCTTCACGCTAACTCGTTATATTTGTCAACTCTTTTCTTCTTTCTCTCTAGCCATTTTTTTTTCAATCCGAAACAGGAAAGAAAGACGACTCTTCTTGCTCAGTGACTTAACTTCGGTATTCCCGATCCTTGACGTTTGCTCACACAGTACCGCCGAGTCCTTGTGGGTTTTTCTTAGAGGGCCAACGAACCCTATCGAGTATATACCCATTGCATATATATATGCACTGCCAAAAAAAGGGACTGGAATCCTGGGAGTGTAATAATGGCGTCGGTAATAAAAAGTACGTGTGGAAAATGTAACGCGACAATAATAATTGTAGTAGCAGTAACAGCCAAAAGAGACATGTTGAAAGAGAAAGAGAAAGAGAGAAAGAGAGAAAGAGAGAAAGAGAGAAAGAGAGAGGGGGGAGGGGGGAGAGGAATAGGTAGATGGAGAGAGAGGGAGAAGGAGGGAGAGGGGGGGGGGAGAGAGAGAGGAAGTAAGAAATTGAGGAAAAGTAAATAAGAAAAGATAGAATCGAGGAAACGAATTGCTTCTGACTGCGCAGTCACGTAGCCGTATCGACTTCCGAGTCGACTTGAGTCGTGTCCAGTGGAGTCCAGTCATCGAGTCATCGAACTTGCGAAACGAGACACCATCACGTTCTTTTTTTATTCTCTCTCTCTCTTTCTCTCTCTCTATCCCTCTTAGGAATAGAAGGTGGCTGAAGATTGTTAAAGTATAGGACGGATAGCATAGCTGTCCATGATGGTGCTGGTTTAAGCAGCTAAAATCGTTAACCGATCCGACAAAGCAATCACAAGGCTGAGCGGGAGGAAATCCTAGAGGATTTTGTATCGAATTCTTCAATGGAAACATGATCGAGCGATTCACATGTCACCGAGTGTCGTCTTAGGGTTTCCTTTCTTTATGGATTCTTTTTTCTCTTTTGTTTTCATTGCTTAGGAAACGCGTTACCGTAGAAGTTGCAGCTGCATCATCAACTGTATGGATAAACTTACGGTCGACGAACCCTCAGGATGCGTTTCCTGTACTAAAGAAGGAATATTAGTCTCGTAAGAGTGCCCACGTGCTTTCATTTTTATATTTATTTTTTATCGTACCTAAAACCATTTGCGCATGCGCGTGAAATAAGTCATTGGGAACTTTTTGAACAATCGATCACGATTATTTCTAGTCGCTGAACCCAATCTATGGTAGTGGTAATTATTGGGATATTGCATATCGGTGTGTGAGTGCCCTGGGGCGAACTAATAATACATTAGGAAAAGAAGACAGGGATGATGAAGAGAAGAGAAAAAAAGAGATGAAGAAAAAAAATTCTAGTCGATTTACCGGTTTGGAAAATTGTCTTATCATTCGTACACCTGGCGCTATTTTGAACCATCTGCCTCCTGTAGAAATAATTAATTTCTGTCTTAAAATCCACGTCAGGATCGGTACTCTTTAATTTTCTGCTTTCCGATGTAGTCGTGGAAAGGGGGGAGGGGGGGTATGTCACCCCTGAACAAAGGGTTACCCCAAGGAAAAAAAGGGAGCTCGAACAGCTATAGTATGGAATTGGGAAAGCACATTCAGCCCTAGTGTATTTCAAAATCGAACCTGTCACCAGATTACTTCCGGTGGATCTGAGCAAGAACCATAGCAAGGGTGGATTCTTCTTGAATTTCACGAAGAAATGTAGCGAGGATGAGGAAGCAAAGTAAAGAAAAGGCTAAAAGAGGATGAAAAAATGGGAATGGAGTAAACATAGGAAGTAGATCCGTTTCCATCGCAGTACTAAAAATAAGAAAGACCGGCGGCCCTATCTTTGTACTCCACGTCCCTCGCGTCTTACCATGCATCCTTCCCGTCCCTTCGTGTTGTTATCAGGATAATTTTAATTATTACTACAGTCTGTATACGTATGCATGTACTTCACTATCCCTGGTATATATTTCTCTGACTCTGCGCTGTACATAGCATCCACCACCGCGTGCTTTGCTCAGAGTTCAAAAACCTTTCTGCGCGTGCGACTCTAGCGACGAAGGACGCCCGTCATGCTCGAATCGGACTAAGAAACTCGACCGGATATTCCATCGATTTTAAATCGTCAGAAACCGATAAAATTTAACATTGAAAATAACCCCTGCATGCCAGAGTCACTTTATGCTTTCAAACAATTTTCTAGCACTACAATTCTTCTGATATATGCTACGTTCATATATTTCTTTCCCCACTATAGTTTTCAATACGCCCTCTGTGTCTGCAATGTATACCTATATATACACCTATCTACCTGTACCACGTGCGGGAACTTGTTTGTACTCATCAGGCGCCCGGGGCCTTTTCTTCAAACGTAAAAGCCGGAGCACGCAAAGAAGTCTGAAAATAAGAATAAAAGGATGAATGATGTGTCTGGTATGGGTTCACTCAGCTGTTGCGCTGGATTCCAGAGGGGAGGAGGAGGGGGCTCATCACCGGAAGTAGCCGAAAACGGCCGGGGAATCCACGACGTAAAAGCATGGCCAAGGAGGAAGATAAAAAAAGTTCTCATTGCTCTTGGCTACATAGCATTTTTTTATTCTTTAAGATTCTCTCTCTCTCTCTCCCTCCCTCCCTCCCTCTCCCTCTCCGTCTTTATTTTATATTCATATCTTTTAATTTAAGTATACATTTCATTGATCGTTATATAATCAAATCTAATGACGAAACAGTAAGGAATTCCAAGTGGCCATGAAACGTATGTCAAACGTGGTATAGAATTTTCCGGACGGTCGAGTGCGTCGCGTGTCGCAAGTACTAAAATTCCACAGCAATGTAAGAGAAATACGCATATGTATCTAAAGGCCCAGTTGGCCGGGTGTCGTTAGAATGTGCTTCAAACTATTCGGGTCGTTGATCCAGCCTGCTGACTAAGAACACGTGTACCATTGAACTTGCTTTACGAGCGATGAATAACGATGTCTGCCCGTAGCCATTCACTACCGTGAAAACGTCACGAGTCCATCGAGGAAGGTTACACAACATCATGGCAGTATAACTGTGATGCTGGTCCATCAGTCGAAATAGCATCTACTTGAGACTGAAGATTGGAGACTATTTTGGATCGGGAGAGAGGGAGAGGAAGAGGGAGAGGGAGAGGAAGAGGAAGAGGAAGAGGAAGAGGGACAGGGAAAAGGAGAGGGAGAGGGGGGGGAGGGAGGGAGGGAGGGAGGGAGGGAGGGAGGGAGGGAGGGAGGGAGGGAGGGAGGGAGGGAGTGAGGGAGAGAGAGAGAGAGAGAGAGAGAGAGAG
>JASANN010000288.1:1086383-1096980 GCA_031762395.1 Calameuta pygmaea | reverse complement strand
GAGAGAGAGAGAGAGAGAGAGAGAGAGAGAGAGAGAGAGAGAGAGAGAGAGAGAGAGAGAGAGAGAGAGAGGAAAGACGCTCAAAGAGAGAAGACGGCGTGCACATACACGAGGCCGACCATCTCATTTGTCGATCTTAGCGAGACGGCGAGATGGCTTAACCTTGTCGGGACCTCAGGATAATATATTTTTCTCGGTCATGGTAACGTCAGGCGTATTCTGACCTTAAAACAAAATTAACCTTTCCCTACATTCTCTTTTTCGTAATAGTAGGCAATCAGTCCCGCGAAATTATGACTACTGAGCAGGTATATCGGTAACATGCAGGTATACGAGGTGTGGCTATTAAATAACGAGACTGTGTAGGTTGGGCAAAAGTGATTTAGCTGTTTAGACAATTTCTTATTCGTTTCATACCAGTTCGCTTTTTTTTTTTGTGAAACTCGACTGTATTCGACTCATCTGGAAGAGAGTGGAGAACGTGGCAGAATTAATTTACATTAAATATTCATACGATTTATTCCACGGGGAAAAGGGGTTGCGAAGAAAATATTTATCTAGGGTTCTAGAGCAGATATCCCTACCACGAATTCACTCAACCTTAATATCCATTCGAAAAACTTATATATAAATTATATATGAATTATTTATAATACCCATATATATAAATGAACGTATACATATAGTTTATTTAAATATATAATTTTTCTATAAATATAGTACAAAATGAACACAGCCGTTTCTATATGTACATTAGAAACAAAGCACATAACCGCGATTTACACTTGTTTTTTACATCTGTTTCATCCCGTAATATACATTAGGCAGTTTCACGCGAATCAACAAATTTTAGAACTTATCGGTGTGATCACATTATCGGATTTAAGAAATTTCTTAAATGACGATTTCTCGATGAAATATTAGATGATGAGAACCAACATGAAGTTGCAGTAGAAGAATTAGTGTAAACTGTATGTCTTGTCACTGAAATTTTTGTGAATCTTGGTGCAATTTTAAAGCATAAAATTTTTCTGGACTATTCCAACTCGGCAGTAAAGTATATTTCATATTTATTTTGTCGAATCAATTAGGCATTGTATCAATCCATTTAATACCATTCATACCTTTGAAACATGTTCATATGTAATATATAATAAAATAAATATTTATATTTTATGTATACGATATTGTGTGTATACATATATATATATTTCATATAGGTAGGCTCCTTATTAAACCGCTTCTCATTCCTTTAACTCAACTTCCTGTTTTTTCCACTTTTATCTGTTTCATCCCTTAATAATGACAAATAAGTACTTACTCGCTATATCCACACAGTTTATACCTTTCATTTACTTATTGTTTGGAAACTACTTCTCGTACTTTATGCAGAGCAGTCCTGGAACGTGTTACCCTCCATGCTAAACTCGATCCCTTCGCAGCCTTATTCTAAGGGGATGAAATCTGCCACCGTCAATGACTGACCTTTTGAGCAGTGCTATTTGAATGGTGGCTGCCAACAAAAAGTCACACGTTATGAAAATAACGAGTCGTTGCAGCAGCGTCGTGCGCACTTCCGTTTTGTTTCTCGATGCACACGAGGGTACAGCGGTTAGCAAGTAAGAAGAACGTAGCCGAGGGTTGCTGTAGTGGGTGTGTGAGAGAGAGAGAGAGAAAGAGGGAGGAAGGGAGAGGGGGAGGGGGGAGGGTCGCTTTTGGAGTTAACGAGGATAGAAAAGGCCCCGAGATTGAAGGTGTGGAGGGGTGAGAAACATTTATAAAGTGCGAATGAACAAAGGCCGCAATTAAAACAAAGCCTACGGCATTTGTTCCAAGCCACCTTGTCTCTCAACCCCGAGGATCCCTTACCCTCACTGCCAATCCCTTAGTCTACCCAGCAACCCCTCTTTCGTACTAGTCCCAAGGGAATTTTCTACCAGGCACGCAGAAACCTCTTGCAAAAAGGTTACACTTTTTACTTGCTTCATTGCATTTGCCACCCTTCAGCCTTCACTTGCTACTTCTTTTCTTTTTAAACTTTTTCCTTTTTCTCTTTTTTTTTTACTTTCTTTCGACGTCTCAACGATTATTCCATCCCGACGCTCTTGTATGTACCTACTTTCGCCTTCTCCGACACCTGCCCCATCCCACTTTGCTATGCCAACAGAAACAGCGAGCCTTTGTCTCGAGGTCGCTTGTCGAGAGCAATAAGTCGATGAAAATTCGCACCAATCCTTTTATAGTAAAAGTGAAAATACTTTTCTTTTCGTGTTTAACTTGTTTTGCAACATTTTTCATTCCACTATTGAACTGCATGAAACTTGGTCAAGAAACTATTGTTAATTTATTTTAGTTATTTTCATATATCATCATACGATGCTGCCGGAAGTATATCATGCAGTTCCTTGCGTGATACGTCATAATATATATAACCGGAAACGATGGATGGATGTGCTCAATCAACATTCCCAACAGTTTTCACATCTTTGCAACACTCAGCTACCAGCCCGAGTCTTTTGCCTGGCGAGTCGCGTGCGCGCTACATTTCTTTTCACAATGCACGTAAGCCTTTCCACGCGAGTTAATTGACGCGTAAAAAAACGATTAGACGCAAAAAATCCTAAGGAATTAAAGCCCCCGATTTTACGGTAACATTGAGTTTCCTACGGACCAGCAATTTCTCTATAAGAAGATTACATTACCTTCATTACACATGAGTACTTATACACAAAGAGCAGCCCGTGTGTTTCCTAGCCACGCATCCGTAGTACGCAAACGCAATGGGAAGTGACGTAGGTAAGTAAGTTTCTCATGTATTCGGATGCACGAACCACAAATCGAGTTAGTACTTGCTCTGATTCACCTTTGTGCTCCCTCTACGACCGGCACGCATGCACCAGTCTCAACAATGCAAATTATATCCTATCTTATAGTTTTCAAATTATTCCTAAATATCCTGTCTTCCTGTTCGTGTCCAACGAACGTAGCTGAGAGTTTTCAGAATGGGATGAGATGGAATAATAAAATGTACAGTGTCTCGACAAACACAATCCTCTTATGCGTAACGTGGAATGCATCATAATTTGAAGAAAATTGTATAATACCCAATTTTTTTGCACAGGATCAATACGTATACATAACATAGGTGTAGGCAGTGCAGAGTATGACGATCACACGTGCAAAAGTCATAGGGGAATGTGAATCATTGTCGTGCCAGACAGAGTGGTGCTGGTGCCGGTAATGGCGGTGGGGGCGGCGGTTTACGCAGGAGGACGATGGGGTGGTCGCTTGGTTGAGGCACTCGTTAGGGTCTATTTTAATGGTTCTCGCTTTAGATTTGCCAGCGTTTAATTACAGGGACTCTCAAACAGTCGAAATTTGAGCCGCGAAACGTATCCGGTATAGGAATGACAACAGTAGTGACGAAAAAGGGATGATTTAACGGTGTAACCATCTAAGAAAGGGGAATGGTTGGGAGGAAGGGAGGAAAGAAGGAAGGAAAGGACTGACTGGTCGAGGGGTGAGCGAAGAGAGAGAGAGAGAGGGGGGGGAGAGTAGTGTGAAGGGGTGACTGTGGCTTCAAGGGGGGAGTAGTACCGTAGGGAGGGCAAACCACGGGGGCACTTTTCCACCCCGTTAAAAGAGGGTGTGAGTGTTGTGTCTGGAGCTGGACCCACCCGTGGGTGAACGCCCTGGAACCCCTGTGTGGTATAGACGCTTTTTTCCCCTCTCTTTCTGCCTTTCGATCTCCCTTTACACAGCCCTGGACTACTATTACCACTGACGCTACCCCACTCTAATACACCCGTTATACCCCTCATCCCTCTGCAAACTCTATGAGGTGTCTACACCATAGATATAATAGGGAGGACCTAGGGAGTCTTTCTATAGGATTTTCTATTCCCAAAGGCATGTCTTACGTGTTATGTGCCCATGGCTGTAGGCTTAGTCTGCAGAGGACCCTCGTTGTTTTGGTCTTTTTTTCGAGAAACCCTCCATATTACCCCTCAACACCATGGCAATATGTTTCGATTTATTTAGCTCGAAATGCCATAGGCGTGACTTCTTCAAAAGGAAGGAATAATAAAATTCATAACGAATATTCGCACGCTTTTTGCACTCGAGAGGTTACAGGGGAGTATAATAAAAGCGCCAGAAATTTGAATGTACGCATTGCGCGGATACAGGGTGAATGTGGAAGATGAGGCGAGACTAGGTATTGTCGGTCTGCAGAAAGGTCAATATAAGTAGTAAAGGGAAGCAGGGGGATGGGAGGTCTCGCAGACTATAAATTCGAAACTGTAATCACACGAGCTGCAAAAGTGGCAGCGACTAATTAACAGCACGCATAACGAATGCCGCTGCGCCGCCGGCATAAGCCCCCCTCCACTACCGCAGGCACGTTCAGCAAATGTATCTGCCACCCCGACACAGAGTCGTAGCGCTTTTGCCATGAGGAAGGAGCTCCAAAAACTTCGGCCGTTAAACGGTCTGCGTTTTATGAAAAGCAACGCGCAATTTCGCAACGAGATGTAACTATAACTATATAATTTGCAGCCGGCATAATTTTCTACCTCAAGTATCTACGTGTATGGGTTTGAAGCCAGTATTTCTATGATATTGCTTATAATTATATCGTTACTTGTTATTTCTGCGTTTTATGTTTCATGATGTTTTGTCGTTTGCGCCATATGTTATGGATGTAATAAAAACAGGAGACGCCAACTGAGTCTAAGCGAGATGAGAGTAGAAGAGACAACCCCACCCATTGCTAGGGGTGAAAGAAGGTGTGCAAATCGGGTGGGTCGAGAATGCAATATAGTACCTGTGTATAGGTGGCAGTGGAGAAGAGGGGAGGTAGGGTTGGGAGAGACGGGACAGACAGACGGATAGATGGCCCACTAGGGTTGAAACGAAGGGTCCAGGGACAATCACCCCTGGTCGTGCCGTCTGCACGAGGGGTGCACAGACCGCTGGAGTCTAGAGTGTTCACCCCTACTCGTTCCGATCTAGCAATGTGTATGAGCCACTACCCTTGTGGTTCTATATTTCTTTTCTCCCCTAAAAGAGTCATTGCTTGCAACATTACAGGGGATACGTGTACTGTCTGTAGAGAATAAATAAATTATACAAGTTAATGATTTTTTTTCATCAATTATTTACATCGCACGATAAGCCGCACCGAAACAGAATTAACGAGATAGGGGTTCTTGAAGTTTAGGATAGCAGCCCCAATATTGCTTGATTGAAATAGAAAAATGTGCACAACCATCACTCTAAGTTAAATCTGATATTTTGGGGTTGAATTAAGAAATATAAAGTTACCGTGAGTGGTTTCAAGCTCTCGCTAGCGACCTGATAGCGCGAGGGTAGTGGCACTGTATGCTAGTGTTAGTGGGTAATGGTTTGGGGTACCTACTGTTTTACCAAAGAAGAAAGGGGTGAGGATGGGGAGGGGGGCAATAACCAGTGCCGCTATGCCTAGGACGTAAACCCCATCCTCCATCGGCCTTCTCATCCCTTAGCTGTTTGTAAACACAACCCGTGCTACTTTTCCCATGCAGTTTCAGGGTGCATGCAGCCACGCAACATCCTTTGGAAGCTACCGAACGGTATTTCCATCAGAATATAGATTCCAGTTTATGTTGAACTCACGTACTCGTCGAATGGCGCATATGATTCTCCTGATATGCCTGTATATGCTACTCGATATCGGGTAGTTACATATGCATCATATGGTGGTGGTTTATATCGCTCCAATCTTATGCGAATGATTTCTATTAGTGGCTCACAGTGATATGCTTCAGTGTAATAATACTGCAGCCAAGGCGCGTTTAGGTGAACATTGTAGCGAGAGCGTAAAGGCGAATTTTCAACGAGGGAAGGGACGTAAAGCAGCCACTAAAGCGACCATGTCGTTTTTCATTAGTGTGCGCTGTGGCTCGATATTAAGGGTGCGTTCGGGACGCGAAATCGCTCTTAAGGTCACCGCGATTCCTCAGACAAGTCGGTGCCGCCTTTAAGAGTAACGGTCGCTGATATTTAAACTAGGCTTGACTATACTACTGTGTCTGATGGTTTCTTTCACTCTCGAATAGACATACTCTATCTTGACGGAGTCCTGATAGCGACTGAATTCCTGGTTTACTTCGTTCCTGGCTGCCTGGAGACATAAGGAGCTACTCCAAGTCGGGGTTAATTATTTCCCTGCTCCAGGGGTAATTAAAAAGTTTGCCAATTTGAATGGCTGGCTACTTAAATCGTTGAGGCCGGCTTGATAAGGTGCTTTTAGGGTATACGCGCCTACCTACCCTACATAGAAACGGACCTCGTGCCGGGGATACCACTACGAAACCACCATCCCAGTCCTTAATTTATACGTTTTTTAATGGGCCTAGGGCGACCATAGAAGCCTGTGAGTTTGCTCGATTCTACACCGACAACCCACTTTCTTCGGGACTTTTGCGAATTCAGATAACCAACCGGGGGGCTATTACTAATTAGTAATTACTAATTAGTCAGCGTGATAGAGGACCTTCCTGTATATCGTTATCGCTTCTCGCTTATTTCCTATAAAATATACCAAAAAAATAGTCATCCTCGAGACATCTGCCATGTTTAACTTCTGGTAGAGTTACTTTATATGCTGAGATATGTGATCACTGATCAGATAACCGAGCTTTGACACGATTTAATTATCTAGATGATTCCAAGTATCAGATAATTTGTATCTTGATCTTGATTTATTTTCAAACTAACAATATCCATGATCCCTCTGTCTGCGTCTTTTATTACTGCCCCTTTTTGCACACAATATCAATTTCATTCAGCAACATACAGCCATAAACATAATTTCGAATAAATCAAAAGTAGCAATAAATATCCAAAGATGCTCAATTATCTGTCGGAACAGCCTCTGTAAGGTATTTTTCCACGAACGTCAAGCTTTATCGCCTGGAAAATTTGATGGTTAAGAATTTCTCGATAATTCGCGTTATCGCGTTCGTCACGATATTCAGTCCTCGTGCGTGACATACACGTATCGTCGTGTCCCACGTGTGCCTCGAGTGTACGTGAATAATAGTGTAAGTAGGTACGAAAGAGATACGAAAGAGTTAGAGTAAGACAAAGAAAGAATAAGTAAGTGAATGCAGCGTAAGGGCGTGCATCGAGTGGGGACCGCAAATGGGCCTTAAAGCCAAGGCTGTATCGAGCGACGGCGTATACTAGTAGGTAGTGCGAGTCCCGGGGATCAATGGACGCTTCCCCACGGCGCACTACACACTCTATACCTATTGCCGCTACTACTACTACCACCAGCACTACCCACTACTGTGGATACTACAACGTAGTATTCTACGTCGTAGTAGACTATATATCCACGGAGGGTTATATCCGTAGTGTACTACGACGCCCTTACTCGGCGTCCTCGGTTCTCCGTCCTTTGGCGGGCTAACGGCCTGGCTCCCGTCCTCTTGAAATGTCGCCGGGTGGGGGAAATCCTCGACCAATGAAAATAGGATTCCAGTTGCCGCGCGCGGAGATCCACATGTACGTGCTGTATAAAGGATGAAGGAAAATACGAAGCTTACGTTTGCGCAGCGTCCCGATGCTTCTTCTTTGAATCTCTTGAAGAACGGTGCATTTACCGGCGCATTATATCCTGGATACGTATTTTCCTCTTGCGCTTGGCTGGAGGTCGTTGCTGAGCAATGATATGAAATTGGGAGTATTTATTTTATAAGTGGAAATATTTGTAATGCGGTACTTGGAGGGATTGTAATCTAACGCGGGAGACGGGACGACGCCCATCGACCCTCGACGGCCTCGAGGGATCGCCTCGGCGTGGAAAATATGTCACTCAGTGCGACGCCACAAAAATAATGGCTTCTAACACCCTCTTAGGGCTGTATTATATGGTATGGGATTTTACTTGGTTCGGGCAGTGGGATGATATTTTTGAGAAAAAAACAGGAACAGAAGGTTTCTTATACCTTTATTTATATCTTTTCAGCCATTTACCATTCGTTTAATGTCTTAGACGTCTTAACTTCCTGTATTATCAAGCGTCGCGGGCATGTCCTTAATCCCTATAGTTTTATTCGTGTCGTCGAAACCCTGATAGGTGGAGTTAATTTGCACTCGATTTCCGTAAACGCTAATCGGCACGAGAGCTCATCTCCCCCTATGCTTCTGATGCCACTTCCGCTTTGGATAACGTTTCCTGGATACACGTGGATTTGACGACACGTGACATGCTTTCAAAAAGGGATACGCTATAGCATACTGGGTATGATTAGGTATAGAAAGGATTCTTTGAATTTGTAATTAGAAAACACTCGACTCTCTCTTTGAGAGAATATTGTATAGTTAACTTTTTTGTTTCTGCTTTTACCTTCTACCGCCCTCCCTCCCCCTCACCCTACCCTCTTTCCACTCCATCACCGCCCCCCCCTCTCTCTCTCTCTGTCTCTCTCTCTCTCTCTCTCTCTCTCTCTCTCTTTCTCTTTCTCTTTCTCTTTCTCTCAATTCTATCGACTTTTCAGACACGTATCCACTCACAGGGATGGTGGCAATCGATTTCGTGCTCAAATAGAATCGACCCTTTTTCTCTTATCCTTTTTTCCTTTTTATTTTTTGTTCCTCTCCTTATTGCTTTTCTTTCGCGCCAGGGTATTCGTGGAGGCCTTTCGAAAGACTTGCATTGTGTATCCTAGAACCCGTCTAGCCGTCAGAGACTCCTCAACGTAGCTCATAAATCTCATTTCCATACTGTTTAAATTCTTAGATGGAAAAGGCAGATCGAACCGTATCAGATCGCCGACTATGATAATCAGATTCTCTTTGCTTCTTACTCAGAAGTAAATGACAGTGACTCTCAGAATATCGGCTAAATAGATCGCCAGACAGCACTGACATCATAGAAATTCCTGCCGGTGGCGACGCCCCTGGGAACTGACGGGATAGTGAGAAACTGAATCAGGTGAGTGGAGACTGGGTGGGATGCGCCGTCCTGGAAGCGTGAGAAATTCGTGTGGCATCACATACGGTTACGTGTGGTTCTGGCATTAGGGAGGTGGCGAGTCAAGGAGGTCAAGAGAGAGGAATTCGGAGGTTGTTGAAATTTTCTCTAGATAGGGTACGGATTACCCTCCATGAACATGAAAACAAAATTCAACTTCCTCTATTACCAATTCATGAGGCCGATATATTCAAACCGTCTCAAGAAAAGGCCAGTCATTGTGTGTCGGCCTCTCTTTGGCACGACCACCGTGACTCGTTATCTTTCTTCGGAACGCTCATTTCTTCACTCAATAGATCTTTAAGAGAGCGAGTGAGTGAGCGAGGGAGGGAGGGAGGGAGGGAGGGAGGGAGGGAGGGAGCGAGAGAGAGAGAGAGAGAGAGAGAGAGAGAGAGAGAGAGAGAGAGAGAGAGAGAGAGAGAGAGAGAGAGAGAGAGAGAAATAGTGAGAGAAGGATAACAAGAATGAAAACTCGGCAGAGTCCTCCTCAGAATAAAGAAACTCCGCAGACGTTAAATGTCGCGTCGTAAAGATGAAGGAACGTAAATAGGAATTCGACTTCTTGCGCTTTTCAAGATAATACCACCAATTCTAATATTATCGTAAAAAAATTCAAACTATCCATTAATCCAACTAAATTAAATGAATTTCTAGGTACGGATATTGCATGTATTATTATATCTTATTGCTGATTCCATATTCACTACATATGTATAAATCAAAGATATGTCGCGGTTTATTTATTCCAAGAATGTTATTAACTCGCGTTGAGTGCCTTGACACGACCAGCAGTTAACTTGTTATTCGCAATGCCTCTGACGGATTCGCGAATATAAATTCACATTGCGAAATACTCGAAAATGTGGATCAGGAATGTTTGGCGTTCAGTGCATGCCGCTCGTAGACGGCAAGTGAAATCATCGCCTGGGACTCTCGAAACGCCGTCGCCTCTTTTGGACCGCATCTCTTTTCCTGTCCGAGAGAAAGAGAAAGAATCAGAGATGGAAAAAGAGCGCGCGAGAGAGGAAGAAAGAAGGAGTGAAGAAGTGTCGCGTGAATCAGTGGGTCTAGACGGACCGGGTCATGAACCCGATGCAACTCACCGAAACCGTTTAAGAAGAAGCCCCACCATGCTTCAAGCTAGTTTTCTCTGGTCTCGTCGAGTGACTCGAGTGTTTCATTCTCCTTTGTATTAAATTCCAGTAAAAGAGATAAAAATATGAGTATCATTTAAATTTAACACTAAACGTACCATTGACCCGTCGTTTGACCGTTTTAAAGCCAAAAATACGTTTATAAAAAATTGTCGGTACGTTTAGTGTTAAAGGATAAATAGAAACGAGGAGTTATACAAAAATTATCAAGAAGATCGTACAGTTATTCCTGACTGTATAAGGGTTGAAGTACCCTTAACGGAACTCTTACGTCACTTTATGGTATATTTATTTTGTATCGGTATATACAGTGACGTGATTTTTCGAATCAGGGTCACAAGGCAACTCCGGCTACCGATAAAGATAACGTTCTCGTTTCCGGTTCCCTTCGGGTCGCCACCCTGGTCAGAAACTATGCTCT
>JASANN010000288.1:1073975-1086283 GCA_031762395.1 Calameuta pygmaea | reverse complement strand
CCTGGCATGCGGATGCATGAACGAAGGGTGGACGGACGAAGGTAACGTAGGTTGGTTCCCGCAGATCGTCGTTCTCGGATTTTGCTATCGGTATCGGGTTAAGAAAAAAAAATACGTTACAATACATATAAGCATATTACTTTTGTATATGTATAACACGTGGGTAGCGAAATAGACATTACTGTAGGTGTCAGTACGAACAGCCTGGAGAACCTTCGAAAAAATTGTGCGGCAACAGGTTGCCCCTACGAAACTACATAACATCCACCATTTACCTTCCACTATCTTCTACCCACCTACTACCTACGTAAATATTTGCTGACGTTTGTGACATGTGGTTATAACGATCCTGTTAATAAATTCACGGACTATAATATTCGAATACTTTTATCCAGACTCCTAGATATATTTATCTAGAAATGACACAAGCTGAGACATTCGCGATAAAAAGCGTGAGGTTCAATATTGAAAATTAATTGGAACACTTTTTCCAATTAAAAAAGAAGATATACAAGAGATAAATGTAACAAAGAAACCTGAAGGCAATGAGAAATCGTTGAATAAATTGTAAACTGCAAGTTCTTTGTCGGTGGCGCACGATTCTGCTGGGTACTAACGACCCGCGTAAAGGTCTTCGGGTGGAATTGTATATTTGATTGGCTTTAATTGAGAGGATATTCGAGAAGGGAGTGCGAGGGCGAATAAAAGTAATAATTAAGAGAAAAAGGAAACCCTTTCTTTTGTTCTAACAGCCACGGTCTGCAATATACGTATTGGTACTTGTAAGGTAATTGTAGAGTGGCTTTATAGAGAGGGAGAAAGAGAGAGAGAGAGAGAGAGAGAGAGAGGGTCTATCGTAACTAGTGAATATTTCACAGCAGTGATCCTTTCGTTATTCCATAAAGTATACATGGGAAATATTATAAGGCTTCTAGCAGGTATAACCAGAAGACTATAGTCGCCATGTGATTCGAGCGATGATTTTGGACAATCTCTCTAAAATCTCAGACATGTTACAAGTGGGCCCAATCATTCATTATGAAAAGGTCAAAGTGGGTCTGTATTAATGACGTCGCACCCGGAATGCAAAGATGACATATTAGCTTCAACGAAGCGATGGGACTGGCTCGTCTGTTTTTGTATTTGCTTGTGTTATATTAGAAAAGCTGTTCGCACCTCGCGTTCTAAGGGTCCCGAAGGATTCAATCCAATGGATGGCAATAGGAAGTGGCGTGCCGTGTGGGTTGCTTTATCATGAAAGTTTAACGATATGGCTGGCGTTAGCGTACAAGCTGTAAGGGAGACTTGCCACCCCTTTAACATACTTCTATTACTTTTTCTTTATTACCATCATCGAGGAGGTAGCCATATCATTTTTTTCCCAGTATCCTTCACATAGAAAACTTTTTGTTAATTTTTCCTATGAAATTCATGGTAAAATTTACCTGATTCAATGTAAAATTTTTTGTTGTTTTATAAAAAACAAATTTGATATAACCAAAGACTGACTGATATTTTCACATCTTTGCAAAACGTTTTAAGGTATTTTCTTAATTCGACACCGATAGGGAAAATCCGAGGACTAACTTACGTCACCTTCGGCCATGCATCCGCATGTCAGCCGGGCGCTAGCCATTTCTTTTTCCACTGGGTACTGACAAGCCGGTATGATCTGGGAGTTGAGATGGAATAGTCTCAACTCCGCCAAAACGGCGGAACACATCAGCTAAGACGATAGCTTGATGGATTCTGTCGATTTTTGGGGACGCGAGAAGTCGAGAAACTCAACCGTAAATAGTGCGGAATACAGAGAGCAAATGATCGAGAACGTCGCAGCAAGAATCGGAGCTATAAAATCGAAATCCCTCCACCAATTAATAAATTGGTAGTCCTCACCGGAGCTGGTTCAGCTGATCTGTAAAGCCCGAGAACTGTATTCAAGGGATATCCAAGCGAGCACTGCACTATACCAAAGCACTGCACCTTCGAAATGCACGAAGAAAATCGACATGCTTTTTTGGACATTGCGAGAGCAACGCAAGAATTACACAAGCGAGAACTTTTTATACTGAATAGGAAACACGATTAGAAAAAGTATGAACAAACAGCCCGGCAGCAAGAACCAGCTCGTGGTAGCTTGATCGGTATCCCAAGAAAACAATCAATTGACAATAGTCAAATTCGAGAGCCAATCGTTCTGATTGGTCGAGATCCTGATACCCGATAACTCTTATCCTTTCCCTCGAGTCGTCCCTTTAAACTAAATCAAGAGCGATCCTTAGTGAATCAGTATGTAACAACTAGAGATTCTCCACGGCCGCTTTTCCAGGGCATTGGGCGACAGCTGGGCACCACATCGTCAATTCGGGTCAGAGGGTTCCTTCCCTGCCCTTAGCCATATCAAAAACTGTATCTCCGTCTGCTCTACAGACCTGTGCCACACTCTAGGGGGGCGCCGGTATCTCAGCTGGACCTTTGCCGGTCCGCGGAGACGTCACTTGCGGTTACTTTCCTCTGCCGGACAACTCGGTACATCGAGACCTTGGCTTAGCTGCACGAATCAATCCGAGAGCGCAGCTTCTGAGCAGAATGGCGACTCGAAAAAAACCAGAAAGCGAGAACATTATCTGAATCGGTAGCTGAAATTGCCTTGTTATTGTGAGTCGAAAAATCACGTCACAACGTATAGTGTTATTTAGGAGCATTGCATCGGCTGAAATTAGCTCATCTATTCTCTCTTTACCCTAGAACCATATTCAGACTGTTCAATGAACCTACATTTATTGACCTGCATTACACCGTTCGAATTCTTATTTCTAATTCTCTGCACATATGTGAGAGAATAACTGAAAGAAATAAATATAAATTAAACCACAATTTATTAAGCCGACTTCGAAGGAAAACAAAATTTAAAAAACGATATATTAGCAAATTTTATGGTAAAAATCTTAGCAGTCTTTTAGAAGAATATATAAAGAGTCGCAATGGTTTTTGTGGTTTACGAGAAAGCTATGAAAAGTTATGCATTCCACGGGTCAATTGAATGTAGCGCATGAGATAATTCAGCTGTCTTATATGATTTTTTAAATTCAACAAGGTAAAAGTTATAGTTTTATACGACATATTTTCAAATTTCGAAATTATTACCGTACACTTCAGTAAAAGCTAACGTGTCATGCTTATTTTTTCGTATATTTTTGTGAGTTGCTATTAAATATATAGGTAATATTTTGTGATATACCATAATGTCCCGTGATTAACGAGTGGTTCGTCTTAACTTGAAATAAACTCTCGTCTTTCATAAACCCCCCCTTACCTCCCCCCTCTAATCGTCCAACCCACCAATCCATAGCATCCGTTTGTTATTTTCTTTTATTTTGATATTCTTCACTTCCGATCAATGTCAATTCCGAAAATTACTTTGAAAAAATAATAAAACGTCAAAATTAGTCTTGAGAAATGTTTACGGGAGCTGGGGGTAACTTGGAAGAGAAATGAAGAAAGTCTTCTAAAAAGAGAGATAGCCAATATTTAGAATCTTTTGGCACTGCCATTTGCTTTTTCACGAATTACGATTCCAAGTTGACAAGAAATTCTTGAATCGTCGGATACTTTTGAGTGGTGAACTATTAAGTTCTCAGAAACGTGGCCAAATATCTGTGAATTTTAATTCGTCGACGTCTAATTAAATTATGTGATTCTAGATTATAATTATGTCATCATATTTCCACGCGAGCTAATAAATAAATTTTTCATTAGTTAGTAATTCGTGCAATTCGAAGAAGCAGTCGTGTAATTTAATACGAGGATAAAAGAACCGTTTATCACAAACTCATTATGATTATTATTATTGCTCGTTACATTTATTATCGTCAATGAAGCTCTGAGGTCCAACCGAATGACGTATTTTATTAACACGGTTATTCCGTGTTACAGAGATCGAGGCAACTTCCGGTCTTCACTATTTCTCAATCTCAATCCTTCTCTTCTGTATCACGACGCCATATTTTTTCTTCTTCAATACATCCAGTATACAATACGGTCCTTTTTTCATCTCTCAAGACATCAGCTATAAAGTCATGACGAAATGGAACGAAACCGGCCACCCCGGGAGCTATTGACAGCCTAATAACCGGAAGTCTATGTATAGGAGGACAAACGGAAGTTATGCATGCTGTTTTCTGAAGGGTGCCTAACGTAAAGTAAGGCTGACCACTCCGCTTCCTTGCGGTATCTGCTATCTGCGCTAAATCACCACCTCACTTGCTGCCAGAGCATCGAAAAAAAATAAATGCGGTGATCGATGACTTCCGATATTGGTAGCGACATATGGAGGAGCATCCGGTAGTCTGACCGACGATCCCCTACGCTTTCATCCCCAGGTCCTGTAGGGGACCTAATGGGGTTTCTGCGTGCACGAGATGTCTCCTTTCTGGGCGAAATTACTTTATTGAAAACTAGACAACAAAAATTCCAGGGGTATCCTACCTTCCACGCATGTACATTCGTACAAGAATTTACGTAAAAGAGCTACATGAAAAATTAATTTTCTAATCCCAGTACACGTATTAAGCTTAATTATCGCTGCTTCTGTTAATGATCATTTATTAATTGATGGCCCAATAACGCTACCGATTTGGCAGCTCATTCGATTAATGAAAGAACGTTGCTTAATGTCCAGGGGTGTATTACGAAAGGTACGAGTGGGAATGGCATTTCCTAATGGAGAAATTGGAGTATCGATAGGGTGATGAAGGGGGGGGGGGAGAGTTTGAAACGGTTAAGGGGTAAGAGAGTAGAGGGTGCGAGTATCAAGTCAGGTGGCTGCTAACTCGTGGGAGTTTGGACCCTTATCCATAGATATAACGTCCGATCTCATCCCCTAGGAAGTCCTATCTGATCAGAAAGGCCTCCCACGACTCGAGTGATTTATTCCCTCCATTTCTGGGGATTATTTTATATATCCAACTGCGGTTCCTCCTGTACGTCCTCTTCCCACCCTTCATCTTGCCTACCTCTCCCTCGCTTGCGGGATTTTTCTTGACTTCAAACATCGATAGCTCCCCTTACGCCCCTATGACCCCTCACTGTACCAGCACAGTTTCCTATGCGAGCGGTTCTGCACGCGAGCTCAGCGAGCACAATACGTTATCCGGAAATACCCAAAACCCCTGAAAGTCTTTTGAGTTTCATCAAGCATTTTATTCCTCCTGCGTTTCAGGTCTAAGATGCCCCTCGGACGATTAAATGAGACTTTTATTCATCGCTACAGGACTATAGATATACTATAGCACTATAGACGTGTTTTAATAATGTTGATCCAGATGATAGAGATGATTGAATAAGTTGTTTCATTTATATGAGATACCGTGATCCGTGGATATGGGTGGAAAGACTTTCGCAGCGTCCTGAATCTCGACACGTGATCATAAGTCTGACGAGTAGAGGAAGAGGCCAGCGGCCATTCTTGTTCACCTAAATCACCGATGATCATTCAGGAGATTTCGCAGCAAGAGGTGTCGGCTGCCAATTCCCTTTCCTTATCCTCCATCTTTTTCCTCCATCCTCGCCCAATCATCACTTGTACTTCTTGACCCTTTTTGGTCTCCTCGTCTCGTCCATTCTTCACTATCGCCTGCATCCACTCGACCCTCTCTCTCGTCAGTGGTCGCAGCCCTCGACGACTTGACTGAGGAAAAAGCTGAACTGGCCAATGCTCCTTCTTCCGTGAAATTACTCAGGGAAGCTCTCCAGAAATCTTACTTCTCTTTTTTCATAATATTTTTTTTCTTTATTTCCTATCTTACAAGTTCAAGATGCAGCCGGCTGACAAGTCAACCTTTTTCCTTAAGTCTATGTTCGAGTCCAACTGAATTCGTGGGACGCTTGAGATATACCAACTGAGATGACATTTTACAGGGTTGCGCTTGTTCACTGTTTTTCTCTGCTATCTTGTCGGCTTTTTTTTACATAAATTGGTGCTATCAGAACGTCATGATAAACACGTATAAAAAGGAAGGAAAGTCAGTGGGCAGAACGGCACATGCCGATATCTTTAATTTCAACCAGACAACACTGTCATGATTCTTTCCAAGCATGTATGCAAGCAGCTACGAAAGAAAAAAAGAGAGAAGACAGAGAATAGGAAGCGAGTATAAAAAGGAGAGCAAGCAGTGCTTTCAAGCTCTCTTAGGAATTCCAACAGTATTTCTTCCTTTGCCAAGAAATGGGAAAAAGTAAGAAAGAGAAGGAAAAGAAGAGAAAAAATAATGCCTCGCCAAGAAAAGAGCACGGGAAGAGTTTCGTGTGTAAGCATATAGTTTAAGGGTGTATTGATATCCTCCTCACCCGGGACGAGGGGGTCGCTTTGAGGGTACTAGGGGACCATTTCGTAGATGTCTCATAAAACGGCATTCGAAGAGGAAAAAAAAGAAGAGTCGCAACGCAACAAATCACTCGATATCTGAGAAACCACGCGCCTCGCAGAGACTCACTAAGGTGGCTGGCTGGTTGGCTGCCTCTTCCACTTCTTTCCCTTTCCGTAAAGCGATATCCCTCCCTGCCCACCACTGAATGGGGATGAAACTACCATCGTTCTCACCGAGTTCCGAGCCGAATCCGCGAAGCGAAAGCTGCGCAAGAACTTTTCTTATTTACGAGGGAGCTTATTTCCGCGGCTGCTGCATATGGATATCAGCTCTTGCCAGAAACGGGACCGAGCGAGCCTGGTGTAACTTTAACTCCCCCTTTTTTACCACTCCTTCGACTTTCATCCTCCTGAGCATCGTCCAATTCATTTTCCCCACCGGAATTTTGTATATATATTTTTTTATATTTATTTATTGGCCTTGTCAACCCTGTACTACTGATATTAAAAGACACATGTACCCAGGATCTAGGCTCCCGTATGATCGAATTATTCTGTATTTGTGTTTTTTAAAGATCGTAAATTTCGGGAATGGTCTCAAAGTCAAACTAATGTCCCAAAAGTAAAAAGTAATAATGGGTACTTCTCGTAGGTCAATCGTTAACGTTGAGCACGTTCAAGGGCTGATTGGGCTCTTCGAATTCTCCTAGTATCAACTGTCCTTTAGCTTTCCGCTAACTTTCGTCTTCGATTACGACAGTTGGTCCCCTTGTTTCCTAAGACTCGTTGTATTTCTTCGACCCTTATTCCTTTAAAGGTTATAATTCTCCAAGAGGCAGAAGGCACAAACTATATAACATATTGTATATGTTTGTCAACTTTACTCTGTATCTATAAGTTTGGTAGAAATGGATAGAATTGGAAAAAAAGCAATTGCAGGGTTTGGCAATGTTATCAAAAGAATATAAGGGATAGACGTGAGCTATACTCAATATCACTGATACTATATACCATAATACAAGGTGGCCGACTGTTTGATGTTGACTAGGGATTGTGGATTGGACATGTAGGATATACACTGTGTCATAAGAAAAAAGCAAAAATCTAAAAGCCTAGCTACACCAGGATACACATTACCATTTAGATTGTAGTCGA
The DNA here is from genome assembly GCA_031762395.1 of Calameuta pygmaea. Classification (NCBI taxonomy): domain Eukaryota; kingdom Metazoa; phylum Arthropoda; class Insecta; order Hymenoptera; family Cephidae; genus Calameuta; species Calameuta pygmaea. The sequence continues at coordinate 1,078,761 of JASANN010000288.1, read as the reverse complement.
TAGCCTATATCCTATATATACGTATAAGGGCTGCTCTTCGAGAAATCTACTGCGGGGATTCTCATGAATTCGAACAAGAGAATGAGAATGAGAACAAGATCAAAATGGTTTCCATTTAGCAAGACTAAAGTGTTGCTCGTTTTGTGGAAATAAAAATGTCTTCGAAAAAGTATCACATTATTTTCTGCCTATAGCGTTTTAATTATCCGAAAATACTATAGGGCCCTTGTCGTGTTACTTCTAATATATTTATCGTACTATATATATGTACTGATAATTACTAGGGGGGGTCTCTGCATTATTCAAGAAGTAGACGAAACCATTTATTTTACTTGATACGAGCAACGGTTCGAAATCGTATATTGCAGCGGTGTACACACCAAGTTAATTATATTATTTTTATATTTATTTTATTTTACTCTGACTATATCTTGTGTGACATGATTTTTCGACTCACGGTCACAAGGCGACTCCAGATACCGATTCAAATGACGTTCCCACTTTCTGGTTCCCTTCGAGTGGCCACTCTGCTCAGAAGTTACGCTCTCGGATTGATTCGAACAGCTACGCCGAGGCTATCGAAAAGATTTGATATTGTTGAGTTGAGGTCGAGGTGCTCGAATCTTCCGTAAAGAGATAGTCTCGATGTACCGAGTTGTCCGGCAGAGGAGAGTACAGGTGAAATACCGGCGACCCACTGGAGAGTGGCAAAGGGTTGTACAGCGAGAGGAGACGAGGTTTTTTGATATGGTAAAGGACAGAGAAGGCACCCCTTAACCCGAGTTATGGTTGTTGTCCCAAAGTGTCGCCCGATGTCCTGGGGAAGCAGCCGGGGACGCTCTCGATTTAGTTTAAAGCGACGACTCGAGGGAAAGGATAAGAGTTATCAGCTATAAGGATCTCGACCAAACAGAGTGATTAGTTCTGAAATTTGACTATTATCAAAGGCAGTCTGTCTTGGAACACCGATCAAGGTGCTTTGAGCTGCCTGGCGGTCCCGAGCTATCTGTTGATAGTTTTTATAGTTGGTTTCTATACCGTGTAGAAAGTTCTCGCGTTGCTCTCGCAGTATCCAGAAAATCCTATCGATTTTATGCGTGTGTTTCGGAGGTCTAGTGCTGTGCTATACAGTGCAGCGTCCACCTGAGTGTTCTCCGGATACAGTTTTCGGCCTTCACAGATAAGCTGACCCAGCTCCGGTAACTCTCAATTTATTAATTGGTGGAGAGAACTCGGTTTTATAGCTCCGAGTCGTTTTGTTACGTTCTCGATCAATTGCTCTCTATTTGCGTCACTACTTACCTGACGCTTTCTCCGACCCTCTCGACCTCAACTTAGCAGTCTGAGCGGCCGTGCATTTCCGTAACCGTTCGCTCCCGTTCGGTATGCAGTTGCGTCGGCTGATTTTACGCGACCCCAAAATTGGACAGGATCCATTAAGCTACTGTCTTTTCTGATAGGTTTCGTCAGAGCTCTCGTTTTGACGGAGTTGAGACTTTTCCACTTCAACTCTCAGGTCATATGGGTGCGTCAGGTTCAGGTGAAACAAGAATTGACTACAGCTCGCCTGGCATGTGGATGAATGAGCGAAGTTAGGACGGCCAAAGGTGACATGGGTTAGTTATCGGTTGTACGTTATCGATGTGGAGTAAAGAAAATACGTTACACTCGATATACGTAACAGTGCCTTTATTTATGTACCATTGAAATTTCGTCTGCCGTGTAGTATATGTGTCTCAAGAATTTTGCCCTCCGCGATATCATTCCTTTCTCTTTTCATTTCTCTCTCTCTCTCTCTCTCTCTCTCTCTCTCTCTCTCCCCCCCTCTCTCTCTCTCTCTCTTCCCTCTTTCGTATTTTTGGTAAAAATCAATAATTCAAAAACCACGCATCGAAGTTCTCGTTAAAATATTCGTGACCCACAGTGATATTACTGAGAAACGACTGGCCATTTACGAGTTCCCAGAAAACACAATATCCGCAGCATCCATTCAGCTCAAGCAAACTTTACGACGCAGTCGTGTGTATGAGAGAAAGAGAGAAAGACATGAAGAGTGAGTGAGTAATAGATTTATTGCGTCTTTTGGGAAAGTCGCTTGGAGCATTAAATCGAAAAGATACAAAGCTCATAGAATTGACATACACGATAGAAACAATTAGAAATAATGTTTCTTCACAATATCACAATTAATATTGCATTGAATTAAAAAAAAAATAAGGATCAAAATTTAAGGTATTGAAGTAGGAAAGAAAGAGAGAGAAAAAAGAAAATTTTTTTCAAAGCAAAAATTAAGCACGTGATACGTATGTAAGTTGGATGATTATAATTATACGAATTTAATATGCCACAACAAGAATTAATGTCACGTGAAGAAATTAATAAAAATCATTGACCTGAGATTTCATAATGAGTTTGAAGCGTTCTTTCCTAGAAGATGATTTTCGGTGCATTAGATATGTAGAATAATAATGCTATATATAGAACATTGTTTACGTATTAATCATTCGTATCAGCTGCCACGTGAAGTGTTTACTAGTGCGCATAGATTAGTGGTTATCGTACGAATACACGTCGTCATTCGTCATTCATCGGTAGCTGCCCGTTGCCATTCGACCAGGATGTGCAGGAGCAGAAAAATAGCGGAAAAAGAAAATTCGTGGCCGGATAGTGGCGGTCGGGCGAACTTCCGGCCAAGCGAAGTGGCACGCTTGGATAATTCCTTCCGGCGCGATCCACAGACTGCCGTTCGCAGATTAGTTTTCACGATAGGCCAATTATTTTGAGTGGCGCCTAGCAATTAATTGACTTAGCGAGGTAGGCTAGTATATAAAAGGATATAAAAAAGAAATGAAAAAGAAAAAAGAAAGAAGAAACTAATATAAATGTGAGAGATAACATTAAAGTAGAATCCCACGGAGTCATTATGATTTAACACATCAAGCACCGAGATGACTTCGTTCACCTTTCCGTTCACGCGATACGATATTGGCAAACTGCGACCACGTGAATCACCAATGACCAACATGGGACTTAACGTTTCACCGACAGAATGTTGATTTTCGATAATTACTTGAAACAAACACGTTAATGAGTTTCAAGAGAAAAGAAAAAAAAAATTATTATTTTCGATCGTCGAAGTTGACCCGATACATTCTTTCTCTCTACCTTTATATTTTTCTTACTTTTTCTTTTTTTAACGACCATCTGAAGATTATCGTCAATGTGGGATACGATAAGTATCCCTTATGTTCGCCATCTTTATTATCCTTTCCTCGGTCTTATTTGCGAGCAAGATTTTTATCGTCGTTATTATCCAGTTTTCTCTCTTCTTAGTATTTTATCCCTTAGCTCGTAGGGAGAGAGGATATATCCAACTAGTGTGTAAGTAGAGGGATGACGAGGGTGGGAGATTCTCGCGAAGGGTTGAATACGAGATAGTATACTTTACGATTACATCCCCCGTGGGATTATGCCGCGGTGAAAAGTAACTAAGCGTTTTTAAGCAATTCTATGGACTGTACCGAGGCGCTCTGACGCCCGGCGCCCTGACGTGTTTCTTCGATACTTTATGTACCATAAAACGTTTTCCAGCTTCAAGGGCTGCCTTATCCACGATGCGCCAAGGACGTTGAACTCTTGGATGGAATTGCAAAAAGAGAGATATTTAATAATAAAACTGGAGAACGTCACAGGATACAGAGAGCAGCAGTATAGAATGTTGGCTGGTACGTACCAATCGATTTTCATCTCTAAATATTTCATATGGTTGTTGTTCGTATACCGATATTAATTTTAGTTGACGGGCAGATTCGCGATTCCAAGTGCTCTCTGGTTTATTTTATATACTTTTATTTTTTAGCCTCCCTATATGATGAAAATTGAATGGGTTCTCTCTCCTCTTTGGCTCTTTGTATCTCTCGAGTGTTTTTATGTAAAATACTCGTAATATCTAGCAAGGACCAGTCGCGGTAGCTATGGGCAAACACTGGTTACTGTTAAGAAAATATGTGAGGCTAAAATGGCCGCGGGCCTGTTATTCGGATCCCTAAATAAAAGAACACGCTCGCCATGTAAATTTCATTTCACCGCTTTAACTGCCCCCCCCCCTCCCCCTTCTCGCCCCATCCGTGTTTCTACTCTTAGCAGAACGTCACCCAATCACCTTGCCATGGAGTCCAGAGTGTAACATATCTGAGAAGAGACTAAGATGATAAATTTTTACATTTTTCTACCCCTAGCGCATACTGGACAGTCCGCTTCTGCTCTAGCAAGAATAACAAACGTTACTACTAAATCAAGAAGACGTTTTCTTTCCTTAACACTGTAGAATTGTTCCCCTCTCGAAGCCATCTGCGACAACATAGACGCTCTGGTAATCACGCCAATCGACGATAACTTCAGGGGGATCATTTCTGTACTGCGAGTGCGCATTAAGACAATTTTAAGCGTGCAAATCTCGAAAACAGGACCTAGAAATTTTGTCATTACATCTTTGCAGCATTTTCCTTCTGGATAAATATCGATAATATAGGGAGCTGGGTGATGAAATTGACATCATTTTTCTATCCCCATGAGAATTTACGACATTCCTTTCTCGAATGGTATCGGATGTTCATTAAGGGATCGTTTTTTTGAAAATGGTGCAGGTCTACTGCATGCTGCGGAGGAAAGCCATCAGGGGGGGGGGGGGGGAGAGAGAGGGAGAGAGAGGGGGAGAGGGGGGGGGGAGAGAGAGAGAGAGAGAGAGAGAGAGAGAGAGAGAGAGAGAGAGAGAGAGAGAGAGAGA
>JASANN010000288.1:1044516-1073875 GCA_031762395.1 Calameuta pygmaea | reverse complement strand
GAGAGAGAGAGAGAGAGAGAGAGAGAGAGAGAGAGAGAGAGAGAGAGAGAGAGAGAGAGAGAGAGAGAGAGAGGGGTTGAAAAGGGAATTTTCCGCGTGGATTCAGACCGAGCCTATTCCACTAAGGGGGTTCGGGGTGTAGGCACCCCTAACGGATCAATAGCCTCTGTCTGGCCTCACCCTTCCTCTAACCGGCCTCAGTGCCCTGCTTCGTGGACGACTCAACTTGAAACCACCCCTGAGGCCCACGCAGGCGTGTACATCCTTTGACGGGAGCAAGAGCCACCCCCATACAGGCAACAAGCACGTGTGTGACCCATTTCTTCTTTTATTTGGCCTCTTTTTCGTTACCGTTTCACCTGCTTTAGCTTTATCTTTCTACTACCCTTTTACGCCAGAAACCCACTTCGCTAATGCTCAACCTATACTTCGCAGATGCAACCCCTTAGCTCAGTGCCATCCCTTTACATCCGTAACACTTCCGTGACCCATCCGAAGCGTGGTCTATGTTATGTCTCTTATATCGATAGAAATCACTACCCATTATATTCTTAGTAAATAAAACAGTTGCTCATCAGAAACAGTGGCGATAATGTATATCGAGCTACCCTCTTATTACTAATCAATAGGTATTTCGCTATCGATCCCAAGAGTAAATAGGCACGAAGTTATATTGACAAGCAGGTCAACCTTAAATATAAATGCAAACAAACTAGTCACTAATTAGAGAACGTCTAAAAGCTTACTAACATTTTTCGACCCTCGATTCTTCCAAAGCTATACCTATACCCTTCCCTTACCCATAATTATGCCAGTAGTATTTTATCAACTTCACACAAAGAGGAATGGACTACGTAAAGTATGTAAGGGCAAAAGTGAAGAAGCGAAGGAATTATTGGAACTTGCAAGAACTGCCAATGAAAGTTTCCCGACTATTAAAATACGAACATCCATCTAGAATAGATTCCACTCTCGCCCTATCTGTATATCCTTTTCTCCCATCGACCCCCCACCCCTCTCCCCGTCATTTAGTTACTATAAGTATTATCCCTTAGCACATTTATTCCGGGTTTAATTCATCTTATCGACAGAACTCGAAATTGCAAGGGTACCGAGGGAGATTGCTTGATGGAAGCAGAAAAAAGGGCTGAAACTACCCTCTCTGAGCAGGAAGTCAAATGAGAGAGCAAGTAAGACCGTCACGCATTTCACCTGCAGTTGCTTGATATGCATTGAAAGCTCGTGCCGAGAGCGGCTTGGCTAAGGATAAGGATGGAGGGGTTAGGTTCGGTTGTACGGAGGAGGACCCAAGGGCTTGAAGGATTGAAGGGAGAGGGTTGCTATAGGAAAACGAAGGTCGGGGACGGAAGGGGGGAGGTGGGGAGGTAGGTCGATCGCCAGGATTCCAATCAACATTTTACTGCCTGTAAAACTGGCCCATTTCGTAACATTGCTGCTCTGCTGGCGGTATACGCCGCCCTTAAACTTGGTAACTTTCAGTCTATTACCGTAGCTCAACCAACCATCCAGCGCACCCCTAGATTCGTCCTTTAGGTCCACCTTTAAAGCCCTTAAGTCCATCGGGGACTATACCTTGCTAGACCGGAAATACAATCTAATGTAAAATCATTTTTCAAAGGGCTTGGAGGGGGTGGGGGAAGAGTACAAACAAAAAAAGGAATTCTTTAATTGCAAACGAAGGGTTGTTGCATCAGGTCTGCAAGACAACTTACGAAGGATATACAACGCCTTCACCCCACTGGCCTCCGTGCAACCCTATCCAGCTCATCCCCCGCAACCCCTTTATATGAGTGCCATAAAAAATGGTGTAGCTTCTCCTTCCTTCCTTCCTTCCTTTTCTTAGTACACGACGGAAGAGTAATCGTTTCCTAGAATGCGGCAAAAGTACCCTTCGTTATATGGCTCCTGCGCCAAGGGTAGTTCCTATACTAGCAGGGATGCATTTATTAGTCCCCTGCAGAAATAAAGGCTGATATCGACATACACACACACACACACATTTATATATATATATCTATGTGTTTTTACCGTTTGCATTCTTGTTATTGTATTATGTACAGCAAGGAGTAAAGGACCTTACCCTCTATTCCACTAGGTCCTTATTATTAGCACACTCCAGTATATGAAACTATCGGCCCTATGTAAAAGCGACAGCAATCCCCACGTTAATTATTCACGACGAGGAACATGATGGTGGTAGGATTGCTTGGTTGTATTCACGTGAATCCGGGGCTAGACTTAATGACTCTGTCTCTCAGTAAATGAATCATTGCTCCTCATAGAGGGTGTCGAGGGGATAGTGGCGGGCTCTAAGCAAAAGGGTATTCAGAAGGTATAGGCCACGGTTAGCAGCTTTTAAGGGTGGCTTTAAAGACGAAGCCTCATTTTACCCCCGTTATTATAGCGGGTGAAATCTCGCCCAATTTATATGGGCCACCGTGAGCAAGTGTAATTAACATATTCAGAACCCTTCCCGTTGCTTCCAGTAAGAGTAACTTTAAGTAATGAGTCATCAGTCAACATACCTTTGGGTACGTCGAAAACGCCAAAGTCACCCAACCACGCGTACCAACCGACCAACTATGTAGAAAGCCAAGAACCATTATTTTACATCCCTTTTGCCTCCTTACTCTTCTCTGCTTCATCCCTTCTTACGAAAAGGGCTGTCATCGTTAACTGATCCCAGGTGCTCGTAACCTGATGTTCGTGTACGTGAGTGAACGCAATCAGAACGACGTCGTCGTGTAAGCTGTCGGTTTTCCCAAATCAAGTGAAATCTTTAATAGAAGCTTTGAAAAAGTTTTAAAACCTTACCGACGTTTCTCTGTGTCCTATACTGTACGCGTATATGTATACACTAGGGGTTGGTATTATTCTTTTTCTTGACTCTTTAGTCTTACTTGAGCCCCTGAAATTCCCTTAGCGTATAACTACGTTGAGGTGTGGCTTTACTCGTCGTTACTGCGGCTCCTTTTTATGGTACGAACGTGACCGAAACACCCTCGGCGAAATACTCGTTGCTCGCACTGTGTTTACTATTGCAGAAGCTCTAAGTAAAAGGGGGTCGACGGGGCCAAGACTCTCGTTGTTAATACATTTTTCATTTTTAATCGTGACATGATTTACGTCGACCATATTGCTCCGAAAATTCACCCCCGTGAGAGCGTGACGTTTGGATTGGTCTAGGGATTTTATTTCACGGCTATTTTCTTAACTGAATGCATTTTCATTCCTTGTACGAAGGACATCTTCGGAAAAGTAAAACAATACGACAATACATCTGCCATTCGCAGTCATTTTATCTTCTCATATGCTTTAGGGGTTGGACAGTAAAGAATTTGATGCTGTCTCCCATATGTGCTTTGATACAGTGATAAGTATAAGCCACGTATGGCACTGGCACGTATAAGCCAGTGGATAAATTCTTCGATGCGCATTTCCAACCCCTACTGTTGTCAGAACTCGGTTTTACCTATAGTTACAGGACGGTGTAAAGGGATGAGTATAACGGGGTGATGGGATTGGTTTTGCGGAAGGCCAAAGGGTTTTAGGGGTTGTTCGTAAGCTCGCAAGCGATGATGGGCTTTGTGCGATAAATAAAGCTCCGCGTGTCAGTCTCGTGATGAGGGCCAGGAAACCCATCCCTTAAGTCCCAATGGGGTGAACCGGAAACTTGAAAATCCAAGAAAGACTGGTCGCCGTTTTGCCGGTGAGTGATTAAAGAGTAGCCACAGAAACCACCGATGTAAATCGTATAACGTAACTATACAGGAAATACGTAAGACTCAGTAACCTTGCACATTCAATTCGGAACTATTTTTGAGCGATCAAATAAAATAGAAATTAGGTAAAAATTTGGAAAAATCGTATTATCCCTTACTTAATAGTCTATAAGAAATGTTCTCCAGATAAAACTTTCTGGACAGTCATTTTTCTTGAAATATCATAGGTACCCAAAGGCTCATCCGAGAAGTGGAAAAATCATCCCCGTCGCCAGATCGTCGCGCCACTTTTTAGAAACATGGCTACTGCTATACTGGTGGTGGCACCACCGCCAGAGGACTGGGTGAAAACTCTGAGGCAGCTTTACGAGGACACCAGAGTCGTTGGCGTAACTCGTATTCCCTCTTCGTTGTTCTCGTCGACTCTCCGGTTGCGCTTTACGTAAGCGTATAGCCAGCTGGAGTAAGGTACGACTATAATCCGCTAACAGCTAGCGGCGCGCCCGGTTCGTTTGCGTTTTACCAGATTTAAAGGACGGCAGTCACCCTTGCGCCAAAAGAGCCCCAACCCCTTCTTGTAAAAGTACACGGTCCTACAACTTCGTTCTCTTGTGAGTAACGCGTCTCGGATCTTACGTCACATCCGTCAGCCAACCACTGCTTGCATGTCTATGTAACACTGAGTATTCATTTAAATTATTTGAAAATTGACACAACCTACGACACATATACCTAACCTAGAAATAGAGAAATATGCGATTGCGATTGCTAGGGAATTGCATGAAGTAAATTTTGAGGAAAAAATTATGGTGACCATTGATAATATAATCTAGTAAGACTCACAATCATAATGATGTATCTTCACAGAAATGTCAACAATTTTAGAATTTATTTTTGTCAAAATGACTCACCATTGCGTTATTAATTATTTATCTGCGTGTACATAAAAATAATAAGCATACATATGTCATTGAATTTTGTTTGAAGATATATACACATAGTTTTCATAATTCTTTTGATAGATTGCTTGATGCAGGGTTATCATGATTGCCTGCATGAAATATAATTATCCCTAATTGATATCCACTACGATATTAGAGGTAATAACAATGCTTACGGCTTATTAGGCTCTATTATGAGTTTCGGGGTATCTATTAATAATTATTAACGGTTTCCGATAGAAACAGAATACGGTTAGCATGTGACAGAGGTGCAATAAAATATAAATGCATAATGAACTATTGTGTGACCGGCTCATTTAGAGATGTCTTGAGTTTTATGGATTGCACAGTGATGGGAATCTACATGAAGCTTCTTTGCTTCCGGTGGCTGGAGTCATCGATTCGCATGCATATGGGGTTTGAGCTTCGTACCAGGGCCTCATTGTCAACACGGTTACCGTATCTTTAAAAAAATGAGGAAAATTCTTATAGAAGGTAAAAAGTCACGGCTGTTTTCTCCCGGAAATAAAATACGACCAGCGGCGGTTACGGGGCGGGTAATTGAAAGGCGCCATTATTTCTCCTTGGGGGTAGGAAAGCACTGGGTGTTATCGTCACGTAGACTACCTTCTCCCCGGAGCTCTAGCGCTTTTTCGAGTGTTTGGTTATACTCGCAAAGGAAGCACAGGGGGAGAAGAATGCCGAAGGTGAGGATGGAGGATGAGAGAACGAGGATGAGCATCAGGGTGAATATAAGCTTGAGGGTGAATCGTGACGTCACTCCTTGTCTACAAGCCTTTCCTTACCATTCTTTCTCACCGTGCGGAATCCTTCTTGACTTTCTCTTTTTCTTTTACGAGGCCACCTCGCCTACGATCAGAACTCTAAAGGACTGAGGATCCTGGCCTTACTCGGATCCATCCTTTCAACCTCGCTACAAGATCCTGGGTAAAAGGATGCGTGCCTCCTAGGGATATTGCTTTTTTACATCCTTTTAGCGCTCGCTCAAAAAATCCTTCAGGTATATTGATGCGTAAATGTCTTCAAGTAGATAATATGAGGCAAAAGCAATCCCTTGCGATTATACGGAGTTCTTACGCCTATACACTAGCTAAAGATATACACCGCCATCCAAAATACGTTAACCTCTTTGATTTTTTATTTATCGTCATACGTCTAATCTCATTTTTATAACAAAACTGATCTTTGACCTATTGAAAATTCCTTAGTCCCCATATGAGAGTAGGTCGACGTTCAAGAGTCAGAGTCAGGTGGTCATGAAGATTATGGCGAACTTTGACTTTCCTTCACTGTCTTTGCTCCTTGGCTGCAGTGAGGAAAATAATGAATTATCTTCTACTGAGCCGCAATGCAAAGGAATTCTCTAGATAGAACACTATACAGGTGGACCCACTATACATATGTATACATATATACCGACAGTGCAAAAAAATGGACTGTCTTGAATCCTCATCTAAAGTAATTCCGCTAATGTCGCACGATTCTTTCCTTTCAGTCTGCCGTCTGCCTGGGAGATTAACAACACGGAATACGAACTCCTGCTCGAAGCGCCATTATTTTCCAGATTCTCGTGGGATTACAATCGGATTTGAACTAGCTCGATTCTTGACTGACCCACTTCCTACAATATCCGGGACTCACTGCTGCAGCTGCTGCTGCCGCTACTGCTGCAATCTACAGGACTCCGTGGCTCTTGACATTTCTCACGGTAATATCGACCTGACGGGTTGGTACCGACGTCAGTGCACCTTGAGAATAGGACTAAGAAATTTTCTTCAGCATCTATATATTTATATATGTACCATTATCTCACAGTATAAATAGTCGACCAGTGTTCTAGAAAGAGACATCAAGTTCCTGACTATGTCAGGCGTTCAGGAATAAACCTACTCTAAAATACGATAGTGTACTAATGAACTGTGAACTTCCTAGATGTTTGCATCTCGTACCTTGACGATCCGTGAACTTTATACAGGTTCACTGCATTTCCCATGCACTCGTGAGACCAGGTCAGACAATCAGGCACCGGTTAAGGCTTAGGGCTTAAGGCGCCGTCGTCGGACGTAACGCCTCACCCCAGATGAGGGCACTAGTTTGTATCCTAGGGTAGTGGGGCGACGAAGTACAGCATTAAGCCGCATGCTTACGAATGCGACGCCGCGCGTTGCGACGCTACGTCCGCTTAGCGTGCCCGCTGCGGATGACGACGAAACGATACCAAGGCATGGCAAGGTATTTTCCCCGTGGTGGCCCTTTTCTGAAGAGACACGCGATGACCCAGACAGAGTGGCGACTGAACCTCCTTTATACACTATGCCAATCGGACACGGCTTTACGCATGCGCGCACGACGCGGTTATTCTTAGAAGATATCGATAAAAAAAAGCGCAACCTAGTAATCCTCACGAAGAATGATATTACGGCTTATCACGATGATAGTGCATAATATTTTAACGTGTATTGTTGGAATTTCTTGTTGATAGAAATATTTTATTACCTTATGCATATAAGGTGCGATACGTCGAGGTTATCATTCAGAGTCGAGATAAGATGGAAGGTGACGGTAAGCTAGTCGAAATATTCGAACTCTATAATGAAGAGGGACCGGTATGAATCTTGGGAGCATATTGCGGCGAGCCATGCTCTCGTTAACCTAGTCGTTACGCCTTTGGACGACGCCAGAACGTCGAGCAGTCGTTATCGTCCTAGAGCTAAATCGTTCCAATTTCCCGTAAAACGAGCCGCTGACACTGAGGCTCATCTCGGTCGGCCATCGAGCCAGCCAGCCACTTCCCTCCCTTCTCGATTCCTTATACTATATTTCTCCTACCGTTATTCATGGTGCGGCCATAGTAACTGGCCAGAATAGCATACCCCACTCTCTGCGAGACGAGCACGGACTTACCGGCGATTTAATATAATTCAGGGATGGACCCGAACATAACCTAATTTAAAGGCATTTATGTAAATCGACCTACAAGTCTACAATGAGAGGATGAAAGGGCGCTTAGGATTTCAACCCCCCCCCCCCTCCGCCTCCCCTATGCTTATAGGAGGGAACCGGAATTTTACCTCGAAGCTAACCCAACCTACCCTTATAACAGTATCTCCACGTACGCCTACACTCTAAATATCCTCACATGTTCCAATCGCACTGACGTGTGCAGTAGGGACGAATACCTAGCAGGACCTACCCTTAATATATTAACAATGGCTGAAATACGCAGTAACGTACGTGACCACGTGCGTGCTCACCTACCTGAACTTCCGTTATTTATCCAAGTTGACCTCGTTCGGGTCCACGTGTTCTACCCACACTTCTACAGATCCTCTATATCCTATCGTAGATTCGATCGGCTAGAAAGGTTTTACGACCCTTAGTGAGATCAGCACTGACATCATCCCTCACTTTGGGACCCAATGGCAGATGACGGAATTTGAGTCGGCGAGGATAACTTCGAGAGTCACTTCCGTATTTATCCTCCAAGTATGCAATAGGGGTGACGGACGAAGAGCATCACCAAGTAGTTTTCGTACATATATATACATATATGTACGCTAGCACGACACTATCTATGTGCAAGAGTACAAGGGATTGCCGGGACGTATAATCCAGGGACCTGACGTTTGCCGAGAGGACACTAAAGAAGAAAGGTGGTAAATCGCGTGACTGGGCCATTTGTCTTTCAGCTTATCCTACGGGGCACGCACTCCTACGCCTACGCCTAATACCCCCATCCCCATAGACCGCCCCCATGAACTTCTTATCTGGCCATGCACGCAGTTTATCTACGCTCACGAGAGTCTGACCCAGATACAGCACTGATTTTGACTCTTCCCAAAGATTCTATCTTGTGTTTCGATACTAGGAAACTTTTTATTACGAAACACACATTCCGTGTAAAAATTTTTAGATAGGAGATCGATCACTGATAGTTCACATTACATGATCGATATAAGAATCAGCACAGATACGTCTAATGAGATTATGTCATGCGTTATTTTTATTAAAAGTTTAACTTCAATTTAATTTTTTTTTTAATATGAGGATCGCCACGTATATGGTGTATACGATATAGGGAATCACATTCGGCTCATAAAGCAAAGAAGCATGAGTCGAAGATTAGCCTTTGATCGAATCACCTTGTGATTTCAGCCAAAAGAGAGCTTCGTCATTCTAGGCTATATCCGGTGGACAGGAAGTAAAGAATATTCCTTGAGGGTGTGAGGCGTGACTGGCACGATATCCGTAATTGCTTAGAGGTCGGTCGTGAGGAGGATTGAAGAGGGTGGAGTAACACACACACACAAACACGCGCGCGCGCGTACATACATTTAGGTACACGTATTCCATCAGTAGATCAAAGTCCTTGGATAATACATTGAACGAAGCGCAGCACGTCCTTGGAACATTTCGCGATTGACACTAATATCCTGAATGTTATTTTTGGACCGATTTTCACCAGTTTATGACTCGATGGTAGATGTACTCACTCTCCCCGTTAATATTTTTCTTTTTTATTTTCTCTCTCTATCCCTCTTTCTGTCTCTCTGCTTTCGTACACTCCTTGGCTTTCTCAAGGTGTCCGTGTATAACTGTAATATATGCGTGGCAGATATGGTTCACAGGGTAGGAAAACGCGAGAAAACGAGGCGCGAAAGAGGCGGTGAAAACATTCTGAATGCTCGGCGCTGCGAAAGGAAATCACATTTGCTTATGAATGGTGGTGATTAGGGTTAATGCTCCGCATTAGGCAGCGCATTGTAAGTCCGTCTGGCTAGCCATTGTGATTGCCTGCCGAAATAAGCGTCTCGTAGTCCCTGCTGGGACAATAAGAAGGAGGTTTAAAAGAAGCAGGAGAAAGGAGAGAAAAAAGTGGCAAACACATATTTGAGAGGGATAGAGTCGACGGAACGAGAAAATAGAAAGGGGAGACGAATAATCGCGACAGATCGGGAGGATGGAATTTTTCGGCACAAGCCAATAGACAGGCAGATACTTTTCTTTATTTATTTACTCGCACTCGGTTCCATAAAGAAATGTATATACGGAGGATTGGCGGAGCTTCGTATAAATAAATAAAGGAGAGAACCGCGGTGTAAAAAAAAGGGGGAGGTGGAGACTAAGGAAAACTGAGAGTTTCGAAATAACACGCAGACACTACGCGTCGGCTGATACAGACACCGTCCCGGGGGTCGAGACCTTATATAATTCATATAGGTATTTTTTATGCACCATTTTCCAAAGGGGCAACGGGCTCTGTGCATCAGTTGATTCGCATTAGGACCAAAGATGCAATTAGAGTTGTCGCGTGGCACTCTTTGATAGTTAATCCGAAAAATGTCAAACGACCTCAGCCCCGTATCTGCATTGCCAGCCTCGGAAATATGCCTATAGAAAGAAAATATAATACGTGTTCGCTTGAATTGCCATGGGGCTCACCCTCCAATTTTGAGTTCACAAATAAGAGTGACCCTTGCCTGATCAGGATTGCCTTTTCTTCTCCCCAGCGAGTCACTGACAGGATTTTTTATTTAATGAGCTTAGGGTTTCACGAATCCCCTGGAACAATGATGGGACAATGACGCAACCTACTCTTTGGCGAACGTATGTCCAGTTATGAAAGCAGCCCCAGTGAATATTATATCCATTATATAAAGTATTCGTATTCTTGGTGGAACTGTGGAAAATAATAGTGCAGGTGAGTTTTTTTCTATGTATGCACCGAATTATGTATCTGACTATGTAATATGTATCCCCGAAGTATCGACCATCAAATCCTTAAATACTTTATGGTCGTTCGACGACTCTCCAATATCCTTGCAATATTCAGCCGCGAGAAATCATTCCCCGTAATGCTATACCGATTACAGCAATTTCCTCGGTTTGGTTTAATGCGAAGTTGACGAGCTTAGAGCGATAAAGTAAGAGGACCTGAGACAGAAAGAACATAGAGAAAGAATGAGACTGAGAAACGAAAAGGAGAATTTCAAAAGGGATAGTGTAAACTGGCTATAAGAGGTATAAGAGTCGAAAGGGCTGTTTATTAAGTCGGCAAGCGATACCTTAAAAGGAACGATTACCGAGTTTATCGCCGCTCAAAATAACGAGGAAAGATGCCCTGTCAATCATGAGAGGTTAGATTTTACGTCCAATTACGAATTTCGGGCGAGTTGATGTCTCTTGCAGCCCCGTTCTAACCCCAGGATATTCGAATGATTCGGCATCCAGCAAACACCCCCGTCGTTGATCGTCCATGCTTTATTGACCCTAAAAATCCCAATTTATATTTTTATACGGTTTGTCTCTGCGTAACTATTCGGTATTAAGCCACAAATTATCCTTTGAAGGACCACAGACGTGTCATCATCCCCTTTATCGTTCCGAAAGAATATATATCTCATTTCCACCCCCCCCCCCCTCCGAATTGCGCCAAAATGGGTTATCCACCCTCTTCCTATTACTCCGAGAGAAAGTATCGAATAAAGTCCACTGGATTGAACTATCCTCAGGCTGTTTTACCTTTTTAATAGATAGGGACCGGAAGTAGAAATATAAGAAAAATAGTCATTGACGTACGCTACCTACCGCCACGGGTATGCATTATATAGTGGAGCTGCCAATGGAGCAGGAGGACTGGAGCGACAGAGGGGGTTGGTATTGCCTGCTGCCGTAGTACTAGTAGTAGTAGTAAGCTGGATGGAGAACGGAGTGTGTATCGACCATTGACGTCATCCGCCCCCACTGGAAACTACGTCACGTATAACGTTCTGCGACGTAGGAGGTGGCATTGGCGGATCAGAACTGTAGCGACAAAGAGGGAGGCTCCGTGGCTGGTGTGAATTCCTTTAAAAAATATCCCTCGTTAAATTACGTCACGTGTAACGGAGACATTGATCCATCCCATTTCGTAATGAGTGACGTTGAATTCTATCGGAAAATATCGATGTGCACAGAGAAGGTAGTAATGTTAGGTTGGAATGATATGTTTTCCCTTGACGCCATGAAAAAACGCAAAGTTACCAGCATAAGGGGTGGATGCGAAGTCAGAATAAACTTTTTCTCGCTTTCCGTTAACTCTCGAACTTTCAGAGGGGAAGAGACTGATACCGGTAGAGCGGCTCAAATCCGCAAGCGATATTGGCGTAAAATAATATGACAGAAAATAAAAAAGGAAAACCGCCTGAGGGATACGCAACAGGAGAGGAGGGGAGGCTGGGGAGATTTGTGATGTACAAGCGTGGTACGTCTGGCGTGAGTGAGTCTGCGCATAGGAGTCGAGTGCAAGGATATTGATCGAAACTTCCCCTTGACTGTCGGTGGGAACCCCTTTCGAGTTTTCCAACCCCCGCGTAACACGGGCGTACTTTAGACGCAGTCGCACACCCACGTGTATACATATGTATATACACACACACACACACACACGCGCGCGCGCGCGGGAACCACCCCTTCGTTGCTCACCAGTAAATTCTCGAAAGGAGGGCGAAGAGAGAGGGAATCGAAAGCGCGGGAAAACTCGGCCTCATTTTTCTCGAGGGAGTGTGCTCCGCAACTACTCTCCTGCTCTTCGTCCCGGCAGCGTGAAATCACCCGGCACCCTCTAACTCTCCTATCCATATAACGCCCTAGAACACCATCCTCGTGACCCCAGACGATCGCTTTCAGAGGAAAAAAGAGGTCCGTTTTGTTTTCCTCGTTCCGTTTGTTTTGCTCGTCATCCGTCCACTGTGGTTTCATTTGCTCGTGGCTTTCCGCCACCCTCGCCCACCCGTCCATCCAGTGCAAACCAAGCAAAAAGAAATATCAGATTTCGTTTCCCGTAAAATCCCGTCCGCAAGACCATAAAAATCAGACTCGATGAAATTTTACTACGAGCTGACACGTGTCAAACTTTCCCATTAAACTGTCTCGACAAAGTTATATAACACCATATGCACATTGGCCAACGTACTATCGGCACGTTGGTGTGTGTGTGTGTGTGTGTGCGTGCGTGCGTGCGTGCGCGTGTGTGTGTGTGTGTGTGTGCGCGCGCGCGCGCGTGTGTAAGTATTTTGCTGCTTGGTCGCTCTATTAAAACTTTGGAACACACTCATTAAATCACAATACCTTTATCACAACCATAGTGTCGCCTACGCGCTGTCGTATTGCACGGGCAAGCGTAAATAACCTATATATGCATATGTGCATACGAGCATCGTCAGTTACGATCGTCGAATTCAAATTCGATCGATTCGAATTGAATAAGAGGGACGAGAATTATGGCTTTATTATTGATAATAATTTTTTCCCTTTAATATAAGCCCATATATTACACCTGACCTCTTTGCTGTATGACGCGCTTGGAATTCATGAAAAATAAAAGCACGTATGAACTCTCGGACACGTGGCCGCTATACTCATAGAATTATGAGGATATGTCAGCTCGCTACGTGACGCTGCGTTTCCGCCTGATTTTTCTTCTAATTCACCAGCTCGTTTCGTACGCAATGCGTGACGGAACGCTTGCGTGTCTCATAGCGAAATAAGGGTCCTGGAACGCATGACCGTATTGTATCTAGATGGACTCTACACGTGCGGATCCGTGAGTGCGTGTTCTGCGAGACCTATGAAAGTGCGTTGAATTACAATTTTTCGGCAATCTGGTTAATTCATTCGAGTACATGAGAAATATCTTTTACTATTTTCATATTCATACGATAGTATCACGAATTACCTGATTTTTTGTATAATGTCTTATCACAGAGTGCACTTTAATTAAGCATTCAATTAATTTACTTTCCGACACGACAATTTAATTCGCGGACGCTCGAACCCGTGAATAATGCTTCTCGGGGAGAAGTCAAAGTTTACGAAAAGTCAGAACGGCTTCTTCTCCGCTAAGGGCACTTATATAGAAATTTGACGAAGGGTGGACAAAAGTTTCTGGAAGGGTAGTCGAATCAACCCTTCGCTTAAGAACCCTTCCGCTTAGACACTTGACTTCTTGGCGCAATAAACTTGCCCCCCCCCCCCCTTCCATCCCACCTCTTCAATCACTGATTTTCAAATAATTCACACCCTTTGTCCAATGGCCCTTGCACTTAATCAACACCAAGTATACTGTGCTATGAAAGTGCACTACGAGTCTCTGTACCTCATTGCAGGCTTACAAACTTTACTTACCCTGACATTGAAAAGTACATATGCCCATTTGTATGCACGCGGATATTCGCACGCAGTAACTTAACACGTGCATATGTCAACTGGCACAAGATAAAGTGCAAAGTGCAGTTAATTCGTTGCACTTGATTTAATTCCGAATGCAGCAACCTCGAAAAAAATATCTGGTCATAAATCCCATACGTGATATCGTAATCATTGATTTATCCTTTACAAGAATGAAAAAAAAATGAATTATTAGATTGAACAGGGAACGACCTGAATATGTTTATCAGTTTTCGTCCGTATACTAATAGGTTTAAGAAACAAGATTTTTTCTGGCATCGATGGGGAAAACCAAGTGGCTCCGCGATTCGGATATAACGTTTCGATGGAGAAGTAAAGTTGTTCAGAAGGTTGTGAAAGGACGAGGGAGTAGGTCGAAGAGAATGGCGGAGATGAAAGAGAAAGGAAAGAAGAAGAATCAAGGATAAGGCGCGAAATGGAAGCGAGCCGAAGTAAAGTGGGCCGCTTCGCGTGCCTATAACACTAACGATAACAATATACATATACTATCGGGACGTTGAGAAAAAATTTTTCTCTCTTTCTCTTTTCTCTCGTTCCTCGTCTCTCTCCGTATCCATATGTGGAGGACAGGAAAAGACCAAGGGAAGCGTATACGCAGCAGCTAGAAACACGAGTGAATTGCGAAGCTGAAAACTTGTTGCGTACTCCAAAGGGATAGGTAGAAAATGGATAAATATAAAAAAATGGTAAGATATATGTGTATGTATATATTATATACATATATACACCTATGGTAGAAGGAGTGGTTAAACCTACGAGTGGACTATGCGTCAGCAGTCAATGCCAAATGTGGGATTTAATTTCGCTAAGAGCACTTGAACTGACTGAATGAAACGTGTTTTGTTCAAGTGTGGACGCGCGTCTTCGCTGCGATAAATCTCTCATCCGTTAGCCCACCAACTTTAAAGGGAAATCTCTTTCTGTTTTTCCTTGCTTATACGCTGTCACGTACGTATATACACGTATCTGCTTATCGCCTATGCGAATAAGAGTGTTCGCCTATGTTCCATATATACCGACAAACAAGCATTCCTACTTTGCTCCTGAAATTGTCAACGTCCAACGGGATCAGGGTTCATGAGACGTCAGTGCGCGCAACCGGTTTCTCGCGAGGCAGAAAATTCTCGTGGAAAATATATAAAGAGACGAAAGATAGGCGTGTGTGTGTGTGTGTGTGTGTGTGTGTGTGTCAGAAAGGAAAATATATAATAAAAACAAAATAAAGGTCAAAGGAATTCCTAAGGCGATTTTTTGATCTCGTGAAAAATATAAAATACGCCAAATTGTGGAGCACGGGACAATGTCTTATCGAGGTTTGAGGTGAAATGATGCAGAATTTAAAAAATCTGCGTGGGAGATATTTGAGATCGAAATTTGGTAACTTTTTCACAGATTTTTCATACTGGATTCGTGCATCAGCTTCACGCAGAACATGCGATTCGCAATTGTTTTGAGGTACACGTAAAAAGTCAGACGCAAAAAAATGTTTGTTACAATTTTCAAAGTCTACATATTTGATTTTGGATCAAAATCTTGCACCTTTTCATCGCAAGACTCAAATGTACGTCTTAGCGGATACACTCTAGAAGTAGAAAAGTCTACTTGAATAGGATGTCGGAAAAATCGCGATAAGGAGCTCGATATAAAGGGTGGTACTATAGGTATTCATGTACCGAGAGAGAACTATTACGATTCCGCAGAGCAGCTTGTATATAGACGAAAGGTAGGAAAAGAGGTTAAAAAAAACGAAAAAAAGGGAGATTGCGCGACACATAGATAAGGGTGTGGTATGGCGGAAACCTATGGGGAAATGGAGGATGGTATCAATGAGAATATCCATCGGGATAACGATAATGCGTCCGGAGATTACACCCCTGGGATTAATACAACTCGGTTCCACGTGGCCAACTGATTTCTATCGTCGGATACATTTTCCTCCTGCTGCCAACCAATTTCTTAGCGTTACCGTCGAAAGTTTGCTTAGCGATACGACGATTTTCATTCTTGTCTTACATAGAGAAATCGGGACGCACCCTAACTGTAATGGAGATTATATATATATTTACATACACACAGGTTGTCCTATAGTTAGTAATGTATATACAAAACTTATTACTGATTGAGGCGTGTTTGATACTAATAGTACTATTGTATGACGGAAAATGCAATAGTCAATACAGCGTATGTCAATTACGCGGAAATTACTGCACATCAAAACAATGCTGTGGTTGCCTGGGTAAATTCATGTAGTACTCCCACCAGCGATTGACAGGTGCTTCTGCATTCCAGCGTGGCTTTATCAATGAATTCCGGACGTAACGCAGGTCAGAGATGTCTGGTTGCTGTTCTGATAAGGACAAATGTCGTTGACTGCCGTTATACTAGGTTTACACATATTGCATACCGTGCGCAGGGGTCGCACAGGTTTTATATTGAGAAGCCATCTTAAGGTACGTGGTAAGAAATTTTTCGAATATTAAATTGCGACCTTACCAGAGGTATAGAAATATATACATATATACCTATACATATATATGAGGTCCCAATTTAATATTCAAAAATATATATATAATCATGTCGATCGTATATTTCGAGGACAGTAAATATAAAGGGGCATTCACAATAATGAGCTGATGCGTTTAAAAAAACAGTACTACCTTGGGACGTCACAGCATTGGAATTCCACCCTATCCTAACCTAACGAAACATTTTCTAAGCCCATCACGACTCGGGGTGCCAAATTTGGTGTGACACCCCGCTCTATGACCCTGAAAGCAGTCGTTACGCTAAAAATTCTACGAGACCAGACCCCAGCGAAACAGCCACATGTCCTAAAAGTAGCCAATACGTAAGTTAAATCGTCTCCAAAATAGCCCAACGCCAAATTCATACATACACATGTTACGCCTGCGTGAGAAATCAGGTTCCACATCCGCGGTCAATAACTAAATATCAAAAGGCCAATCAGTGGAGTCTAGTTTCCATCACATAGTGATCCTTGGAAGCGGTTATCTCGCATATGGGTCCCAGGTTCCGGGAAACGCGGGATGAACCTTTCAAGAGGATACATGTATAAAAAATTGTACCTAACAACTGCCCTGACCGTTGGTGATTTTTCTCAAGTGCACATGTGCACCAATAGTTAAAATTCCTGATTTTACGACTTTTCCTGGAAAACCCCACTAAGCTCTTTACTCATCTCCGACTGTGCCATCCTTAACCAATCCCGATCCAGAAAATGCTTCAACCACCATGCAAAGTACCCCACCGAATTCTCCAGTGCCAATGATTCAATTTTCTAGGCATTTTTCCCTTAAATGCACCAATAGCAACAATCCTCAGTCCTACCCCAAAAATCCACCCCCGCTAACTAACACTCACCAAATTCTCCAAGACTCATTCTCATTCTCCGCCGATCAGTCGACCAACTTAGTTGTCACAATAATTCTCAACTTATAAACCAAGTATCGTAGTTGTTCAGTTCTTTGTTCGCTTGTTTTACAATAAATTGTGTTCATTTGCTTATTCAAATTCATTTTACATTTTGCTATTTCAAGTCTGATCTCTTAACATACCATTATCATCCTTTTCTTCATCATCATCAGACGTCGAGGTAAGCAATTATAAATATTACATTTGGTGAAGGGACACTTGAATTTTGTTAAACCATAGTAAATATTAGAATTTCCTGGATTTTCAATTATTTAGTTGGTATTGTTTTTCATTTGTATTATATTTATATATATGTAATCAATGTTATTCCACATCCAACTCTATTCATCCTTCCATCTGGTAATTAAAGGCATAGCCCAATCCCGAGTAAAGTGCGCAAGCATTGACTCAAAACAGGGCAAAGTTTCTGTATATTACGGTTCGGTAAAGGTACCAGATTAGGTAATTGGCTTTCATTCTGGTTCAGACGTAACACACATATATTTCCTTGAGATTCTCCGTAACTTGGTACTACTCTGCATACCCAATTCCTTCATACCGTTAATATTTTTTTTTTTCAAGCAATTCTTTCTTCTCATCCGAATATAACAAGTATAACGGATGGTAAGGTTAATGCACGCCACTCTGGGATGTCTGTCAATTTCCGGGCTAGCCAGTATCCTTCCTTAATGTGTATCCACAGCGGAAGTGTTGGATATCCCAAAGAAGAAACTCGTAAGGGATACATGGTTACACCAACACAGGTATACATATGTATATACAGACGTTAAAGAAGACAGTTAGTGAATCCCCAAAGAGGCATATGCGTCCATGCAGTGTTTACTATAGAGGAAATAGAAATAGCGGCCGAGCGATAACGAATGGCTTCGAATGCACGGCTGAATGCGAGACGAGTGAAAAGTGGGCCAGTGCGCAATGGTCGACAAACACGTCGACTATTTCTGCGCCAGACGCATGAGACATGTCGGCAGGATTGGCGGACGACGAGAGAAGCGAGTGTCGCGCAGGGGAGGCAAAGTGCATCCCCAGACCCAGAATTAGAGTGACTCAGAAGATTATTTGCGTTTATGTAATCCGAGAAATTCGACGCGACGCTTCGTATCTCTTTCTTGCCCCGGCCCACCCACAACAGTGGGCTACAGTTTATGGTTCTCTCTTTCTCTCTCTCATTATACCGTATATACGTTTTACTCTTAGCCACTGGAATATTCTTTTCGTGTACCGCCCACGAGGCGTCGCGATGTCGCGAAAGTCACCGAGAGACGGTGTCACGTTGCATCCGCTACTTGCATTCTAACCGGGAAGTGCATTCCTCGTCTTTCGTGCTGATTTAAGTACTTTTAACCGTTAATCGTATCCCGTTTCTCACTGTACCTAAAGCCAGTACCACAGTCCTCGTGTACATAGTGCAACGACGAGGGTCGCGTGCTGTGCCACGTTCAAACAGATATTATCAGCAGGTGTACATCCTCACTAATAACAGTAACATTTCCGATGACTTTCATGATCCTTTTCATAAGAGATAAGAGCGCAGCGCATTTTTCATTTTGAGGACAGTGGGACGGATACCGGTTAACTCGGCGGCGATGCACTTTGTCAATTACGAGTGTGAGCTTCGTATGCAACTCCACTGATTCTGTATAAATATATGAAGGACTAGTATGTGCATTTTATGTGACCGGGTATAAAAGCGCGACAGTGTCGAACGTATGCATAGTGCGGAAAAAAAACGTTTGGGAACAACATGTTTACTAGAAAAATTGTACTGTTACTGGTACTGATGCGGATTTGGAATGCAATCCTTGTGCATTCTTTCCTGGAGGAGGGATTAGTGGGTAAATCTATCGGGCCATGGGTTGCGTACAACAAGTGAGTCTCACTATGGTATTACATACGTACACCGTATTAACTGTTGGAAATAATTCTAGTCTGAGAACCGTCCAATTGCTGAATCAGTTGTGCAATGACTCTCAGGACGAATCATCCGTGAAACGTGATGCGTGTTACGGGTGTTTCTTTAGAGCGAGTAATCAACCTCTTGGATATCCAATGCTACTGGCAATGTCTAACTGCGCTGATATTTACTTGAATAACACGGATTACGGTCACTGTCAGAGATACATACGAGTAAGTCAGGAAATTGGCTCTCGATATTTATGAATATTTAATGTCAATTAATCGTAGAGAGATGAATAACGATAAACAATATCACCGCAGAATGCAACAAATTCCGCGAACTCGAGAACGTCGCCTAACACGATCTACTGTACATTTTTGGAATGCGTACGACAAGTTAACAAGGATATGCTTGTAAGTGGATAATTAATTTAATCAGTAGCTACTGTAAACCAGGACGAACCCTAAAAAGACTCACCGGCCTTTCATCTAATTAAGATCATTCAGTCTAAAGTCTATATACAGATATATAATTGTGCAAAATTCAATTGGCGAATTTACATGAATACGTGTAGGACGCTCGAGAGATCAAGAGGCAGGAAGGTTTCGTCCTGGGAAGACGCATCCTGCGTCCAAGAAGAGTCCTGTGCGTCGTGAGGGAATTTAACGAAGGAAGTACTAAGCGACCTGGAGCGGAACCAGTGAATCCTCGCGATCCACGATAGACGCATGCAATATGAAATGAAAAAAAAGAAAGGATAGAAAGATAAGAGCAAAACAATTTTACAGATCAGACAATGCATCGATGAAGCAATGGAAATTTTACCAACCGTTTTTAACGGGACCGAACAACAGCTGGCACAAGTATTCGTCAACACCACTGCCTGTATTTTAGCCAGGGCACGATGTACCGTTCTCCAGGACACGGAAGCCACTTCTAAAACGATCCTCCGAACGGTTAACGCTGTTCTGGTTAATTCCGATTATGACATCAGTGTCGTCAAGTTTCCATATATTTTAGGAAAAGGCGAGAGCTGCACCAGATATCGTAATATGGAACCAGCTAGATGGCCAAGCGTCGACTGCTAGCTGTGTTATTACTTTATTTATTATCAATATCCGTTGAATGATAATAATTATGCTTATTAGTAATGGCGCGGAGTATTGGGAGATTACGATTTTTTGTGCCTGATTCGGACCATGGTACAATAATGTCTGGGGCTCGGTCAATTTAATTTAATACGCAGATGTCGTTCGTGGAATTCCGCGAGAAGGATATAGTAACGTATAATGACATGTTAACGTGGGTTGTATACGGGAATAACAAGACTTTTCGATATTTCTGTAAGACTTGGAAATAAATATACCCTACTTCTTGGGGATAAAAAAAAATAGAATACACATATTGCAAGGTGGTTACGCGCGACTGAATGGCGTTTCCAAGCAATGAGATCGTAAACAATCGCTCGGAACGTGTTATGGACGCATTCCGCGGGTGTCATCGAGCTAAGAATAACCCTAAGGATCTCGAGTCGAGCGAATCATCGCCTAGCCAATGACATCATCATCGCGATGTCCATTACGCGTGTAAACGTTCAAACCAATCGTAGGTGTCTGTCACGCGTGTATCCTATACATACATCTATGCTGGACTAACGTACTGGTCGGAAGTCAACGTTTACGTGGTATAATCTAAATATTTTGGTCGACCAACAATGATTTCCTATTGATCTTTGGACTTGGCATATCTTGAATTTCCATTTAGAGATACGCGAAAAGAAATATTTCGAACGTCGCCTTAGTATTATTAGAACTTTTGTCGGTTTTGCATGCACATGACTTCCTACTTTGTTTCTCATCTTCAAATTTCTTCTATGTAGCTTCGCGAAACTCTACGTTGACTGACATCTAGTGGATGGCTCGCGCACTAGTGAAGCTCAATAAGCTCTGATGATATTTACCCCATGCATGTGAACGATCATGAAGTTTTACATGAGTCTAATACTATTTTTTCTTTCTTCATAACTGTTATAATTGCCGTGGGATAACTTGTGGGAAATAAAATGAATAATGCATAGTGTGCGAAAGTTTTGTTAACACAACTCTTTTATTTAGTTTTCTCTCACTAGATCCTTATATAGGATCAGTAGGGATTGTTAATCAGTAAATAAATGTCTGTGTCAGTATAAATTGGATCTTGCTAAAAAAAAATCTATCCGCGATACGTCAGGCTCTAATAGATATTCTGAATCACGATGAGGTGGGTTAAAAAAAGATGCTGGAAAATTACTTGCATACGTGTGTATATCCGATAGAAGTGGGACAGTTTTAGCCCAGGAACTGTACCTGGCTTATTTACGGTAGCTATATTCTACATGCTAAAATACTGAAAGTGTGTATACCTATATGAAGGGATGTCAGGTTCGTGACGTATTGGAAACAGGTGACAGAATAACCGATGACGTCAGGTGGAAGGGTAATGCACCAGCTGCGTTTGCGCGTTATGTGATGTATTTCGTATTGTTAGCAGTTGAAAATAAATATTTTTAATATCATCTTGCACAAGCAACTCCAAGGAAAGGGACTTACTGAATAAGAAGCGTATGACGGAAAAGCTATGGTTTTTATACATAAGAACGAAATATAAAGCTTGATAGGTACTAACTTTAGCAAGGAACTAGCGGATGAAATTATTCATTTCTTAGTCGCTGTCATAACAGAGCTGACATTGCTTACGATTGGTGCTGGAATCTCTGTCATTCTTGGATTGTTCTGTTTTCTGGTTCCTCGATGCTAGTCTGCTGGTCAATTTATAACACGAACCGTCTGGACTCACGCCACCGCACACCAAATGCATGAAACTGTCAGCCATCATGATTCTGTCGGCGATCGAAGTTTGTTTCGTAGAGGACGAATGGTGCTGACATCTATTGATTTATCTCAGAAGCTGTTTCTGATTACTTTTTCGTTTCGACGTTTCACGGCAGAGGGCAGTTTTACTGACATTTTGGGCTTGGATTTTAAAAGTTGTTGATAGGGACTAGCTGGGACCGCAACGTAACTGAAGCCAAAATTAATAACCGATAATAACCGAAAAAATAAGGAAACGAAACCGTAACCATAAGCCAAAGTTTTAGAAATGCTATACCTAAAACCGTAACGAAAACCTTGAAATTACTACAGTGAAAAACGGAAACCGTTTAATAGCAGAGATGAGTAAGGAGATTGCCAGTGGGCCGATTTTCTTGAAACCAATTTTATTTTGGCGTCGACGTCCCACCTGAGTGGAGGGCCGTCGAATCATACTCACGTTTTTGTTTGGTCGAGTATAAATAGATATACTACGCATGATATTCATGAGATCCGTAAGACGCATGGATTTATACCGGGTGACACTCTAAAGCGTATGTATTCCATAGGATATAGAAATATAGGAACGGAGCAAAACGCTGCTGGTCGGAAGCCGTTTAGAGCGAGGGGGAGGATAACGAAGTAAACTGTACCTACTTTTGATTGGTTACTATTTGGAGCCAGCGCAGTGCTGTAAAAGTGCTACTTAGGTTTATCATTTCTTTATGCGCACAAGCAGAACCAATCATATTAAGACTCAGTCAGCCTGCATTTAATTGGTTATGCGGCGAACTCCCTCCCCTCTCATTATGGTTTCCCACCCTCGTTAAAACCCCAGTTTTTGATCAATCTCTATATTCCTATGTCTATGATAGAAACACACCCAACCTGAAAACCGAAAGCTGAAAACAAAAAAGGAAGATCGGAAAATTAATAGTCATTACGAAAAAATATTTCTCTTTAATACCGAAACGAAAACTAATAAAATCGAAAACCGAAATTGAAAACCGTAAACGAAAAATAATTAATAAAAAACCGAAATTCAAGCTTTTACCATTGTGAATGCCGTAATCAAAATGATATTTCTTTCGGTTGCAGTCCCTGCTTGTGAAAGCAATTAACCACTTTCATACTATACATACATAGATCACGGGAAAACTTCTAGAGTGTATTCATTATGCTTATCTGTAATTCGAATTTATTTTATTCGCATGTCTTTTCTAATAACGAGGAAGAGAAAAGGAAAGGAGAGGATAAGAAAAGGCTATATTTCACAGCTCTGTACACGTTGAAATTATGTTTTATATTACAGTCATCATTCAACGTCAGACTCTTAAGTTGACATAACCGTAATCCGTACGAATCGAGACTTTTCCGCATCTACAGGATTTCTCTGTCATAAAAGTAGTCTGATCTTGAATGACAACAGTACCACAGATAATTGTGGCACTAACAGAGATACGATACGTTTTGTGGTAATGCCACAGAAATTTTGTTGTACTTACATTCCTCGAGATGATTTAAAATTTATCTTAATAAGCGGCTCTTATGGATCATTGTAATAATTTGATTGAAGTAATTCTCCATAAAAATAAAATTGTAAGGGTAAAAAGGTAAAAAGGGTCAGACCTCAGGTAAAGGGTCTGAAATATTTCGAAATCTTCACAGCTGTGACGGAGTTTGAAACAAATTGTAGGTAACACTTACTGAGTTCAAAGTCAGTGAAGAACTTGAGCTACACGCGCAAGGATGAAAAAGAGAGAAAGAGTAATAGAAAAGAGCGTAGCGAATAACTTTTTATTTATTTAATTACTCAAATGGAAGGCAATCGATAAATTTGCAACAAATAAAAATAAATAACACTCTCTCTAGCAAATAATTACTTGATCATTACTTAAAAGTACGTCATTAAAATTACAATTCAATTGTTGCTTAGCTAAGTGAATGTCACTCAAACATGCTCTTCCATACACTTCCACACACAGATACGCATGCAAGTACGTAAATTTTAAATTGCATTAACATGCATCCAGGCGCACACAGACATACCTCGCTGTCTTACTCTCACTCTCTCCTCTCTCTCTCTCTCCCCCCCTCCCCTCCCCCTCTCTCTTTCTCTCTCTTATTATTTTCTCTATCTCACATATACGCACGCGCCTTTTCGCGCTCAAGGATAATAGAAAGCATGCACCTCGCATTCGATAGCGGACTACCAAGATTCGCACAGCCTATCAAATCAATCAATCATCAACGAATTCATGATTAACGATTCCACGAAAGAATTTTAAGTTAATTACATACATTCGTCCCGTTTGACGATCGATCGCAAATAACATAATAATATATGTATAATGGTCTTATGCGTGAATTACATGTACGTATACATATACGTTTGTATGTATAATATTATATATATATATATATATTACAATATTTTACAGAACAATAGAATCCTTATTGTCATGGCAACGGGTGGCGACGAAGCGACACGGTGCTCACGGGATCTTATCTTCGATTAATTATAATCAATGATATCATTACTACTTAATCTCTTTTTTTAATATAGCTCTTATCCTTACTGTTATTTACCAAAGCTCTCAAACGTCCTGCCTTCTCTCCATTTTTCTTTCTCTCCGTCGTACCAAAAACTCACGACACAATTCCTCTCATCAATTGTTCCTTTCTATTTAATTATTTTGTAAATGCAGCTGAAGAGACTACACAGTCTCTGCCCGGTTCTTTTAAATGCGTCTACATTGTGAACCACGCAACATGTTTCGGCTGGACAGCGGATGGAAAAGTCGTGCAAGAAGCTTGGTTGGAAACGCCAAGAAAGTGAAACGCAAAAAAAAATATTTGAGGGAAAGGTGTTGGACACCCGGAGACGCGAATAAGTCTTCGACGTACTGATCTGGAATGTTCTTTTTGATTCGTCCTCTGTCTCCTTGCACCAATTTTCCACCTCCTCGTCGATCCCCGCCAGATATCGGCCGTGCAGGCTTCTCGAAAGTGAAAAGAACGAGAGAGAGGGGGGGGGGAGAGAAAGCATATGCACCAGTACAGACGGTGAATATCTTGCGTCATGAGCTTACGAATGTCTCTCGCAATTGTATGGTCACAAAAAAAAGGAAAAAAAAAAAAGAATCGTCGGTGCCTGGTCGCAACCCGCCGTGCCGAAAGGATAGCACCTTCGAGGATTTCAACGAGAGAAAGAGATTTGTAGTAGATACGATAATACACGATAAGACAATGCTCGTTGAAAGGATAGCAAAGTGCACGATCGATTAATTCAAGGATATATGAAGAACATGGAGACGACGTGGACGATTGTCAGAATCATCATCAATGGCCGTATTGCTAAAGCAGGTTTCTCTACGTTAAAGAAAGTTCTTCTCTCGTTGGACGTTCGAGTTTGAAAACATGGAATGTTACAAAATGACAAGAAAGAAAAGTATGAAGAAAGAAAATAAAGAGAAAGAGGGGATTCGCGATCCTTGGATGAGAAAGAATAACGACCATTCGCATGGCCCTACGATCCACGTCGTCTCTTCCGAATTCTCTGCGAACATATATCGTTTACGCCAAGTGTAAAAGCGTCTTACGCAACTTAGCACTGTGACACTAAAATATTGTGGTATCACTCTAAGCACCCGTCCATCCCTTCTAATCCCGTTGCGTTTATGCTTATAACTGCACCGAGACGCCAGACGCACTTTTATACCTGATATCTTAATGGTTAAGTTCGTGGCATCCGCGTCTCCTAAAATTACATCGGGCTTAACGAGTACGTCCTCTTTTCGTTTTAGACTGCAACCTAGAATCCTTGAGGAACTCACTGTGAGTCCTTTTGAGGCACCTGGAACCGTGGAAGTTCCTTGGATTCTTGGGCATAAATATACAGCTTTATCCTATGTATTTATGTAGTGTATTTTTACAATTAATAAAATTATATTAATTTTTGTATATGTGTATTACGTGATTATGTTATGATCCATTATTCGTAGGGAGGGCACATGAGAAGATCACTATAAGGATCATATTCTCAATTTGCTTACTTTTTTTTGTTTGTTTAGCACACACGCTATCCGCTGTTAAAAAACTCAAGCAACACACGATTTGTAGGCTGGGTAATAGAGTAGTAGAACTAGCTAATTCACTTGGCACGAATCGGAGAGAAGATTTCGATTCAAGCGAGTTCATTGAGGGTGAATGTACTCTTTCGAGAATTTTTGATATAGTTATATATATGCGTATATATGTATGTATGCATATGGTCCTGTAGCTATTTTCTTTCTTTTTTATCTTTTCAGAAAAGATAAAAAGAAACGTATGAAAAGGATAAGGATCAGGATTAGGAGGAAGGATAACGTACGAATCAGTGGAAAATTATACAATAGTAGTCGTGTACAACGTCGACCCGCGCGCTTTTCACTAAGGTAAGGCCCAGCTTGTGAATATTTGAAAATCCTAAGACTGATCCTATATTACTTTTCTCGTGATTTCTCCTTAAGTACACGCGACACGCGCTACAAGTTGGTCCAGTACGATCATTCTGCCGAAAAATCATTCTTGCCTTTGCAATTATCCCGTTCAGAGACAGAATCAACTCCCTGTGATGCTCAAAGTTACTAATCAGTTCCATCTTGAGCTCTTAAGTACAAAAGGCCCAATTTTAGAGGCACACTTGGGGCTAAGTGGCAAAGTCAACTTTGTCCCACGTTAGAGAAAGGTCGGAAGGTATTTTAAAGTCCGAATCTTCCATTGTGAATAGATCAAAGGGATCCTGACTATTGGCTAGGAGCGGATCGTAAAGATCTGCTCCGGATGAATGAGTCACTGCCGGTGTTGGGTGATGACAGGTGCTCGTTATGGAGGCTGCTGGTGACTGTGGCATTAATGAATCTAACCAATCAGGATCGTCCATATCCATAGGCATGTCACCGATATCCATTAGTTCCTGGGGAGCTTCCATTTTGACACCTAAGTCGCAATCCAGTTGACCAAAGTCCATGGTATCTAGGGTTTCCAAATCTAAACCAAGTTCCTATAACAAGAAATAGCAATGATGATCAGAATATTATTATATTTATGAGCCATTAAAGAATTTCATGATAGTTTACCTTCAGATCTAGATTGGTGTTATCTGATGACGTAACTTTCTGAGCCGGTTGAGGATCCGGTGATCCTTGCTGAACAGACTGAGGACTCAATAACATAGCTGCATTAAGTTCAACTTCAGAGCTGAGTAGATCCGCGCTGAATGATGGAATTTCCTCTTGTTGTTGCTGTTGCTGTTGCTGTTGCAGAGCCGAGGGTAACTGAACTGAGAATGTAGCTAAGGGTAATGGCGGAGGCGGAGGTGGCGGTGGCGCTGGGGGACTTGGACAGCCACTCTGTGAAACTTCCATCGCCATAGGACTGATGGGATTCGTTGTTGTAAAAACAAGCGACTGACTGGGACTGTCAGCAGGGGCCGTGAACACCAAGTTCGGTTGCAACTGTCGATTTGTCATCGTTGGCGTTGCAGGATCCTGCGCCGCGCTTGGGGGCAGTTCTCCGTTCTTTATAAGAATCTCCAAAACATCATCAACCACTTGGCTCTTTATGTGACTCTTCTGCACAGGCTCGATCTTGACCTAATTTACAAAATAGATACAGTCACGCGTTGCGTACGAGTGGCAAATTTTCAAAAAATATTTACCTTCAACAATTTTGCTGCTTCGTCGTACTGAGGTGGCGGTGGTTTTCCCTCCTCAGCCGTAGTCTGTTGTTGTTGAGCCTGCGCCTGGGCTACAAGGGCGCCCAGAAGCGATCCATTAAGTTTCGTGGGTTTGGCTAGATTCAGTACAATGGCGGCAGGCAGTTGAACTGTGGCATTGTTCTTAGCCTGGTTCTTCTTATTATTAATGGCTGTTAAAGTAGCGGAATCCAGTATCGTTGTACTGTTGTTAGGCTGAGCCTGAAGAAAGGCGGCAAGACTAGCCTTAGCGTTAAGTTGCTGGAAAGTTGCGTGTTGCTGCTGTTGTTGTTGCTGCTGCTGCTGCTGCTGCTGCTGCTGAGCCTGACTTTGCTGCTGCTGGTGCTGTTGTTGCTGCTGTTGCAGGTGTTGCAACTGTTGTAAGTGCAATGCCAACTGTTGTTGTTGCATTTTATTTTGTATGTGTTGCTGCAGCACAAGCTTCTCCGCACGCACTGTCGCTGGCTGAGTCTGTCGAATCTGCTGAAGCTGTTGCTGGGATTTATACAGTTCCCTTTGAAGTTCCTCGATTCGTTTCCTCTGCTCTTTGATAATATCGTCGCCTGTTATCATTCGAAAAAAAAACATTCAGGATTAAACCGCAAAATAATGAAACGAATTCCTAATATTGCTCCATCCAATTATTACCTGGTGGACTCGATGGGTCGTCATGTTCACTCCCAGGTGGTGAATCTGTTCTAGGACTAGTTGGCTCATCCTTTACAGGAGATCCGGGACTCTTTGCTTGTGAACTGGACTCGTCGGAAGTCATGGGACCAGGAGTATCCATGAGAATATGTCCCATATGCGTAACGTGTGGTCCATTTGAATTACTGTTCGAATTAGTGCTCGACGATTCCGTGAAGGGTTTGAGTCTCTCTATAAGTTGAGGCTTAGAACCGGAAACTGGAAGATTTCGCCGCTTCAATTCCACTTTAAGGTCACTTACTGTAAATAACATATTTAACGATTAAACTATGTATTCGGGACTAGTAGAGAAATATATTCCGTCAATGTGTACCTTTCATATCCTCCAGTTTACCAAGGGGCCTAAGGGGTGGCTGCTCCGAAGGGTTTGTCGAGGAATTCGAGGGAGCGGGACTTGGTGCGTTTGCACTACTTCCACTAACACTTCCCGTATCACTAGCTCCACTACTGTGCAACGATAAAGGTTTCTGTGCAGCTGGCAAAATTATTTGTGGGTACTGAAAGACAAAGAAACACACATAATCTATCAGTAAGAATCGTGACGTGTACTTATGAAAAATAATTAGTTCACAAGATGAATGCATTAGTAGTATGCAGGGTCATGAAACGGAGGTTCACGCTGATTATATTACGCAATTTCATGAGGTTAATGAGAGATTGCATTTTGTTCAGAGAGGGAGAGGGAGAGGGAGAGGGAGAGAGAGAGGGAGAGGGGAGAGAGAGAGAGAGAGAGAGAGAGAGAGAGAGAGAGAGAGAGAGAGAGAGAGAGAGAGAGAGAGAGA
>JASANN010000288.1:990830-1035856 GCA_031762395.1 Calameuta pygmaea | reverse complement strand
TCTGCCTCTCTCTCTCTCTGCCTCTCTCTCTCTCTGCCTCTCTCTCTCTCTGCCTCTCTCTCTCTCTGCCTCTCTCTCTCTCTGCCTCTCTCTGCCTCTCTCTCTTTCTCTCTCTCTGCCTCTCTCTCTTTCTCTCTCTCTGTCTCTCTCTCTCTCTCTCACTCTCTCTCACTCTCTCTCACTCTCTCTCTCTCTCTCTCTCTCACACAGTTAGTCGCACATTCTCTATTCGAATTTCAAACTTTCGTACCTTCGCGCCCTCATACTTTCCTCACATGACAGCGACGAAACCCTATTGCCGAAAGAGACTTCTCGGAAGAGGCATCGCCCTGGACCAAAAGGTACTGTGATACCAGTGACAAACAGTCACCACCCGGTGCATTCCCGTCACAAAATCAACAACTTCCATAGAGACTTGGAATAATCTGGGAAACGAGTAATAAAAAGAGAAAACAGGAAAACTGGAATTCAGTCTAACCATTAGACTAGACAGATGATGCTATTATGTGGATATAAAGCTGAAGACATATATATATATATATATAGTTATGGTAGCCTTTTAAAAGAAAAAGAAAAAAGAAATAACACCAAGAGTCCTTGGACAACTATATTTTATCTAGTCATAATCTATATAGAGAGTATATTAATGATCGTCTAGAATATGTGAGTGATATCGATTCCCTCGATATCTATTAGTCCGAATGAAATAGCCGTGAAACGACAGGATTGGCGAGTAAACGAATCGGTACGATTAGTCACGGGGATCCGGATAAGAATCGCTCGGTATGTCCAGGATACGATAGTATCAATAACCACGTGTTCTCGGACTGTATCCTTGACTCCTTTGCTCTTCTCTTTATATACTCTTATGTTTTCCGTACACTATTTATGTATACCGGTGTAGGGACAATCTCCTACCCTATACCCTAGGACGCGTGCATCTTCATATACACACGGAGTGAGCGAGTCGGCTCGCGCGCGGACGAGATCCCATTAAATGCACGAAAAACACAGCTCATAAAAGCAACTTCCCATGCATCATAAACACCCACGTACCTACTTAGTGGCTCGGTGTGGATGCAGCCTCTGGACCCCTCGAGGTGAAACCGTTTCCTGTGTCGCAAGCCGCATCTCTCATACCTGAAGGCTTCTCTGCTTATTTCCCTCACCTATCCCACCTGAACCCACCTATAGTGACGTACGTGCGGGCAAGCATGCACACTCTCGCGCAGCCGGTAATATATCTGGTAAACGTAGGCGGGCCACGTGGGTTTGACAGCTAAACCCACGGAACTGGTTACACCCACGTTAAACGGGAAGACTAGGAAAAAAAATCTGAGAGTGCACTCTCGCTGAAGGAGTTGCGTTTCACTCTCGATTTTCCGAAGAAGGATCTCTGCCAATGTCAAATATGATTTTTCTCAAGATTTCACATGGTACAGTATTATACCACGATGCTGCGTGGGAGACTACGGTGTCTGAGACTGCATGCATTTAAGAGAGGATACGCAGAGTAAGACAGAGAAAGAGAAAGAGGGAGAGAGAGAGAGCGAGAGAGAGACAGACATGGAATAAGACAAGTTCGGGAAAAATGGCGTATAGCCCCCAGTAGCGTGGGCAACGTGGCGTGTCTAATAAATAAGCGTTCCTTGCCTTTTTTTCTCGGACAATTAATTTACTTTTCAGCCTGGCCAGGCGCGCTGTGCGTTATTCAGTTTGAAATTGCGCCGCGCGCTTTCCAGAAATGGAGTTGGTTTCGCCGGTAAGATACGATCACCTCGGAAAAACTCCGTATCGTATATGGCGGCAATGCACAGGTGCATGCCACGGTTAAACCTCCCCCCGTAACCCCTCTGGCACCCTCCTCCGCCGCCATAGCCGCCACCTTCGACAGAGACTGCCACTTCACTCCTCCTCGAGAGAGGACTCCCCATGCGCTCCAGGCTCGCCGGAGTTGCATCGAGTCGCAGAGGGCCCCGACAACCAGGACCCCGCCGCTTGCCTCGCCGCGCAATCGAACGCGCACGCAGAATGTCAATTGTTTCAGACTCTCCTGGCGATGCACTCGCCGTTCCACTCCGCGTGCGCGTGCGAGCTTACGTATGCGAGTGCATGCACGCACATGATCCTCACCCCTCTACCGAGTACACCCCTATTGCACTGAAGTTGCATCGACGCACCGCGAACGTTTGGTCCATTTATACGTATCTCTCTCGCTCTCTCTCGCTCTCTCTCGCTCTAGCTCTCTCTCTCTCTCTTTCTCTCTCTCCCCCACCCCACCCCTCTCTTAACCAATGCCTCCGCACAACCAATAGTTTGCCGACTGGTTGTAACGGATAAAAAATAATTAGTATGTTCGTCCCATGGTGCTTCTAGAAATAGACCGGTCGCATAATCATCCGCGGATTCAAGACGGCTTTGGAAACTTGTACTCGCTCTGGCAAGAGGCGTATATTATCGCGCATACGACATACGTATCCTCTATCTGTCGTTTGATATTGCGACATCCAATTGGGAATTATACCAGGGAAAATCGTACGACAGGAGGTCATTACGTATATATATATATATAACAGAGCTTAATGCAAATGGCATATACATATATGTGTATACAACTATGTCACAGTATGACTGTATCTACATTCACTAGGTCTCCAAAGAACACGTTGGTGGCACTGTCAATTGTATCTGCTGGTTAAAAGTAAAAGGTAGAAGAAAAGTTACGGTGAATGGTCATAGGAGGCGAAAGGTTACGTCGATATTATGAGGGTGGTACATTGCGGTAGGATCTGGGAGCCTGAAAGGATCCATAAGTCTCGATTTGAGAAGGCAACCTTGCGCCACGCTCGAAGGCGTGACTAGGCCGGAGGTCTCGATTATGATAACGCGTGGGCGACGACACGATGGGAAAACGAGAGAGAGTGACTGAGCAAGGAAGAGAGGAAGCGAGAGAACGATAGAGGAACGAGCCTACGCTCGCCCTTCGTTCGCTCCTTCATTCATAAATTCAGATTACTCTTTCTCTCTCGCTCTCTCCTTCTCTACTTCGGTGTACTATTTCTCTCCAAGTCCGTCAAGCATGTATGAGCCGTGTAAACAGCTCAGATAGCGGTATATAGAAAGGCCCTTGCGCGAACACGTATCACAACGTATATAAGAAGCAATGGAAACTAATTTAGCGTGACGTAATATATGCACCCGTTAGAATTTCACGAGAACTCGTATTTAGTCTTGTGCGGACGTCGCGACGTCCGTCACCTTCACGCGGATCCAGCAATGAATAATCCATGGGGTATCGAGAAACAATGCGACTCGGCCCACGTTGGAATTTCAGGTGTTTCAACCTAACGAGCCATTTGCATTGGGCCCAGTTACACCCCACAGATGATATTACTATATACACAGCTTCCTGTACATACACCTCCGATACTCACATAAGCAACCAGACAAAATACTTGCGAACGTTACACCTCGGTCAGAATGATGTACAATATGGATGATGTCTAATAAAATAATATTAGAAATTTCGAAAAAAAAAAATATATATTTTAATAGCCACCAATTTCAAGTGCACCAAGACGAATAAAACTTCACGCGAAAATTGATGCCGTGGTGGATATTTTATTTTTGACGTGACGTGAAAGTTTTCGCGAGACAATAGTACCGCCATCTTGGCCAAACGAGATGGTCTTGATGCTTCGAAGTATCTCGTGCTTCGCCATCTCTTCAAATTACCCAAAATGCACTTTGATCGTTCCCTGGTACCATAATAAATTATTATACCAGGAACGGCAAGTAGGCAATCCTATCACGGCTTATAATTCAGGCTTCTCTCTGCATCTTATATACCCCTCAGTGTGCCGTTCCTTCTCTTTAAATCTCTCTTGCGCTATCTTCGTATCGTTTTTCTCTCTTCGTTACCTCGGTATTACGAGCGTCGACACGCGTTCAAGTCTCCGCGTCAAAGCCGCCTTAATACGCCGTAACGACGATCGCTAATAACGGGTAATTTACTCGTGGAGTGCGAGCGTTCGCGCGCGCCAGTACGCTCATTGAACTTACTGGGTTCCACATGCAACGTCGGGTGACGTCGGAGGACGTCGGGACAGTCTGGTAAATATTTAGAGAAATTTTGTTCCTCTAATATCGCGCGACTGGTAATTATATCTTTTTAAACGTCACTATCGGTTACCTTTATCACGTTTGATGCGTCTGCATATGGCGCACATACGACGACCGCAATGCTGCCTTTCAGGCTTCTGTTCTGTGTCCAGAGTAACCATGATTGCCTCCTAACGTTATCTCTAACGTCAATCGAGAAATTGATTATTGATTGGTAATTTCTCGATTCCATGCGCGACTATCGACGATCTTTCACTGTTCGAGCCACTGTTATTATATGCACCATTGATAACGGTTCACTGCAGGATACAAAGTTCACTTGTTCACAGGCATCTTATCTTCGTTATCACTGATCCTTACTTGTGACTAGATTTACAGATCTTCATCTCGTGCCAAGAGATTCACAGCTATTCGATTCTAAAGGTAATTTTATTATTAGGTAAGAGATTGAGTTACAGAAGAATTATATTTTCCGTAAGGTTGGTCAACTTTTAAGGGGATAAGATGAATTTTTATGTTTTACTCAAAATCGATCAAGGATTTACCATATAGATCCGTGAACAAGTTTATACGTTTAGCCAAAGAGTTAAAGACGAATGAAAGATCTAGGTGGTCCAGATGGATTGAAGTTTCTTAAATCCCGTGTGTCCACGGGCAATT
The DNA here is from genome assembly GCA_031762395.1 of Calameuta pygmaea. NCBI lineage: Eukaryota > Metazoa > Arthropoda > Insecta > Hymenoptera > Cephidae > Calameuta > Calameuta pygmaea. The sequence continues at coordinate 1,031,074 of JASANN010000288.1, read as the reverse complement.
TAACTTGATTCAACCTAATTAATCCCAGATGGACCAAATGCAATTGTACACTCGTCGTAAATTGTATTAGCCACTGGCCATAACAGCCACACACTGTGCTAATCATTTCGAATTAATACGAATCAAGAGAATCTATCAGCCGAGGTGGTTCTCGCCCTGGGCTCACTAACTAATCTAACAACCTGTAACCCTTGACTACTCAGAGCAGAGTATAGAATCGCTCGCGTAGAATACACGCTTTCGAAAACAACGAGACACGTGAAAAAGAAAAAGGAATTTATGAGGAGTGTGAAAGTCCTTGCCGAATCCTCGTTGGCCAAGATAAATCAAGTGCTATGGGGATATACATAAGGATGCATGTGAAATTCGGTACAGATATTTTCCTTTTTTTTAAACACTTTTTACTCCCCCCCCTCTCTCTCTTTCTCTTTCTCTTTCTCTTTCTCTCCCCGCCTACATAAGGCATATCCTTCTCTTTCGCTATCCGGCGTATACTGTCAGATCCTCGTAGGAGATAAATGAATAATTAACAATCCGAGTCAGAAGGTGGTCCAGCGCTACCATGAGAGGCACATTACGAATTTTTCGGCAGGACGTTCCAGCAGCCCAAATGTTATTTTTAAACCAGCCGCAAGAGAGATCGCGATGAGATAAGGGTCTCTCCACACCGAGCGATCGTTGTGCAATCTTCAAAAAAGTTCACGTCTTATCTGAGAACGTCGTCACCATCATTGCCATCGTCCCTCCTAGAGAAGCAGCATTTAATTTCGCGTCGCGTTACCACGGCGTCGCTCTCACCGCCAAGGCCTGATTGATTCCCCTGTGCTTTTCCCTTATTTATAATAGCGCCTTTAATTAACCGTACGGAGGGTAATCGCGTAATCTGTTGTGTTAACGACGTATCAAGTTACGAAATGAACGTTAGCTCGCGCCATGGGCACGCTCTGTGAGTTCATCAGTATCATTGTAACCAGTCAGTCACCCGGTATATCCACTACCACTTCCTTCCTTATTTAACCGCGACGCGACCCTTGATACTCCATTTCTATTATATTCAACCAGTCCCTGGTCCAGTTTGATAAGCAATAAAAATTTCTCAAAGAGATTCCTGCTTAATGTCTCTAGCAATCTAGAAGCCGCTACAGGCTGACTTGACTCCCGAAAGATCATCTCTAATCTCTATCCTGAGATCGCTCGAGATCGTATTCTCATCGTGGCTCCGGACCGAGGATGGGGCGCACCACGGAGAATCAATTTTCTGGGTGTGATTCGTTAATGCCCGACTTGCCTGGACCAGGATTGACTGCCGCTATCGTACACCGAAGATTCAAACGTGCGGTATATCTGTCAGACGTTAATTTCACATTCATAATCCGAGCAGACGATTCAATCGCACAACGCGATTTAATTAATGGCACCATGTAATGTTGCTGCGGGCTGCTGCTCCTAGCCGAACCGTTCTCAGACCGCTTCGATTTGATTTAATTATCAGATTTTATCTGCTTGATAGGGATCGGTTCATTACTGCTCACGAACCCGGGGGCCCCGATTACTCGCGGTAACGACTACTAACGCTACCTATACTAGGTACTGGTTCTAGTTTGATGCGTATAAGTAGAGCGCGTAAAAATCTTTAGGATATTATACTAAAGGGGGATGACAGTTAACCGATCCGACGGACAACAAACTCCGTTGAAAAATCACTGCTGATCCAATTTGACAGATGTCGAGTGAGACGAAGAAAAAATTAATCCCGCAACGTTTCAAAAGCAACCGACAAGTGGATCCTATTGCTGTCAGTGGTAACGCGATAACGCGATGATAACACGGAATGCGAGCACGTGCGTACAAAGACAACGACCAGCTACTCATTCCTTCCTACAGTGATTGGTAGACAAGGAGTCACTAATAGGAGTTGAAGGCAGCAGGGGTGACCAATTCGACGGTGTAAGGCTTCACACCTGATAACAGGAGCAAGGGGGAGAGGAACTACCGAAGGACACGTGTCGTACTAAAAAAATTTGATAATTGACAGTTGACCAAACAAACGGAAAACAAATCCAGCTGATCGGCCAGCAGAAGCTAACTGATCGAAAGCGTGGATATTTTATTTTATATTGAAAAAACATCACACCATTCGAAGGTTAATCGAATGAGATTTCTTCGGGTTGTATCTGCTCTCTTTGACAGCACGAATAATCACAAGGATTGAGCTCGTGTCATCGTCAATCCTTATCACCGCACATCCAATCGAGAAATCGTACACTTACTTCACAGATGCACAAACACGCGAATAATTACTCTCGTAGATAAATAATCACTTTTGGGACTTAAAAAAAAGTCCAACGTGAAAGACGTTCGTGGTATCTTGATAGCAGTCGCATGTCGAAAGTAACGTAAAAACCAACTAATGCGCGATGTTTACGTGACGTCCTTAGCTAGGGTTCACTGCTGGGGGCCCCAGTGTGAGGAGCTGGCCCAGAACGTGGGGCATGACCGGGACAGAGACCGGGATGAAAACCGGGACGACCTAGCGAGGACGAGGAGACACTCGACAGACCCTGCGTCTCTTTCCCTCTAGGGTCCGGCACCCTTGTAATTTTATTTCTTTTCTTTTACTTCTCGTATCCCTCTCTCGTGTGTCCGTCTATCGGTCTGTCCGTCCGTTTCGTCCGTCTATCTGTCTATAAGTGTTATACAGCGTGTGGGAAGAGAATCGGTTCGTTCCGTATGATCTGCAGCCAGTCTCTCGGTTCGTCTCTGACTGGAGTTGTATGCGCGACTCGAGCCCGTCCACGGGGACCACGTGACGGCCCCTGCAGGAGGTAGAACGTTTCCTTCGTGTGTGTTTTCACTCGGTCGTGTACGTGTGCTTACGTGTTTCAACGTAAGAACGTATTACAGTCTTGGAACTCGCCGGGGGCCGGGCCCCACAACACACGGGGACCGCTTGCACCACCACTGAACCAACCTACCTACCTACCTACCTACCTACCTACCTACCTACCTACCTACCTACCTACCTACCTACCTACCTACCTGCCTACCTACCTACAGGGAGAGCTAAACCTGAACGCGGAGGAGTAAGAGGATGAAAAGCAGGAGGAGACCGTGGAGAGGATCGTGGCGCGTGCCCAGAGTTAGCTGAAGGCATCGGGATTCATCTAGAGTTCAGAATTCTTTCGAATGTTCATAAACATGTCAAATTTTGAGTACCGTAAGATAGGATATATATAAAGATATATATGTGCGCGCGCGTGTGTGTGTGTATGTAGATATATCGTTAGGGAAATATACGATTCCTTCTGTCTGGTACATTGGTCGAAATAGACGTGCTACCAACTGTCGCGTGACTGGAGTGTCAACGAGAAACGGATTTCCGACCGGAATCTCAGGAAGAATTTAAAGAGGCCCCAGTGGGCCCTTTAATATCACTCCTAGCAACTCTGTGATTTGGCAGTTCAATAGGTCCAATTCGCCAGCAGGTGTGTCCTTTTCATTGGGATACTTAACAGGTGTCAGAAAATCTGATCTAGCACGATGGAGAATGTCTCTTTTCAGGTATGGTAAAGGGATAGTAGGGTCAGGGCGACACTCATAAGAAACGGAAGTGCTCGCCTACACCATGATAAGGCCCTCGAGCTGTCGGGTGCTCGTAGGGCCCACACTAGTCTCTCGATCATCTCGCCCACTTGATATACGTGTTTTGTAAGATTCGCTTCCTCGCAGTTTCCATGATGACGCCCACGGAAGAGACTGCCGAAATCTCGATCGCCTACGCTTGTCCAGTCGACCGATCGATTGACATTTCGATGCTGATCTTTCTCAAAAATAAAAAAGGATGAATGAAAGAGGGAGAGAGAGACATGTATATACGTAACTGCGAGAAGGAAGGACAGAAATATTATAACACACAACCCGAATAACATTAATGATATATTAAATTAACGTGGCGTTCGAATCCACCCACCAGCTGTGCCAAGTATAAAACCGGATAACAAAATACAGACTCTACCAACGAAGAAACTGGAAAAGGAATCTCAACGACACGGAGTGACACTCTCTTGGCAACCGGTCCCACTGCCAATTTCCTCACGCACAATTAACAACGAACAATTAAAAATCCAACGAGCAACCACGTTAACGAGCCTCATCTCGTCATAGCGATTCGCTCAAGGTGAATTCAGCTGGTAGACGGTTGGCGTCGTTTTTTATATACATACAAGACTTACAATATTTTGGAATAATTTTTTTTTCTTAATAATACCATACGTGATTTTTCATAATTTATATAATAACTGTGTTTCCGGATATCAATTTTTTGGGTCAACTCGTGGGTTTTCTCGCGAAATCATCGCGAAGCTTTTCATCGGAGTCTTGATTAACGTCTACACATGAAACCACATTGCGTTCTGATTACGATAAGACTTAACCTCGTCAACCGATTCGGATTAAGTAGCCTATATAAAATTGAAACTAAAGGATGAGGACTATAGGTGTTGACCTAGTTCAGACGAATTCGTGATACTGATAGCAAATAATTATTGTAAAAGTGGTCAGGATTGTGTCCAAGGACTAGAAAAATGTTGCATAACATGTATGAGTAAGGAATTTGTGGAATTTGTGTAATCTTCCGGTCCAGTTAGATCCAACCGAAATTTGGTGCGAGTGTTAGCTCACCCGCACAAGTTCTACGTGATACCACTAATAATAGAATGGGGACGTAGTACTCGCAAGACAATTACGCCGATTTATTTGTACTGGCAAGAAGAGTCGCGACGTCCCAGCGAAGACTGCCACCGTCGTCTACCTGTTGTTTCTATTTATCCGGCATACCGGACTGAGCTATTTCCAGTACCTCAAGTAACCACGCTATACTAATTTTCAAATAGGGAAGATTTCAAGTATCCTCACTACCTATGCAGATGTTAATATTGTATAATAATTAACGTCAATAAGAAAATATACTAAATATATACAGCGAATTGTATACTGTAAAAAAATGTGTCGATGCAAAGGTGCAATAAAAAATTGAATAAAAAAAATATAATTATAAAAACAGAAAAGTATACAGTACTTCTGCATACGAATAAAAATAAAGTCCGTCTGACGCAACTCGCGCTTAGAATTTCGTGACATTTTTTTTCGAGACAGTTCAAAAGCACGTAGGTACGCAAAAACAGTGCAATCGTACACGTGCTGGTTTACAGACATAACAAAGAAAGCTAAAAAGTCAAATGCATTTCAAGAGATCGACTCGCGCGCACTTCTCAGCGTTGCCTAACGCGTGTCTGGCGATCCTTCGTTTTAAAAGAGCACGTCGCTCGTTATCTACGGCGAGCGAGAGAGAGAGGAAAAAACAATGAAAGATACGAACGAGAAAGAAGAAAAGATCGGTAAGGAGGGAATCACCAAATGGAAAGTGGATGCCGGAAGGTTGTCAACGAATATCCAGAAATGGCCTCGGCCCATTGGAAACCAATTAAAACGGGATTATTAAAATGTCAAAAGTGACGAGAGAAGACGAAAGCCCCCTGGGGAAAAATTACTGAATGACACAATAGCGTGAAGTCCCGTGTAATACCCTAAACAAACTCCAATCCAACAACGTAATTTTCTATTTCGATACTGCTGCCGCCACGAATTTCTTAAGACGCCAAATGACAAATCCTCGGATTATATCCTAAGCAAGAAATAAAAAAAAAATAAATAAACAAATAAAAATAAAATTAAAAAAAAACTTAGTGATTCTACTAAGTATTTCTCGTCGACGTTTAGGGAAAAGATAAACGAAAGCCATTATATCTGCGCATGCGCTCTCGCCTCTTGGCATTAAATAAATTGCAACAAGCAATCCGGGGAAGTCACCGTACCAAAGGGTGAGTATAGAGAGAGGGATGCCACAGAAGCCAACCAAAGTAAAGGGAAGGAAAGGGAAGTCGCTTTGCACACAATTTCCACCGGGCGGTATCTTTGCGCGAAAATAAAGTGTTACGCGTCGGCGCGGCCGCCGAGAGAGAAACGGTAGTAAGGCCTTATTAACATTTCTCCGTGGATTCGAGGCGAGATTAAATTGACAGGGAGGATTTGCGAGTCGTTTGTTACCCGACTCGCTGTCCGGCCACAAAGCCGATCCTGTTTGCTGATCGGATCGGATGAGTCTACTCCTGGAAGGACGACTTCGTCCCTCGCCAGCAGCAGCGAATTTTCCCTCGAATTCTTTTCAACCAAATCTAACACCTATCAAAAATATTCATCTCTCCCGCACTGTCTTTTTATATTACAAAAAAAAAGAGTAACCACTCCGAAGATCCACCCACTCAATTTCGAAACCCAGATTCAATAATGCAGATAGAGTAGGAGTGGCGTGAGATCGATCCGCGTAGATTACCGGTACATAAGAGATTAAGCGAAAAGTCCGATCTTCTCATAAATTAAAAAAAAAAACGTCCACACCCATTTTTTAATATCGAACAGGGTAAATCGAACTGACCAAGGATCTAGAGAGCGAGAGAGACAAGACGAGGTTTCTTGAGAGAGTTGAGAATTCGAGGAGGGAGTTACGCAAGTAAGATTCGGCTGCCAATCCGTCGGTAATAATCTCATTAAAGGCCGCTGACGATTTAATGACACGTCGATGGTCCCGACGCTGTATTACTTTCGAAATCGTACCGCGGGTTCAGTACGCATACGTTACTATAGAACACTCGCGTAGGGCACAACGGAATATATATGTAGATACCTGGATCAGCACATGGACTAGCAACGGTAGCTGCGCTACCATCGGCAGCAGCGCTAGTAGCGTCAGCACAACGAGAGAAGGTGATCCAAGCCTTTTTGTTTGGAAAGCGACGCTAACGAGCGATACCCCTTTCCTTCCCGAGTAGTATAGAGTGGACTGGTGCTGCATACCAGAGAACTAGACAAAAGTAGAGCACAACCGCCTATGACTACTAGAGTAGATTGGAAGTCCAGTATTTAGTAGACTGGAATACCATTAACGTGTTATACGCGAATCGTTAGGGTCTGCAATATCAGCAGTCTGTATATCTATATGCAATTGGGTAGCAGTGGGTGGGCGCACAGATTCACTGTATGTACACTGAGAAAAGGGCTGCCCTGGGTATTGGAGTGGTGGATTGGAGTATGTACTACGCTCTGTTGGATTATGTGGCCTAGTGCTGTTACGATCTATTCCAAGCTCTATTCTAAGTCTGTCCAACGATGCGTCGTCTTATTAATGCCCTCCCTCGAGTCGCAGGAGCAACGGGGCTAACAGCTGCAGATGCTTCATAATAGAACGCGGATAAACTTGGATCCTCTCGCTCTAGTCTGCCGTTCCTAGAGTTTCGCGGAGTCTTTTTTGTGAGAACAGTGCAAGCAACGTGACGGAATTTACTAGAGGCGATAAACGAGAGAATTCGTGGACGATCGATTGGCTAAGGGGAACCTATGGATATGGCAGAACAATTTTAATAGGTGATAGCAACATTTTTAAAATTAATTACATTCGTTGTAAAGTAATTCATTTTTTTTATACACTACCAGATGCACCTGATACGCGTTCCTTTTATTGATTCTACATGGAGAATGTTGTCGCTAAGGGAGTGGCGGGGTTACTCGATTTCAATGTGATTTGGGACTCTAAGGGCCCGTAGGTACTGTGTGTAACCTGTGTGAATGTGTGTGTATATATACATATAGTATGTGTTACTTCGAAAGTCTCGTTCGCGTTAACGAAGGGTTATTTACTATAGCTGCAAGCCGCCCCACAAATTCTTCGCTATCGCGATAACGCCGCTTGGCATTGGAGGAATTGGCTAGGGGCCAATCGCTGACTACTTTGTCGGAAGAACTTGAAGGAAGCTGATTGTCTTAGCGTGTACCTGTAGCGAGAATAAAATAGAGGGGGGGCAAGACAATAATAGCGTCGTACGAATTCTAGATCACCGTTTTTCGACGGTCGAACGTTTATTTAAAGTAGATAAGACGTATCTTATTCAGATGTTCATATAAGGGTAATTCAGAGTTAAGGCAAGAGTTTGCACGAGTTTATTCGTAACGATAGAACGAAGAAAAGGTCGTATTCAAAAGTGTCGTTCGACAAATAGTTTTCGATTTATTTAGCAGTAAACAATATTTCTCCGAGCTCCCTTACGGAAAACCATTCAAAATACAGAAGAGTCATATCTGACTAGATCAAACGATTGCGATAGAATGGACTCACATGCACTGGAGAGATGAATACACGAGACGTGGACTGACAGAACCTATGAAAAATTGTTCCTAGAAATCCTGAAGATGGAAAACCTCCCCGAGACGCGTGCTGCGATACGTCCCCTAGCTCAATCAGATTAGCAGATAGATCAACTTCAGCCTAGGGCCCGCGGACTACAATTGTTTCGACCAGTCCGAAGAGATCCTGGCATCTGTTGCTATTACGGTGGCTACAATGTTCCTTTCGACAGCTGAGAATCTCATCCACTTTTACTCATTCAACGTACTTGGTGCAGTCACTGCAGCCACCGGAACCCTGCAGATCGTGAAGACGCTCGCCTTTTCTCCTGTGTCGTTGGATCTGCAGGGTGCATGTTCTGCTTTCTCCTCATTGGTGCTGCGCCAGACCCGTAGCTGGCTCTCCGAAGGCCCGTAGCAATAAAAATATTTAACGGAATTCTTTCGGATCTGCTTGACGAAGGCAAAACAAAAAGACACGTTCCCCGAAGGGAAATAAATAGAGTTTTTAGATCAATCCTGCATAACCCATCGGGTTTACGACGTAACCCATTTTTGCCCTGTCACAAACGCACGCACTGTCACATTACCTCAATTAGGAGCCTATACTCACTGCAATTTTTTATCAGGAATAATAGATCCGGCGTCTTAAGACATGTATCGGCGCTCGCCGTAGGGCGCCATCGTGCATGCACACCTATATACACACTGTAGGTAGTCGCTCAAGAGAATCCAAAGAGTTATTCTTAAATTTAACAACGATCCGAGGTTTAGGGCACGCATCGTCCCGTGTAAACTGTTTGAATTAATGCTGCCTTTAAATGCGTCTTATGTGTTTTATGTGTTTTTCCTACTTTCGGTGTATTTATAGAGAATGACTAGAAGCAAGCGCGACGGTCACGATGACGATGACGACGATCAAGTCGATAGCGTTATTTATACGGATCTCTCCAAAGAGCGCGCGAGATAAACTGCATAAAATTTAAATAAAAATAAATAAAACGCTTATTCACGAAGACTAATAGAGAACGACTGCTGTCAGAAATCTTTCTCAGTTCTCGTTTACGAACAGACTTGAGATTCTGATAAAGCAACCACATCCTGTTTGCAGACGGTGCGAAGTCTGGTCCGGCGAAGTGATATATTCGCCTTTCTTAAGAAAATCGCGTAGAATTTCCTCGAAATTATTAAGAAATTCTTGTCGCTTTTCTGAAATGCTCAATAGTAGTCAGTGGCGTTATTTTACGAGAGGAAACGTTGATACGATCTGCCGCTAAATAAATTAGATGTCGTTAGAGATTAATTACGTATAATGAAAACCAATGTCATATTTACAGAAAGTATTTCTGAAATACTCGTACAAAGTCCAGCCTGCTAACTGACTTGGACTAAGGGATGGTCGCTTTATATATTGTTTGGAAATGATAGCAGGTAGGTGTTGAGAAAGCGGAAAAACCTAGTTTCGGAGTAACGGAAGAGATTGGCAAGGGTACAGTTTTTTTTTTGGAGTCGGACAACTTCGAAAGTATCGCCGAAGAAAAAACCGAACAACGTCGGAGATAGAGACATCGAGTAATTAAATTTTCGAATGACCATACCGTAAAATAATATAATGACCAAATCTGATGAAAGGCAATAAATTTTATGTACATTCTTTCCTTATTTTCATATCAAATTAAAAAATACGGCAAGTGCTGACGAATCGTTCAATAAAAGTTTTCTATGCGTCCCTAGCCGTAGATGTCGAATGGCCAGATGATTCCAGCATTACGAGTTTCTCGATTTAATTCTCCAAATCAAATCCGTGTTCCAAGTCAAAGTTCTTGATGCCTACATATCCCTCGATACTTATTTTTTCTCTATCCGCAATTCATATTCTCTCAAATTAGCAGTACTACAAAATGCAAAACGGAATGTTTTTCGCCAAGATCAACAAAAATTTCGACTAGCGCTTCATGACAGTTCACAGGTAAGCGAACGCCCAGCGAAAGCGAGAGACCGGCAGTACCGGCAGACCACTAGAGAAATCCTACCGTACAAACTAAAGAAAGACAAAAAGATAATAGTAAAATAAGAGAAAGAGAAAGAACAACAGTGTCCAAAGGGAAGAATAAGATCAGTGTGCATCCCCGTGCAATGCACTCCGGAATAATGCGTGTTTATCGCGGCGGCATGGCTTTTGAAGCCGGTTCGCGGGCAGCTCGTGCTCGAGCCCCAACTTACAGATGGGCCCGATTTACATAAGGCTCACCAAGACCATGCCGATCTTATTAAGCGGACGTCTCACGCACACGCGCACCTTTATTAAGCACACCCACTGCGGGGACACAGAAGCGCCGCGCTACGGGCACATACCTTGTTGCGCTAACAATACGACCGCCCACGTACGAGATATCTCGTTTTATTATTATCCCTCGTTCTCCATGGCTCTCCACGGTTCTCCATGGTTATCCATGGTTATCCCAGCTACCCTCGCTATATCTCTGTGCACCCGCCGCACCACCCAATATAACAGGCAGACTCGCTTCACCTCCCCCCCCCCGGCCCCGCCTTGCATATCTTTATCTACAAACCTTGAGGTATATATATTTTATCTACTTATTCACAAAAGAATTATTCTATCATTTTATATATCGCAATGGCGTGGGTTTGTTTACCTCTGTTACGTATATCACACGTATAAGTAGGACAGGCATATTATGTATGTACGTATACATGCTGATAATTCCTGTGCCGCATACCATTTATATATCATTGTGATGAGTGTCTCTTTTATCGAAGCGTCGCGACGCCCGATGCAACATCTGTTTTCTCCGTTTCTCTTGGTTAGTCCTGTGCGCCTCTACGTTCCTCGGAGATTCGACCGTAACCCAGATTTCGTGATTCGTGAGTCAGCGGCGCGCATAACACGCAGCAAACGTCCAGCAGCGAGGAGCAACGAGCAAAAGCGTGGATCCGCAAGCTACACTGTATATATATGTGTGTGTATATAATATGTATATATACAATATAAACATATATACTTATGTAGTGTTGCTCAGAAGAATACTCGGCTGGCTATTCCCTGTCGCCTGTCGATTCGAGTTACATATCGGACCATCTACTCATCTCCCGCATCAGCTGTCAGTGCGTGAAAGTATGAAACAAAGATAAATTTGTCCCGGTGTATTCCTACCACGAGTCCCGACTTACCACATCGAAACTCTAACACCTCTATGCGCTGTCTTACCTATCCTAACTTCCTAAGCCACCGCTTTATAATCACTTTTGATACACTGTGACCGAGAATTATCCGATAAATCACGCTGATCGAAATCAATAGCTATTGCCCATACCATTCAATTAACTATATATACGTACATACACACATGATCGCATGCGATATATTTGAATAGAAAAATTGTATATCGAAGTGGTAGAGAAATGATTCGAAAAAAAAGGATTTTCGAGTAAATTAAAAAAAAGGCGCGTAACAATTTATTTCAGAGATCCTTATCGACGCGTTATCGACGGAGCAGCGTAAATGCCATTCACGTGCGGAATATATTATTTTCGTAATACGAATATTGCGGACTCCAGAGAACATGGGAGTATCGTCTGCGATCCGTTGCTAGACGCTACAAAATCGTGTCACCCGTTATACCGGGGACGGTCGCAGGATACGCAATGCGTAAAGAGGCGTATGTGCTTATATACGCGGACCATCTATTGCGCACGCCGCGGGTAGAACAACAGATCCTAACACCGGTATCATAACATACGAGCAACATATCGCATGACAGGGTACACAGAGCCCCGCGCCTGACCTATGAACCGCGCGGTTCTGTGCCGGGGCCAGTGAGTCGAACCTTTTGGGCCCCAAGAGAGTACCGACATGGCTCCGCGAGGTCCTCACGAAACTCCACTCGCTCGTATGCCCGTGTATCAATGTGCTCACGCATGCGCACATATGTGGATCCTCAAGGCGTCTCTTTATATAGCGACACATAAATTTATATATCATTACAAGTCATAGAAAAAAGTCTCTCATTATTATATCACGTCAACGGCACCCGAATTTAAGCTTCCTATGGTAATCCCAAAGCCGAAGCTTCGTGGATTTGACAAAAGGGAGTAAATACATGTTGTGGAAATAATAAATCATATTAGTATGTGTCCGTAATCAAAGAGTGACGGAGACAGTAGATGTAATCGATAGCCGCCAGTTACAGTAGGCGATGGATAATGGGAAAAGTCAAAATAATGAAAAAATATATATATGTCTATTAACGAACCCACGGGGGGTACTTTCGATTCATTTTTGAAAATTTATGCGTTCGCAAGTCAGGGCCTCACAGCGTCCTGATCATTTACCACCAATAAGTAACGATAATTACGAGCTAATGGCTGTGGACGCGGCTTGCGCGAGCGTGGTAGCACGGCTTATTCAGTATTTAAATTAACCGATCGATCGGCCGTGTTCACCTCGCACATTATGCAAATGTCGCGAAAACACGTAAAAGTTTTCTGCAAAACCAATTACGCCGACGCGACATCGGCACTGCAGTCGCCGCGCAAAACCCGAGCGATTTCAGAATCAGAAATTAATTACACATTTTTCCACTATCGAGTCACTGCGAGACTAGATCAGGAAGGAACGTGAGTTCATCCCTCTGGATTTCAATGCGTTTAAAGATCATTACATATACCGTGATTGCAATAAAAATTTTTTTTTCTAAAACATCCAATCATCGCCGTAAATATCTCAGGACGATTATTCATGCGGAATGTCATCATTTTAAATTTCCATAAAAAATTTCAAGCGATCGAAGTCTTTTCTGCCTTCGTGACAAAGATAAGGAAAAAAATTATACAAAAGTCTCAACGCCATAAATAGCCCATGGTCCCGCGGTCCGTTCTAGGGATACATTATTCATCCCGACAATTTGTCGGGACACCGCCTAGGGAGAATTATTACGCGTGCCATTATTTACGTCACGATTATGCCTAGGCCTTTCAGCGAAGAAGAAACAAGAGAAACGTATAACATATATAATATATAAATAGCAAGATAACAGCGTTTAATAATAGCATCGTACGATCTAGCACTGACGTAAGGCAAAGAAAGTGTCTCGAGCGTTAAGAACGTTCATGCAATTCTCAAGAAACGTATAAAGAATTCCGCGATGATAATCAAACTAATGACGTAGCCCGTGGTAAGAACGATGCTAGAGATACCGATAAAACCATGCAGCCCTGTTATCTTCGTTGATAACGTTTAAACGAGAGCAGTACCAAAAGCATGACCACTCGAGAAAATACAAACAACCTGTGCCTGAGTATTAGCCTTGATACATTTCGCCTACACGTCGCCGTTTAGAAACAGCTTTTCCATCTTCCGCGTGGCAACACCTACGCGTCCTCCACAAGGACACAGGCTTCCTGGCCTCCGCGAAACACAGCAGCATCGTTATCGCGGTTTAACCTACTCGCGCACGAGTAAACATCTAACCCGAGTAAACATGTCCTCCCTGTTTGACATTATTAGCTTCTCTTATTTCGCACTCATCAATTAGCTCGCTGAGTCTCTCCTAGCTCTCTTTCTCATTCTCCCACGACTATCGGTTCGTTTATCTTTCTCTGTTTGACTAGATAGATTTGTTTGGGCGGTCGGTCGGCCCACGGCTTGAAATTCTTAAAAATCTCGGCGACACACGGGAGACGCTGACTGGTAAGATTTAAGATGTTCAATTGAAAATAGTCAAAACGTTGGAAGCAGTAAGAAGATTCTTTCGTACAAAGGGGCCTGTATGAATTCGACATTGCAGGTAATACGGGATAGAAATGGTTAGGCAAAATTTGAGGTTATTATCAAACAGAATGATCGGTAATTGAAAGTAGCGTAAAATCCAGTTTCCGCGATAGCAGTGCCTTGAACCCGGACTTGGCTGGTTCCTAGGTAACGTGGGACGCGAAGCGTGGGCCAAAACAATTCCTACAGCTAATTAAGATAATCTAGCGATAATTCGACCGCTACCGATACAGATAATAAAAGGACAGAGCTCAGAGGAGTCCGACTTGCGATAACGTAATTAATCTGTTCGGAAAAGTTTGAAACTTCTGTACCGGGCCGGGAAGAACGAATAGATTATCTTGACCTCGTGTGATGGATTCGCTATCGATTCGCAAACCGCTATGGCAAATCGAACGTTTGAGATAAGCCGCTTTTGAAGCGGTTGCTAATTATCCTTGGATATACCGAGCAAGATACCGATACACAACGATCGAATCGTACGCCTATTGGTACGTATATGCCAGTACGTGTTAACGATACTCGGTCTTGCCTTGCCCAGTCGAGTCAAGACGTTATTGATTATCCGACGAAAACGATAGCAGGGCGGTCGAAACCTTCACTCGGCAAGAGGAACGGCGAGGAAATGGAAACGGTAGCAGGAACGGCAGCGAACAAAAAGGAACGAGAAGAAGTATGAGCAATCAACAAGTAGCAATAGTAGAAGAGATAGCAGAGAGGTGCAGATTTGTGCGTGTGCGTGCGTGCGTGTGTGTGTGTGTGTGTGTGGGTACACACACTGTGTAAAGGAATACTAAAAGGTGAGATGATTATGGGACCTCACTGATAATTACTCTTTACCATGTCGGAACATTAAAGAGAGGAAATTCTCGGGATTAAGGTCCACTCCCACGAAATAGCAATACACACGTCCCATACGGCCCCGTGGTGGCTGTAGTGGCTATCGTGGCTGTGGGGCTGTGTGGCCCGGTCCGTTGTGGGTCAGTGGGTCTAATTAGCAATTAGCAATTTATCTCACTTTAATCACAATCTTGCATAATTCGCGATGGCGAACTGAAAGAAGAATGGGCCAAGGGGAGTGAAGAGTAACGAGGGAGGGTGTATCTTGAGGAACCACAAAAGACTTCAGTACTTCGGTATCTATAGGTATGTGGACATACGGGGATCGTTTTCTCATGGCGCGAGAAAGTTTGTGCGGCCCCGCTTGAAAATTATCGAATATTCCCCGCTCGATTAACGTCGCGAAAGACGCAATTACCATCGACGTGCGCGCAGTAATTATTATTCGGAGGAGCAGCGCCACCTCCTCCGCCTTCACGGCTTCGGGCGAAATACCAAAATTCCTCTCATCTTATTCGTCTACAGGATTCATCTCGCGTACACGCGGCTATTCGTCGCCTCCCTTCGTCTCGCTTCGTTTTTGGCCTTTACGCTAGCGTTACTCATCCCCGCGAAACACACGGGGACGATCGAAAGCGTGACGATTGGTACGTCTCGTGTGAATTACGGTCGGACCCTTTTCGAATGCTTTATCGAGCAATTAGTTAACTGTGACCGATACCGCACCGCGTGGCTAT
Organism: Calameuta pygmaea; assembly: GCA_031762395.1. Classification (NCBI taxonomy): domain Eukaryota; kingdom Metazoa; phylum Arthropoda; class Insecta; order Hymenoptera; family Cephidae; genus Calameuta; species Calameuta pygmaea. The sequence continues at coordinate 1,015,471 of JASANN010000288.1, read as the reverse complement.
TAATCACTTTGACCTCCCTCTCTCTCTCACTCACTCTTTTTTTTTGTATATTAACCTTCTACCGCTAATTCCTCTGAGGAGTTCGAGACAATAGAGCAACGTGTATCCATTGGTTACTATGGTAATACTGATTTACTTGGAATCGGTCGGTTGCCACGTTTAGGAATAATCGTTGCAGCACGGAAGAGCGAATTCCTGCGAAAAGCCAGATGCCACTTTGAGAAATCTAATAAGGTTGTATATATAAAGAGGATAAAGAGAGACGAAAAAAAAAAGAAAAAGAGAACTAGGCTTAAGAGGCTCGAGGCAATTCGCGGGAGTCCTTGCAGGATCTGAAGTCCATCCACGATCGTGTCTATTTCTCTACTACGTATATGGGTACGATGCAGTTATCCGAGGTCTCAGCTGCAACGAAAATTTTTCTCCGGCAACTTGAAGCGCTCAGGTGTTCATTCACGTAGTCGGGAAAATCATCAATACTTTTGGATGTATAACACAGGGAATGAAAGACATCCAATAGTATCTGCAATCACGTAGAAATACAGGTAGAGTGAAAAAAAGGAGATAGAACGAAGGAGAAAGAGACAGAAGGTTAGAGAGTCAGGATGACGTCTTCCGATCGTACCAGGTGGCCGAGCGATTTGCCCTGACGACAATGGCGCGTGGGACGATGGAATTGTTCGTGTGAGGTTTTATTTATCGTTATGATGACGAAACCGAGGCTACCGGCTGCTCTTCCGCTAGCTCAAGTAATCACATGAAAAGGAGATGAACACAGGAAAAGCCCGAAAAGAAACAGAGTCGAATGAATTTATTAAAAAGAAAATTATAAAATTATAAATTATCCTAGTACCGGCATTTTTTATTTTTTATATTTTTTCTGATATATTTTCAATCTATTGATGTATTTGATTTTCGATTATTCAGGCACGAGCTATCGCGGAAGGAAGAGAGGAAGTCCCGTTTAACCTGGTACGTGTAGGCGGTTTGGCTTAACCACTCGGTCATCCGAGTTCTTTGGCTCAGAGCTTCCTGCCACCTTCCTATACCTTCTTCCCATCCACCTTCCTTCGGCGCTTCCACCTCCTGTCCTCCTTCGTCCACTTCACCACCAGGCGAAGTCGAGACTCGCATACCAACCGGAGTCACTTCCTTCCTCTCTACGATACTTTCCGTCAGCAGACGACCGAGCTTTGAATGTTAATATCGAAGCGGTGCTTTATTTTCAACGTTAGCGTCAAAGGTGTTTTAGCCCTCTCTCTCTTTCATCTCTACCGGATAAATTAATAGTGATCGTTGTAGTAATTTTGTAGAAAAAATTTTAGAAAAGTTTTTTTCAAACGTTTCATTATACCTGAATTATGCAATGACGCGATCATTCAGCTATTCCTGGAAAATCCTTTTTCAATGTGGGAATGTTTGACGAAACCCGCGACTGTAACAACTCGAGCCTTGTTTTCATCGGACAATCTACCATTCACCGATATACGATAATCGAGGAGGAGGTCAGGGCCGTATTTATGAGGTCCATCGACGCGTCGCGATGGCACCGTGCTTTGTCACTTATGTACACCATTTAAGACCACGAGTTAAACAGCATAACGAGAATATGCTGGTGTCGATCGCAGCTATAACACGATGCCGTTATAATACGTCGGCAATGAATACAACGTTTCCGCAAGACACTATCGGATTTATATTACCTATTCCGCATGCGATCCCCGTAATAGTTGACACTCGGGAAGACTCGATAATGACAAAATCATCGGTCCCCTACGGCCTCGAGAAAAGTCAAGTAATAAAATTACAGAAAATCTTCATCATATACATATATATATGATTAATATATGTATTTTATGATATATCTAATTAATTTATTATATATATCAAGCAAATATAAGGAGTCATCGATATAAATAAATCAAGGAGATTTTATCATTGAATATTCATATAGTCGATTACAGGGGATGCTAAGGACATGGTGGGACGGAGGGGATGGTTACCAGGTACGTATAAAGAGAAACGAAGGAATAAAACAGTCGTTCGTGGGGAAGAGGGCTGCTGCAAGAATATCCCGAGTCCCGTGGGCGAACCGGCTCAAAATATGTCGAATCGAAGTCGACCAGAAAGTAACGCATTGGACCGCGCTGTAGGTATACACCGCCACGTATATACATACAGCACCGTCGTAAAACTGTATAATGCAGAGTTGAGCCACGTAACGCAAGGCGTGATAGGATTGCGCATTCATAAGGCCCAGGACTCGCGGCCCACGCGCGTAACAGGGTGTTTTCTAACACCCTGCAGTGCCACGCGCCCCCACAATTATTTTCAATCGCGCGACTAACGCCCGGTCGTCCCTTCGAAATTTGATAATTGATCACTAGCCGCTAGCTATATCGACACAGACGCAATAATGCCTGCCGATCGATGATATAATGGGGACCGGATATGGGTGTTATCTTTCTGATTATATTACGACGCGTTCGCATAAGATCGAATGTAACCGCCTACAGGTCCTTTCAATAACCACCGGCCCTGTGCACCCTCTGTTCTGGAAAGGTTTACGATTGTCCACGCGAAAGCGTAGGTAATCGTCGATGATATCACCGTTATAAATAGGTAGACCCTGGCGTCCCGTTCTCGCGCGCTCTCACGCACAAAAGCACCACGCGCCTCGGTGAAGCTGCGTGGACGCGTGTGCGTGAATGTGTGCCGGGTACCGGAGTGGTCGGTTCGAGATGGAGGAAAATAAGGAGAGCAAAAAAAGAATAGGTAACAGAGAGGGAGAAGGGTAATTGCGGAAAAAAGCGAGCGGCCGGTTAGCGCGACAAAACGAATCCGCATAGGGGGAGTTGATTCGTTGGCTGAAGCCAATTTCCTAAGACCTTAAGCCAGTTTACATAGCTATTTATTCAAAGGTGGGTAACTGCAGATTCTTAGATAACCTAGGTTATCTAAGTGGCTATTAATCGGATTCCGTAATATGTATGATAAACAGATACAGATATTACTATGTATCAGACGCGCGCACACCTATTTATATATATCCTAAGGGTGGGTTTCTATTTTTTTTAATTTTTGTTCAGCCACATGGGAGTCGAATAACTCGCAATGAACTTGTACGCGAAGATAAAACGAGGGATGCTGAAAGAAGGATTGATTGGCGAGATGAGAGGGAAAGAAGGAGACGAAATTTCGAAGCGTGAGTGACTACGCACGATGTAAAGAGAAAAAAGATATATATATATATATATTACTTTCCTTACATACATATATATATATATATATATATACATATATATATAGAATAATGAGTGAGAGTCCGAAGTAAAGAGAGGCGTTCGCGTCGAAACGAGCAGATGATTACAGTCGCAGGATAATGATACGCTGGGAATGTTAAAAGGTGGTCCAGGGGGCCCTAACCACAGCAAGGAGAAGAAGGAACCGCGCTCCATCGATTATAGGCGCCCTCTAGTCGTAACGGGTATAACAACAATGTGTGCACCCGGTTCGGGCACTAAAATGCAACCGTACGCAGCGCTGCATAATAATTATCATCATCGGAAGTGATCGCCATGCGTCGTTTAGCCGTTTCCCTGCATACGCACCGCTTCTCAATGGTACCCCTATTTATTATTATCAATAGACTATAATCTAAAGTGAATTATCTAATAATGGTAGGAAGCATTCATTTTTTCATTCGTTTTTTCATTAGAAACACGCAATTTCGATACGTCGTGTATGTCCTTATAGAAAGTAGCTAGAATTTTATGAAATTGACGAGAACATTAAAAGCCACCGTTATCGAAGGGCAAAGGGTATTGATTGAATATGAGAAATTGAAGTGAAAAGAGATAATTAAGAGAAATAGAAAGTATACGATAATTCTTGACTTACATTCTTTATTGCGGTCCATGGCGTGCTGAAGGGGCGAGTCGTCGACCTCCGCCTTTGGCGGCGACTGATTGCCCTCGGCCATGCCTGATCCTGATCTCGATCCTGATCCTGATCCTGATCCAGATCCTCTGTTCTTCTTATCAGCCGATTTCTCCAGCTGAGCTTTCGGGCCCTTCTTAGCAGCGTTCGCCGACTCTCCTGCCCGCTCTCTGTGCCGACAACATCGAACAAGCCTTTCGTAAATTAATCTTTCGCATCCTGTCTACCTGTCTGCCTGAATGCCTGCTTGACTGCTTCCTCGGCTTCCTTCCTTTTATTGCTTATTCACTCACTCATTCACTTTGCCCACTCGCTCACTCGCACACGATCATTGAATGTCTGCCTGACTGTCAGGATCCTCGCGAAGGCAAAACACGTCCTCGCGCCTGATCCTGTCGCCAGACACCTTTTTGCGCCTTATCCAATGATGGATCAATCACCCAAAGATCGAAAACTGCCAGACGATCATCGACATCGTGAAAGGTATCAGCAGCAGCTTTTGCATTTACGTAGATCAATGGAAAAATTAAGATCTCAATCACCTGTTATCCTTGATCTCCCTTTTATCTCTCTTCTCAGACTTGTCCTTGAGGCCCTCGGCCTTCTTGGCCTTGGCCTTGGATTTGGTGTCGCTCTTTGAACTCTTCTGTGCTTGCGACTCCACCAGGACGTTCGTACCGGCACTGGACCCAAGTGTACTATTTCCTGAACTGCTCACTTGCGATCCTGAGGTACTGGAGGACGACGTCGAGGCTCGATTATTTGTATAATCCTAACGAAAATTTATATTCGATATATAAAAATACAGAAAGTGAGAAAATAAAATTGTATTGATGAAAAACAATATTTACTTTAAACCACTCGGGATAAATGGCACTGATGGTATCCAGGAGGTCCTGATCTAATTGTATCCTCCAAAACGGGGAGCCGCTGTCCAACCTGTGGCCAGACTCTGTAACAAAGAGAAATAGGAAAATGAATTTAAAAACATAATATAAAAATCCGATCAGTTAAGTACCAAGTGCAAAAAAAATGTGTAATGTTTAAAAGAGCAGGATTCAGAGATCAAGTATCGATGAGGAGCACTGACTGGATCGAGAGTACGAGACACGTCGGAATGGGATAGTGGAGAGGAGAAAAAAGAGAGGAAGAAGGACGGAATGGGAGAAAAGAGAAGGTTAGGAGTCATTTCTTCCCCATAAGGGCTAATGGCGGTCGTGAGGAGAACTCTAGCTCCGCGCAGGCGTATCAAAACCTTAAAGAATTCAAGGGGTCCGATTTCTTTCACGCATTCCACGGAATTCCCTGCCTAATTTAAACGTCGGGCCCGTCCTCGTCTTTCTTGGCTCGTGTGGACCCCAGGACTACGTGGATCCAATGGTTGCCGGAGTGTGCATCACGACTGCCAAACTTCGAGACAGTGCAGGAGAGTGAAGCCCAGGGTGGTACCAGGGTGACACCAGGGTGGCCCCCGTGTTTCTCCCGTGTAACCCCCCTCCCCCACCCCATCCTCATTCCATCGCATCGGCGTTGGTCGCCACGGCTTCCACAAGTGAGAACAGAGAGGGGAAAGATAGAGAGAGAGGAAGACCTCGTTACTACGGCATTCTCGAAGCGGGCGAAACGCGTGCCCTGCCTTCCTGATCGACAAAACGGCTCCCCAGGGTGGGGAAGGGAGAGAGATCCTCCTCGGGGAATCCTTCCTTCCTTCCTTCTTCCTTTCAATTTTTCTTTCCCGCACCCGTCTTCACGATCGTTCGTCGCTCTTGCGAAAATGGCAAATGCGCCAAAAATAGTCGTGCATGTTTAGACGAGGGAGAAGAGAAAATGAAGAATTTCTTCGAGGAAGCCGTCAAGTCAACGTAACTAAAGATTCCGAGGAGATATCGATAGGAAAGACAGGCGCTGGAGAAAATAGGAGAAGATCGAGAGGATGCCGAAGGTGAGAGTGAGAGAGAGCCGGCAAGTTTACCAGGACGATTTCACCTTAACCCAATAAATGATTAGTGGCCTATAGTCCACGAGAGCAGAATAAATACTCAATCAGTATGCATACACGGGTAACCGGCGCTGTAAATCACGTCGTGAATCATTCCCAGCATAAATCTAGCGTTCCATCAATATGTTATCGAGTAGAGAACGGCCAGCCGCCCGAGCACATTAGTTAACGTATGTTGGGACATGTTCCCTCTGTCCTCGGTCCTCGACGCGCACAAAAAGCAGCTCCGCGACGCGCCTAATAGCGCCGATTCGATTCGATTCGATCAGATTCGAGATCCTCTGCTTGCTCACGTCTCATCTCTCTCTGCTTCCATAACAGTAAACCTTTGGTACCATACATCATCCTGGACCAGTCGATCGAGCACGACTCTTTTAGAAATCAATTTTGATCACAGAAACTTCTTTTTTAATTTCAGTTACAATTTTCATAACATACCATTTTTCTCTCTCATTCGTATAAGTTGTCAAATAAATGACCTAATACGTTCCTAATCTAAGAGTTAATAAAAACAGTCAGAACGAATGATAGTAGTAGATAGTGCACGATCGAGAGAACAACGACCGGGTATTCCACGGAAGATCACGAATACGAAATTGCATTCCTGGTAGGCGGTACGGAGGGCCCAGGGTCTGCGGTCGAAATTCGGGCAAATAAATCTCGATGCGACACACATCGTGCGTGTGCCCGTGCGTACGTTCGATCCGTGTGCGTTTACGTCTGAACGGTGAGTCACTCGTCAGGTCGGTAGCGAAAAACCGCTGCGCACTTCGGGAATGTCGTTGGTATCTCTCGGTAGCTATATACTCCTCATCCTCCGTCTCCTGATCCTTATACCGGATTTCTCCGTCGAATGTCCGGCACCCAGCATATCCTTCAGGTACAGGAGGAAGGACAGCCCCAGTATCCTTTCTCGCATATACAGTACGTTTACACGGGTGTATATCTATATCGACATAAATTTCTTCTCAAGGAATCGCCGAATCGCCGAATCGAACCTCCACTTCTTGGCTCCTTCACTTTTTCTCTGCTCGTCTTCCATGAACTTCGATCTCTCCTCTCTCTTGCTCTCATTGTCTTATCACTCCAAGCCTATCTCGCTCCGTCGCTCTATCGCCATACCAACCATCTTTGTCGCCACTCTCGAAACTCTCTTATTGTCAGATGATCCATCGATATCCCGGTAGCGCCTACTGTCAGCAGATACGATACCCATTCTGTCTCTGTCTTAGTTGCGTCCGCACTCTCCCACGTTGTGCCGATAATATCGACACTTCGACGACTTTCAGGCGTTCCGGCATATTTTTTTTCTCTCTAGTCAACTCCAAGTAAGACTGGAAGTCAGCCGCGTCCTTGCTAAATCCACCCACGTTTGTACGAGGTTCCGATGTGTGTCCTGGGAGAAAGGATATGGCCGAAGATTTTTCTAAAATTTTCACATGGTATCTCTTGCTGGCTGATGCTTTCTATTTGCCGTGCATGGACCATGTTCTATGGAACACAATAGAAAGAGAAAAGAATATATTCGATCTGGAAGCCGTGACCCGATTTGGAAGGTCGCGTGGCAATGGCGACACACGGTGCGATCGATCATTTTTTTCGAACCGATGTTGTTTAAATAATAAATCAAAGCAGGCGACAGACAGGCTCTTAGCTACGTCACGCCATAGCGTGGCATGAGTTTCTTCGTTTCAGTAACGTGTTACAAGACACGACCGACCGGCCTACCAAACTAAAAGGTCAACATGGTTTACCTTTAGCCAGTAAGAGAGGCATATATGACATAAAAAAGGTATGTTCGGTAGTTTGAAAGAGAGAAAAAATTGATTGAAAATTCGTAGAAAATAAAAAATGAAAGATAAAAATACACGGATAAAGGAAGGAAGTAAGGAAGTAAACAATGAATATTCTTATGATATACGTATAGTAGGTTAAGCAAGTACATGGTCAGACGTAGCGGTACGTGGGCACGTGGTGCTATGCCATCCTGGCAATGAATAGAAGCAGCCAAGAAAACAGAGGAGTCAGACTGGCTGGCCGCACAATAGCCGTGCTTTGCCGCTCATTAGAGATGGGGTCATAGGTCGCGTGGAATCGCCGCTTTGTACCTCGCCGTACTACAAACCCCTTCATATCTCTTATGTCGCTTTTACCCATTCTATACCTATTTCGTATATTATTTTTATAGATATTACATTTTTTATCCCAGAAAAATGTATCTAAACTACGACGCAATCAGGATCCGATAGATATACATACAGATAGTACTTATTGATTCTAGATGAAAAGATAGCCGCAGATGCTTCGGTATTTGAAGGATGCTGTGCAGAATGGGTAAATGAGGTTACATGGGGGATGAGCTTCGTTTAAAACGGTAGGCCAGAGAAACAAAGTGTAAAGAGCATAAAACGTGGTCAGATATATAACGTACGCAACAACACGTAGGTAAACCAGGTACGTACTAAGTAGTTAGGGGTCCAGGGGCCACTTAACCCCAAGGGACCCCAGGCTCCGTATATCTTCTCGACAATGCATCGAGATGAATTCAATACTTTGCCCCACCCAACTTCCTCAATAAAATCGAGGGAGATATACAGCACCTTTCATGCATCCGCAACTCCCATACAGCATCGATGGTACTTTTTAATGGAAATTTTTATCACCGCTCCTGAATGAAATACTCGTGGAATACACGCGAATTGCCATACCCAAGTACCGGTGAAGCTTCCTTGGCAGGTTCTGAATGATCGCTGCGTGGGAGGACACGTTCGCTCTCTAGAGGCGCAACGAGATCCGTGCGATTCGTCAAAAGAGCAAGTTTCATGAATTTTGAAAAAAAAAATTCTTTCAACATTCACGTAACTTCCCACCCGTTACTAGAACACAATTAACCCATTAAATATTTTATCTTCTTTCTAAAAATTTATAACAGCTTCGACAAGACCACCCATACCATTGACTGTACCTATATACGATTTACATATCTACACGGTGTATAATAGAACTAGAATTGGAAAGGAAAAATAAGTGGGTCCTTATCAAAGATCTAATTGTTGCTGTACCATAATGGCAGAGACTCGAAACGATTACAATAATAGTATGCTCACGTATGTTATATGGTAGTCAGGCAAATAAGAGACCATCGGGCTAGGTAGATTACTGCCTCCGTATTACCTCGATCGTAAGAAAGCTAAGGTGAATTTATCTACGTGCTATTAAAGCCTGGGAATCTTTACAACTTATAATGCAGCCTGATATACGCAGAGCGCGAACTCGAACACGTATGTAGGTATATAACACTGGATATCCCGCGAGAGGCTGCACCGGCAGTCTTATAGTTAGAAATGACATCACCAGCAATTTCTGCATACACCTAGCACGTAATCGGAGAGCGAAGGTGTATCAGCTGTGTCGTATCTTATTTCCGTCTCTTGGGAGAACGGGAGAAGCAGAGTGAGAGAGATAGGAGGAAACAAGGATAGAAAGAGAGAAGAAATAGGGATAGTCAAGACTATAACCAAGTGAGTGAATAAGTAACAAAGAGAGGGGAGAGAGAGGGGGTAGGGGGGAGGGGGGAGAGAGAGTAAGGAGAGAGTCGTGTGCGGCGTGTGTGGGTCGCGTGTCGCTACGACTCTCCGGGGTCTTATTCTCAGCATAACTAGCGAAGCGTATGATGAAGAGCCCGACAGCAAATCGCTGCCAATTATCGGCGACTACCGCGAGAAGTCACCGTCGCGTAAAAGATCGTCTCCTTTCTCCGTTTCGAAATATCTATTAGAATCTTCCTACTCGGTTTACGTATATTGACGGATGACGTAGTTCGATTTGAACTGTTGCAAATTTTGCGTAAAAAAATTAATATAAATTATGTGAATTTTTATGCATATACAGTATATTAATGTATATATATTTATATATATACATACAGTAACGTCCAATTGAAGTGGAACACTTGAATTTTTGTATATTTCTGTGAAAGTATGACCGATTTTAAAAAATCAAAAACACATTTTTTAGGAAATTTCCTTCCCGTTCGAATGGCAAAGGTTTTATCCCGGTCGGATTCAAAATGGCCGAACAGCAGGGGTTCGAGTGAAATAGTGCATTTTGGGACTTTTTGAAAAGTGCGAGAACTAGTGGTTCCGGAAGGAAAATCATATTTCTAATCATGGCACGAAAAAGAGCATCCTTCGACAGTCCAAAAAACACCCCCCTTGAACCCCTGTAGCATGACTCTAGGGGGAGGTACACCCCCTTGAAGTGAAAACACTTAATTGGCCATAACTTCCAAACACGCCGGCCAATCTGGTCCAGTTTTTGCGTGATATCATCTTTAATGATACTGCAGATTCTCACAAAATTATTGTTCTCGGAGATGATCCCGTGACGGAGATCTCGAGACATCGCAAGCGCACCCGAAGCTTCCCCGCCATTTTTCATTATGAATACGATGAAATAGAAGTTTAGTATTTATCCAATATTGTAGCCGAGATTTCAACGATTAAAACGTGCTCTTAAACATCCAAAAATAAGTATGTTAAGGGGTTAAATTTTTCATTTGAAGGAACGCCTAAATTTTGCGAGTTGCGCTCGGGGTACCTGTACCCCGACTTATATCTCAGGTTACACGGAACGAGGTCGATCTCGGTCAAATTGGCATTTTCGGAAAGGACATATATATATAGACGAGGCATCCCATTGCGATGCTTTGATAGTTAATTAGATACGGATATTTTATGATCACCCAGTAGAAAGAAGAAACGAGTGGAGGAGCGTGCGTGCGTGATGGCTCTTACGGGGGTGGCTGTTGTGTGCTGTTGACCCCATGGGGACCGGTTCAGGTCATCGTATGGGTACACATGTGTATACCTCTGTATATATGCGCTTATGTCATTTTTTGTTTTCTTTCCCGAACTTTTTCAAACTATAGGTATATAAGCGGCAGTGACGTCATTACGCCAGTATAAGGTCCCCCCACGCGTACTCACTCTGAATAGCAGATTGTCCAGTATAACATATCAGAGTAAAAACAATTTTTTGTTTCTTCCATGATATACTATCAAGAGATAGGGGAAATTCATGATAATGATTTCACGGGGTATTATAATTGACAATTAATTTTATAGGGAGAAAGCCTGATATCATCGTTTAATAACTGCCGGTTAAAGTATTCCGAGATTTAGTAAACTCTAATGAAGTCATAAAGGAAGACATCTCAATATACCAACGCTATCTAGTTAGGCAGGTAGGCAACAAGATATAGATAGCCAGGTAGGCACATGGATATGAAGCGCGTGCTCAAAATTCTTTTGGACAATCTTGCTGGAGCAATGATGGTAGGCAGCAATATTTGTTTTGTTAAGCTACGCGAGAGATGTTCGCGCCTGCTAATCACCCAGGACTCTGGCTCCTTCTACAAGAGCGTGATTAATGATGACTCTGAACTACGAACCTTGGCTATGGGCAACAAGGGTCTACGAAGCGAACCTACCGCAGCCCTATATCAATCCTGATTTCCAAGGGAGCAGACCAAAGAGTGTGCTCGCTTTTAAAAGACTCTTTTTTCCTCCTCTTTACCCCCCTCTCTCTCTTTTACATACTCTATCTCTCTCCCACTTTCACTCCTCTTACCATTTTTTACTTACTGGCATCCCTCTAAGTTTACTTTATCATTTACTTATCCCACTGCTGCACTGACTCGCTTCTATACACTTGATACAATGAAAAACCTGAAACATGAATCAGGCTGTCCTGGAACATTTCATATACGTGTATTTATACAGCCTACAGTTATTCATAATAATAATCCAAATAATATGTAATATAAGAAAAGGTATAAGAAAGAGGTAAACACAGATTTTATGTAATTATACGGAATCTGTGAGAAATTTTCTACGATTTTCATTTTAACCAGATAAAATACCGCATACTAGTCATACGTGACACTTGTATTATATGTAAGGCGAGAATCTGGTATGAATATCTGGAATCATCGAAATACCAGGAATAGTATACTGATTGTCAGTAGTGTGCCTAAGCGGTCCGGTAGTAGCTGGTATCATTGAATGCCAGAAATGCCATGAATTAATCACTGGCAATATGCTGTTTTATCGGTGAGAATTTCAACTCAAGGATTTTATGAGTATCCGACAATAATTAACTTGCTTGATCGTCGTAGCTAATCGATGAACTATCTTGTTGAATTTTGAATATTGTTATCAATCTACCTATGGCCGATTAGACTGTCTACGAGGAGGTTTCACAATACAATGGAGAAGTTAAAGAACACGTACCGGCTAATTTACATGTTTTATCTTAGCAGGCACGCGCCTACTGTCTCGCGACTCACCCACGAGTCAGGATTCAAGCTCATTTACAAGAATTCTCACCTCTCTAACACATATTCTCTCTTCCCCCCCCCCCTCTCTCTCTATCTCTTTCGCTCTTGCCCTCTCACTCTCTTCTAACGTACTGTCGACACAGTGTTGGTATCTACTTTTCAAAATGAAAAAATCCTTTATTAGCATCGATCTAAGCGTGGGATATTGTTTATCTTAGAACGTCATGCGATAATACCATGTGATTTGAGTGGCGCCGCGGCGCACCTTGTCTTTTTTACGAATATACCTATAGCAAAAGGAAACCGTCGGTTAACTCTTGGTAAGATGCTGAGAGATCCCTGCCATCTTGAAGATTCATCTGAGACAGATACGATAGAAGAATCGTACCTCAGGACTTTTGTATTCGTATTATAGGTATATACATATATGTAATCTTTCTTATGAGAGAGAATGAGAGCGATCGGTTGAAAATAGCCGAAAAGGTAGCTATAGCTAACGATCAAAGATCTCATAGGCCTGCCGGGGTCTTAAGGACTCACCTTCAAAGAAATCTGAGCCCGACGAACTGGACCACCAAAGCCCAATGTCTAAAAGGTTACGTGAATTAATAGGGATTTAAGATTTACTTAAGAGCTGATTAGATCGACCCCCCCCCCCGCTCTCTCTCTCTTTCTCGCTCTCTCGTGTATTTCTATTGTATTGTCTAGATGCGGTACCAGTAACCACCTTCAAATCTCTTCTATGATTCTTATATTATTCTATATTATTCTATATTACTACGTAAGTTTCCATAGCGGGATCCTGCAATAGTCTAATAGCGTAATCGCGTAATAATGTAATCGTGCGGTCGAGTCTCTGTATACCTTGGCGGTTTTGCCATTTCCTCTACTATATATCTCACTCTTCATCTTATTCATTTTCTCATCATCCCTTCTATCCAGCGGACACCAGTTTAAGACACGAGGTTCTAGTTTTTAAAAAAATTTAAAGAATAACAATGTACGTACATACGAGTAAAAAGAAAAAAAAAGAAAGAAATAACCAAAAGCAATGCCACTCGATGTTTTAACAGGAAAATGCTACTACCGAACTAAAATAAGATATAAGATACCAAAGTAACAAGACTTAACTATAGTACCAGATGATAAACACGGGTAACAATACAGGCTCGTAAAGGCATACAAGTATCTAGAAGCCATTAAAATCATTATCAGTTAATCAACATAAAGGACCAGCCAATAAACATCAACTAAATATCAGGAACCAACATCCAGTGGGTGCCGGTAACACTGTGACAAGTGTTTGATCATTTCTAATCATAAAGATATCTACGTTGGTAAGTTCTTAACAGTGAAACTTAGAGAGTCTCTCTCTCTCTTTCTCCTCTCTTTCTTTCTCTCTCTCTCTCTCTCTCTCTCTTTCTCTACGAAAAAAATTAATCACCGACTATCTTATTTCTCAAGGAGAGCACGAATCGCGCACGCGATTGATTTCCTATCAGTCAACTTGGTCCAGGTGTCTCCAGTCGCCTACCTACTGGCATCCATCTGCTTGTAACTTTATACTTCACAGCTATATATATGTATATATACTAAGCAGCTACAGACAGTACTACCAGTCAAAAGATTGAAGTGGAGTCCTGTCCCCGGGCTTCGCTTCCTATTCACTGTTCACTGTTCACTGTTTACCCCTGAAGGCCTACTGATTGAGCTGTCACACCGAAGATTACATTTGTCATAAAACATAAACGTATTCCGTGTCTTAATCTGTGATCACCTGCTCGAAGGACAAACCTATGGAGGGTATCTCCGAGTTCCCTTTATCTCTCTCTACGCATTGGCATCCTATCTTCGCATCTTAAAAATGGCTTAAGGCTCCTTTCACAAGTAGCCAAAAAATCTTTAAGGGTAGATACACAATATTTAAGACAGTGTGTACGCGACCGTAAATATAATCTATGTTGTAAGCACATTCTTTTTAACGTTTGGTACAGCGTTCATTATACACCAAGATCCAAACTTGTTTTCAACCTAAAGCAATACAGACTCATGCGTAATCGTTCATCTCAGAATTCAAAAGGTTTCCGCCTGACGTTCCAGTTTTGTTGCTCGTACCGTTTTATCTCCGAAGACACCTCTATCGCGCGAGCAGCTAGGAGGTAGAAGCAGGTACGATATAAGTATCATCAGGAAAAGTTACAGGATAGAATCGAGTTCGATATTATCCACAAATTTTCCATATACCAAATGCTTCGACCTACAGTCACTCAAGTATGCTGTGCGGGTCCAGGCAAAGAGGAAAAGGACAAATCCGTACGGGTGAAGTAAGGGGAGTGGAAATGTTTTGGTGGCTTTCTCAAATATAGATTTAAGAGATAGAGAGATCTCAATATAGGCAGAGCAGTCAGGAGGCGTGCTTATGGGTTACCACGTGAGGAACGTTATACGTATTATAGATCAGACATGCGGTGACCCGACGTGGTAACCGTCGGCCCGTCAGAGTGTCACGACGCCATCGGATCATAAATCTTTCTAATTAATATACGATACATATATTCTAAGCGCTCGGTGGACACGGACCGATATATAATCTACCTTACCAACTGATATTCGAACCGTAATCGAGTTTGAGCAAATTTCAAAAAGAGCGACTTGATCATTTTTTTGATCGAAAAATGAATTAATCGTTATCAAAAGTGTCAATTAAAAAATATGACACTCGAGTCTTCGTAGGAACTAGATCCGTCGTTGGATGTTTGGATCTTTGTTTATTTCGTTAAGGTCAAAGGGACGGAGGTAGGATGATATTGAGAATAAAGAGGTAAATAGGAATGGACTGAGACAAAGTGGTGGTAGGTGATAGTGGGAGTGGGAGATGGTAATTGAATTCGATCAAAGCCATCGCTAATCGAGTGTATCCCATTTTATATTGGCATTTGATACCATTAGTCGATTGGAGGCTGGCTTCGGCAACAGGCAGGGTTGACCTTTAGACATGTACAAGACGTTATTATATCAGATTCACGTGTGGCGACTGCCGTGAAGTCGATAGCGTATTTATTATGCGCGGCTGCTCGATCATTGAATTGTGTATGGAAATTAATGACTTTCACGGTGGATCTCAATGGGCTCTGCGCTTCTTGCTTTGGAGGCATAACGAAGCGCAATTAATCCCTTGGAATCATCGAAAAGGTATCCCTTCGTCTTCATCTTTGATCTCGCTCTTATAATGATCCCGCCGATATATTACATATGTACGTGAGGAATTCGTAAACGTATGTACATGTGCAGGAGACGGGTTACGCAAGGAGGATGTCGATATCATTCATTGGCTGTTCGCCGTTACTGACCTCGCCGAGGTCAGTAAGTTAACTGATAATTACGTGTTAAATGTCTCTCCTGAAAAACAGGCTCATTTTTTCCGTAATTTCGCATCGTGTAAAGCACAAATAATTCAAAGTACGAGAAAATAACGCTTTGGACGTAGAAAGAGTTTTATAAGCAGTGAAGGGTCCCGAAGACGCGGGAGAGATAAATAATAAAAAAAAAATAAATAAATAAATAAAAGAAGAGAATCCTCGTTAGCAGCTCGTTAGTGGCGGATCGTGGGTTCTCGCAGGGTATACAAGAAAAAAGCTTCGGCTACCAATAGTCATATACGTATCGGGGGCCTCAAGGGCCTTTTGTCCGTCACGTCGGACCCAGCAAGTCGAACAATGCCAAATTACACTAAATTATTTATTGCTGCTCCTAATTAAATATCGGCCGTCAATAGGGCAGCCGTATCCTACGATCTAACTATCAATGCCTACCGTTACCTTAATCATGCCTGAGCACCATGGGTATAGTATATACCGATAGGTATATACTAGGCAGGCTTACCAACTGCCATAACTCGATAATTCTCTCTCAGTTTCTCTCGGATTCTTCCTCGTTTACATTACTCTCTCATTCGTCAAGCCACTCTTGAATGTTGCAACGCGTGTACCAGGCGTATATAATACATACGTGAATCCGACGGGTCCCAATATTCCCTACCGAAAAGAATCCTAGGCCCACGAATGAACCACCTACTTTATTTATATGGACTACTTCAAAATTGGGCCATATTCCACTCAAGCCTTGTTTATTTTCACGAGATCATCAAAGCGTTCTTACGCAGCTTCTAGGACACAATATATATATGTATATATCTGCTCCATTCTATTTCATATAGGAGTAGGATGAAAGTGCGTGCTATAAGTGCGTATTATGGACCTGACCATAGTGTACCAGGCTTACGCACTCGTGGGAGTCTTCTGACCCTAGATTCACCCGACCAGGTGATGTTCCTGTTGGATCATATATTAATCTGCCAATTGGGAATAATGGTCCGGAACCATAAGGCCCCTGCTATTATCTCAAGGGACAGACGATATTCAAATGAGACGTTAATCTCGTGAAACTCAATATTTTTGCAATTTAAGTAATTATTAAAGGTTGATAAAAATTATATCGCATCTAAAGACATGAGTTTTATACCTTATCATTATTCATTATACCGATCCGATGTACGTCGTGTCATTTAGCGATTCGATTGATTCGGGACTGACTTGAGTCTTTAGAATTCTTCGTTATACGACGATGGGCCCGTTGGGCCTATTCCGATTGGGCATCATGTCGTTGCACAACTTTATTTCTACGGATAACTACGAAAACGTCGACGCGAGAGATCAATCAATCCGAGCTATAACATCTTGCCGATCGTATCGCGAGATGTGTTGGACGAGGAATCAAGGAGTGAGCCAGAGAAAGAGGGAAGGAGAGAGACATGGATAAGAATGATACAGACGAGGGGATGTGTGTCCTTCGTCTAAATAGATATATGTATGTATATAGAAACCCACGTATACCAACCGACTATGACTTTTCTCACGACACTGCCCCATGAGGAAACCCTATTTCTGTATTAAAGATGACACGGAAATTGCAATCTTATAATCGAATGTTAATCCTTGCATCTTCAAATGTTAAAGTGCATCTCGATGCAATCGCTTGCATTGGCAGTATGCCGGCGGTATGACGAGACGTTGATATTAACCCATTAGCTTGAATAAATCGGCGTCGGTAAGTTTGCACGCGTGATTCGCATTGATAAAGAGGCCACAATAGGGCAGCCATCAGGACTTCTGACCGATCGGTGACGCGTGATATGTGCATGCGTTACGCATTTTTAATGAAATAATATACATGTATATATATGAATTTGCGACGGAGATAGAAGGATGAACGATAGAAAAATGACGGAGAGAAAGAGAGAGAGATGGAGAGAAAAGTCGCTACGGCAGACCGAGTCACGTCGCCGGAACTGAACGATCGTGACTCGTCGGTCACCCATCGAGTATAGATACATAATAAGAATAAAATATCCGTATTCTTTTTTGCTCACTACTATGAAAAATGTTATTACCGTATAATTTTAACGGTAATTAATTTTATGGCGATTTAAAAATTTTGTTGGAATTTATCCAATTGTTACGGTTACTTATGTATGGTTGATTCGAGGCGGGAAATTCAAATGGTGTATTTCAAATAGATATGTTTATGCAATGAGACAAATATGCTTTGCTTGGAGAGAATGGCTACGCCATGAACTGACAAACTCACTGTAATGTTTCGTTTTTTCTTGTTTCTCTTTTATCCGATACATTTCTCCCCCCCCCTCTCTCTCTCTCTCTCTCTCTCTCTGACCTATTCTCATGGACCGTACGGATTTTCCGCTGTTCACTCAATTGACAGGAGTCACGCGACCTACGTTCGCAAGTTTACCAAGGCTGTCAGAGTTCAGAGGCGAGAAGCCTTCGTGCTGGAAGCAACCAGTCACTTTGAGCCTTTTGACTATAGTGTTGGGCCTGATGATCTTGTCGCTGATAAATATACAAATTATTCCATAGAACTTTCTTTGCGAAAGAGTTAAACGGGTAGTTTAAACCAGCGAAAGGCATAAAGAGAATGAGAATAAGAATGGGAATGAAAGATTTTAAAAGCCAATGAAGAGAGACGGAATCACGGCGAAAACAGCTGACAATTATTTTTATCTTTACAATTGTTGCCTTCATCCAACCCCCCCCCCCCCTCCCGCCGCTAGCATCCACGGATAGGTACCAAATGCACCAGAAATGAATTTCAAAAAAAATTTACAAAAAAGAAGGAGCATTAAATCGATTCAATAATAACTGTTGGCATTTCTCGTAATAAGATTCGTACAATTGGAGACTTTAGAGAGTCCAATTAATTCCCCGTTAATCATCGATTCCGAGGCGAATCAAGCTCATATAAAAGGAACGTACGAGCGTCTTACAAAAAAAATTATCAAGAATGGGGTTACGATTCGATCAGGTCTTGGTAACGATTCCAACATAAGAGTAAGGCGAGACGGTGAGGAAGAGCGTCGGAGCAGCTGCCGCGATCATAAGGTATAAAGGTGGCTGACTGGTTAACTGGTTAACTGGTTGACTTGGATCCTTGTTCTTTTACTCTTTCGGGTATTATCGCGCCGAGGGAAAGTCAAGAGCGGCCCCTTTGAGGGCTCCTAGATTAATAGGCATTATACATCACGCGCGATTATTAAATAGCGCTATTGCGCAAGGTGCCTTTACCCGTTACGGAATCTGGATCGGGACAGAGGTCACGAGCTCGCGGCCAATTAAAATTGGCCGATCAAAATCCTACCACGGTCCGTCATGCTTATGTGTCTACCAAGAAATAATTCCCTCTTCGATCCAGCCAGTCAATCAGCTAGAACGAATAATAAATATGGCCAAAGTGAAGGTGGTTGACCGTCTAGCACGCAGTTAGGAAATTCCGACGCTATGAAAATAAACGGATCCGTGTGCTAGGGCAACTTAGATCGGAATGAGAAGAAGAAAAATGAAATAATACTCACAATTTGAAATACGGAAAGAAAAAAAAAAATATACCTCAAGTTCAACTCGGAGCAAGGTTCGATCTGAGTGAAAATGATCGCGGAGCAAAACAGAGCCGTTCGCTATAGGACAACGCCAATGTCGAAGTAAGAGGATGCGAGTCGTTCGACATCTTCAGGGGGTTGGTAAGCGCACCCGTGGATAAGTAGAAGGCAGAGGGCCCTATAACGTAGGTGATTTCAGCAGAATTCATGGCTGCTTGATTACGAGTAATAAACCGAGCGTTAGGACAAGATTTATGAGCATCTCCGAGTACCCATAGTCCCTGATCGCCACCCTGGGGCCTCGTTTCTGTTGCTTTGCGAGGCATACAAGTGCCTGTGACCGCGGCAGACCCCAAGATCTTTCACGGGCCCAGCGAGAGACTCGAACGATTCGCGATGTCAAGGATTCACATCCTGACAGTAATCATATCGTCACAAGAACTAATCTACTTCTAATGAATATTCACGAAGAAGCAGACTGGCTCGATTCTTCGTCATCTCTGATACCTCATGCTACGTGTGGCCCAGCTCGACTGTTGCACAGATGACTTCCGCTTGTTCCAATTCGCGATAGACTCCTGGCCGATGCTAGGGCACCGAAGAGGATATCAAGAAGGGCCCGGAGTAGGATAGCTCGTCCTGGCGATAGTGATTATTCTTGGAGGCGCCTCTAAGTTCATTGCTAGCCGATACTCTCGGCACACCATACGTTATACAGCCCAAGCGCTCGTTATAAATATATTGTGGCTGCCGCTACCGACGCGATAAATTCCCACTAAAACGCAAAAAATCATCACTGCTCGACGCTTGCTCATTTTTACCTAGGATCTTTAATAGCGCTCGGATACTTCTTGGAGTCGTCGTTGACATCGACCGTGTATCGGAATCTGAGGATATTTGATCGCTTAAGTAAATTACACGTTAGAAATCAAAGTGAACTAAAGATTTGGAGGCGCAAACTAAACAGATAAACACCTCCCATCTGTTTTGCATGAAGAGGCACGCACGTCCGGTGATTCGACTAACAAGAAGGTTTCAGAAGGTTAGTGAAATTGTTAAAGAAATTGAAGGAACGGAAGGAAGGTCGATTCAAAAAGATTAAGAAAAGGCTTGGCTCGATCTCAGTAAAGACTTGCGTCTAACCTCATTTATATACCAAACGATTACATATTATTTTCTCTGCGTGGCCTTCTCTCCTCTCTTCGTCCCACCCCGATACTCTCTTTCCACTCTTCGTATCTTTCACTCCTCCTCGCCCCTCTCACACTCTCTCTCTCTCTCTCTCTCTCTCTCTCTCTCTCTCTCTCGCGTATCAAGAGAGTCCACTCTCACTGCTCGCGTGGCTCTCGAAATCTCACGAAGCTCCTGCATGACATGGGAGTCACGAGCGACGTGTGCCTCCAGAGCCACGTATGTTTGAAATTTCTCATATGTGTCATATTCATAAGATTCTCTTAATAATGACAATAATCATTTGAAAATGTAGCCAGAACAAAATCATTATACTATATGGTCCATGGATCACACGTATGACGATAGGAGAGAGTGAAATATCGTGAGAAAATTTAGCAAGAAAGTCATTTGGCATCAGGTATGAGATATTTAAAAGATATATTGTTGGTGTTGTACGTAAGAGCAAGATGACCACCTACAGGGAGATACGAACTTGGAGTAACACGTAAGGCGTGTGTCGCGGGTCCAGATAATTCAGCATGCAGCATCAATACGTAGATATTGCGTAGAGTGGAAGCACATATATATTTATATATGAGTGGATACTTAAGTCAAGCAAGCAAAGTCAAGTCGAATCGAATCGAAGATGTTTGCTCATACGCGATATTTTATGTTGCGCCGAGGGTGCCGCGTACGCGTATTGCACAAGCATGGCGCCAGCCCGTCATGCCCCGGGCCTGAATGACTCACCGTGAGGAACACACCGAGAGTCGGAGACGCAGTCACAGAGAGAGGCTGACCCACCTAACGAGTCCTCGAGAGCGGGTCGACAGAGCAGGTCGAAAGTTCGACTTGAAAACTGAACGCGACGAAAATTCAATGATCGAGTAAGGACCACGTCAATAGAATTATAATAAGATACGTATACGTATCGATACATGATATATCGTATAAAGGCCAGTCGATAGTTATAGATCCGTTATATCGATCGATAAATGGCAGAGACGTGGTCGGTGCACGAATTAAAAAAAAATTAAAACCAAGCATGTAAATTACGGTATCTTAAAATTGCAAAGCGGCACAGAAGCCGTGAAAAGGCTAAGGGTTTTATGGTATAGCGTCGGCAGGATATAAAACTCTGGAGCTACGGCACTTGGGCGAAAACGCCCCGAGCGACGCCGACGCCGACGATTCGCGTTCCCTTGCTTGACCTACATGCTCAATCCTCTCCTCCTCCTCTCGTCGCTCTATCTTTTGCAATTTTACTTCTCGCTGGTCTTGGTGCTCTTACATCCTGATATGCGAAGTGAATCGAAGGCTCGGTAGCCTTGACTAACCTTGACTAATTCTCGAAGAACTCGTTTGGAAATTCTTGCGAATAAGGTTAGAATCGATGAGTTAGAAAACGACGTCTCGAGTATCTATAGAGGACGCCTCGTTCATCATACGCGTGTCTACGGTGGCCCCGGGCAAACTTGTGTAGCCCCGGTAGTGGTGGCATTAATCACTATGCATCTTCCTCAAGGTAGAGTTAAAAAAAAGAAAAAAGAAAAATCAAAGAGTGCGGGGGAGAATGAAGCCCGAAGCTCGTGAGATTATTAGTGTAGGAAGAGGTAATATTCAAGATGAGGAAGACGAAGACGTACGCTCACCAGGAGTCTGTACTCAAGGAACCAAGTATCTCCTCCAGTCTCATACGCTATCAATCATTCTCAGATTCTCAGCACGCACCGAGATCGTCTCTTATCCGAGTGTGACTAACTCATCCTGGTCTAAGTATTGCGCCAGTGGCAATCAGACGTCTCCGGGAACTTCCCCGAGAAGTCCATCGGGAGATCTAGGTAGATGAATATACATATTACATATACATAGTAACCTGCATCTTTAGGCAGTATACACTTAAAACGTATGAATTCTCAAAATTTGGATGCTGCGCTGTAACCATAACTTTCTAGACGGAGATATCCTCCAGTTTTTAAAAATCCTCAGGTTCTTCCGGGCTGGATGGAAAAGTCTCGTAGGGAAGTACGTGACGACCACGGTGGAGCTTGAGGTCATGGATAATGGCGGAGAGGGACTCTGTATATCGTGATGTCTCGAAAGGAGAGAATGAAAGAAAGAATAAAAGAGTGGAATAGACAGAGGATAAGGCTTACCGATGACAGGAAACCGGCACTCGCCGGTGCTTTATGGTCGCACAACAACAGCTGGAATTACTCGATACGGCGTAGCACTGCGCTACAGCAATGCGCAGCATTGCGCGGTCGCGCAAGAAGCGTCCCCTTTAATTAGCGTATAATACTCGAGTGGCTCGTCGTGACCGGCCAAGAAGTCCTAATGAATAGTCAAAGGTCCCTGAGTACGTAGAGTGATTCAATATTTTGGAATACAAGAAGAAGATCTGCGATCCCCGATATAAATCATTTAAAAAAAGGACAACTATAATACCTAAGAAGATCGATCAACAGATAGTCCTGATCGTCTGATCCGAATATACGTTCGTGCGCTATGTAACTGATGTCTTCGACATAGGTACGAGAGGAGATAAAAGACCCGATGAAGATTATGCGAAAGCCCGGTAGAAGGAAGACTGCCCGACGACGATGCTATATCAAAAGGCTAAGGTAGCGTTACCGAAAGGCAGTAAAGCATCCTGAACAAAGTACAATGTCGCGACGTATGCCGAGCGGCCAACCGTAGGCAGCATAACGAACGTCAGATAAAACATGAGGACTCGCCTGAAACACGATAGCATGGGTATGAGGCACGTGTGCAGAGGACAAACATGAGACTCACGATAGCATATAGAAACGTGGAGTTTTTCGCTCTCTCCTTTGATTCTGCCTTTACGGTATAACTATCCTTCTCTATCTTTCACCAGAAGTCGAGAACAGGGTGGACGAAGGTTGAGAAGGTTGAGAAGGTGGATCGCGAAGGTTCTGGAGTTTAGGAATCGATTTGCAAGTGAAACTCGATAGAACGTAGACCCAGCCCAGGGATCTTCGTCGTTATAGCAGATAAAAAGGCGCCCTCGTTGAATTTACGATCCTCTGGAGAACTCGAATCGACGGGCAATACACGTCGATCCGATCTACCGGGTGGTCAGGAACTCCAGGAGTAGCTAGATACCGTATACACAGAGTAACACGTAATGCTCTCACGGACTGAGTCTATAGACTGGGGATAAGATACTATAAACAAGTATCAAAGGGTTATTCCAGAACATTATATAGGGTGACGTAAATAAACAAACAAACAAAAATGAAAAACTCATAGCCGTTACGTGAAACCAAGAGAGGCACCAGGAGACCAAGGTGTGCATTGGGTTCAAGGTTGGAGAATCTGGTCCCTTGGTAGCACGAGGAGCAGGCCACTCCCCGTCACGCCCTGTCCTTATATCTCTCGTGTCCTGTCAGCCTCCCAAGACCTGTCTTATTATTCATTTATCGGTTCCACAGTTCTTCTCGCTATCGCTATCTTCCCGTGAAAGAAAAGAAGCCAGAGCCAAGAGAAAGAGATATTTATTCCGCAGCTTAATGGAGACGGAGAATACTAGTTCTTGTGTACGGTAGCGTCGCTGCTTTTGAGTTACGTAAGGGTAGCTTTTAAAGAGAGACAAAGTGAGAGAGCACAAGGAGAGTTCAAGATACCGAAGACAGTCAAGAGAAGGTAGTAAAGATAGAAGGGACGATCGATCCTACCATGGTAAAGAGACCGGCGGCCATCGGGAACATGTCAAAACTAACGACATTGGCTTCTCAGGAGTAAGGCATATATATATACGAAGGAAGACAAGGGAAGCTGAGAAACTACAAAGAGTCAAGAGAATCAAGAGAGTCAGAGGGTTACCGAGTATCGATACGAAGACGGGACGAGTCATCGAGGTAGTCCGGTCGATTCCTGGTAGCCGTTCACGACGTGCCTCGAGAGACAACCAACTTCAGCGCTATGCAGTCTGGACCAGCTCTGGGAGATCACTCT
The DNA here is from genome assembly GCA_031762395.1 of Calameuta pygmaea. Lineage (NCBI taxonomy): Eukaryota > Metazoa > Arthropoda > Insecta > Hymenoptera > Cephidae > Calameuta > Calameuta pygmaea. Next base: position 991,090 of record JASANN010000288.1, on the reverse strand, counting down.
GAATCCTTGTACCTCACTCCTCCAATCGTCTCGTTTTCTTTTCTTTCTATCCACAAGTCCGTTCTTGCATTCTTGCATTCATTCCTTCCTTCCTTTTTCTTCCTTTCTTCCTTCCTTTTTCTTCCTTCCTTCCTTCCTTCCTTCCTTCCTTCCTTCCTTCCTTCCTTCCTTCCTTCCTTCCTTCCTTACTTCCTTCCTTCCTTCCTTCCTTACTTCCTTCCTTCCTTCCTTCCATCCGTCCTTCCTTCCATCCATCCATC
>JASANN010000288.1:962300-987465 GCA_031762395.1 Calameuta pygmaea | reverse complement strand
GACAGGGACAGGGACAGGGACAGGGACAGGGACAGGGACAGGGACAGGGACAGGGACAGGGACAGGGACAGGGACAGAGACAGAGACAGAGACAGAGACAGAGAGAGATGGAGTTACGTGAGAAAGAGAATGGGTAGACGCAATTATTTAGCGGGCCCAGTTAGCACATGACTTCTAGGGGACCACCGTCCTGACTAGCTACGATCTTTCTGTACTTTCGCTTCTGGCACAAGAGAGAAACGGAGACTAGGACAATAACTATCAGAGGCCAGGTATTGTCCTTCCTTCAGGCAACCGGGCAGGGCCGTAGGGTTCCATTGTTGAAGACGTACAGCTCAGAGGGTGTGTGTAGACCTGGCAAGATCTATCGTCGGAATTTGCGTATGTAGATTAACTGGGGCCCTGGCCCCAGCATCGGCTCTATTGTTCGAGAGGTAGCGGCCGGATACCAAGGAGCCTTAGTCCATCGAGTAGTCACATCGGCTACCTCTAACCATTCCCAACAATTTACTACAGCCACAGGGGTTATGTCGCCAAGACCCAACGGGGAACTTAGGATCCTCGCTAATTCCTCGATAGAACGCCACTGGCGTTTCCCGTTTGTAAACAAGCCTAGCTCTAAGGGTCTTAAGGAGTAGCGGAGACTTTGCAAAAGCGTCGTTGCAAAAAATCGGCAAGGATTCCCCAAGAGAGAAGAATCCATGGAGAAACGCTGGGGGCACGCACAATGTCACGCGACTGTCCTGGCTCTTCCGATAAAAAATTGGCGACATCGCCTCTGCGGCCGGCGACACGACGGTTCGCTGCCGACCAATAGCTATTGATCAGCCGCGATCGCCGATCGGCGATCGCCAATCCAATGCCTTCCAGACGCGACACGATGGAAAGTCTTTTACGGTCTTGCAACATTCTTTTACCTCCTGCATAGGTACAAATAACATATAAACCCTTTTCTACACTTATTTCTTGAACGTTCTTCTGACTCCTCGTATCGTACCGTGATCTATGGTAATTAATCAACTAGTTAATCAACTGCCGGCAGGTGTCCCGTTCATTATACTCTGAATCGCGTGATATACTGGTAGAGGAAGGAGTCCTCCGGGAGCATACGGGAAACGGTAAAAGGCACATGGTGTGTGGCAAAGAGAAAAGTGTAGCTCAGACACAAACCAAGAGATCAGCGAATGAGACAGAGTGAAACGGAAAGAAATAGGTAGAGTGGAAAAGGAAAGAGAGAAAAATGGTGCTAATCTCGTGCGCCTATACGAAAGACAGAGAGAGATGAGTGAGTATGTGAGGTGCGTAGTGGTCGGAAAGAAGCCGTGCAAAAAGTCGTGCGTGCATCACCCGTGTGCGTAGGTATGCGTGGGAACGCGTTTCCATTAAATCACCTGATTTCTTGTGGCTTTCGACGAACTCGCCGCCCATAAAGCACCGCCACCAACTCCAAACGGAATCTCTCGGTCACGATCTCTGCCACTTTCGAGTCTACAAATATATACAATATATCTCATCCCCTATACCCCCCCCCCCCTGTGCTTATGATCAATCGAGATCCTCCTCGGAATCAAATCAATTTTTAGAGATACAGTATATACGTGTATATCTTAATTCGAATGTAATCTGGCATTAAGAGATAACAAACAAATAAATATATCAAGCATATATAAAACACTGTCAAATATTCGCGTACCGTGTACAGGATTAAGGTGCGTGTAAAGGGGTATCCACAATATTAGGATATAAATCGAATGCTGTTCAATACAGGTGTAAAAAAGAGTCTCCAGGAGGACTCCACAAGTGGGCTACGTATTCCGAAAACACTCGGCAACTAAATATTCACCACGAATCTCACGCTGGAGAACTAAATTTCGCGCAGCATCAAAGGTCCATGCGACGATATACCGTTTGGACTGAGTAATACAAGAAAATGCGTTCTCTCGTTACCGATCAAGAAGTACACTACCGGCATACAGAGCAATATGTCGTACAGATGTGAATTTGAAAATATAAGAAGAAAGAAAGAAAGAAAAAAAAAGAAATTGGGACCAAGGAAGAAAGAATGAAATTTCGAATGCATAACGCGATCGGTGAGCTCGCGGATGGCTAATCTGTACAGGTCGATCTAGCGTGCGTCCGAGCGTTTCATAATAAATAAACGGAGCGGTGTACTTCACGGCAATTTCGCATAAATAGAGAAACTTCTTGGAGTCGGAGATGCCGGGAATGGGAGCGCGATCTTCCCACGCGGCCAGATGTGTCCCTGTGTACCTCACCTTCCAGTTCCACCATAGTCCCCCTCGCTCCTCCTCGCATCTCATCCTTACTCAGCTACCACTCATCTATACTATCCTCCGTTCGTCTACTAGCTGACAGAACACTGTCAGTCTCTCTTCTAGTCATCGTTTGCACATCCAGCATTCAGTAGGCTTCAGCTAAGCCACGCATGTGCACCTGCACGTCCAACATGTATGCTCAGGATGCAGTCTGTATGCAGTCTGTATACAGACTGCGCATCTAGTACGGAATAGATCGAACGAGTCAAGAAGATATGTCCCTGACTGTTAAAACCTGACCTTTATACTATATATATGTATGTATAACTAGTGCACCTGTTACTTGGTATAAATACTGTCACGTCTTCTTATACACGGGGTATCGAATAAGAATGGATTGACAAGAGTGCACGTACTATACTTTAATAAAGTTTCAATCATAAATGAGGATTATTATGAGTGGAGGAAGACCAGTGTTTTTTTCTCTTCCGCAACTACAGCACGTGCATCCTACGGCGCGTAGGGAACTTTATATTTATTCTCAATACAATTTGTCGCGGCAGCATGATTTATCCAAGACTTCCTCGTAACTCGTTCGATAAGTCACTCGTTTAAGCCACTTTAATTTACAGGGTGCTTCCTTCTGCTTTCCCACTCCCATTCGCGATGATTTACCGTCGGCAGAGGACGCACTCTTTATTTTTCTCGTTCTCTATCACTTTTCTTTTACCTCCTCTTTCTCTTCTACTTCTTCCTCTTACATTCCCTTTGCACTACTTTCTTTTTTGCCAACTGTGATTAACTACCGAAAAAAGATTGTGAATGAATTGGAAAAGTTTTGCAACTCTGTAGGTCGGCGCTGAGCCAAAGCGAAGTTTGGGCCCTTGAATGGGTCTTTTTAAGTCCCAGTCGTATCGCGCGAGGCAGGATCGCAAACGGCGACAGCGATTGACTTTATCTGTGATCCGGGTGAGGTTTCGTGCGACGGGACTAATCGCTTAGTATCGAGATAGCCCTTAAGTCCTGCGAGGTGCTCCGAGTCCCCTTTTTTTGCAAGGCCCACAATGCTACGTCGGACCCACAATGTCGATGTCCGTTAAATTTCGGACGCCTCCATTACCGTCCCGGTGCAAATTAAACTTTCGATACGGCGCCCCATACCGCTATGATGGTACGGGATATACACGTACGGAACTACTGGCCCCAGGGGCCTTAAGCCCGAGTCTTCATTCTACCCAAAGGGCCTCACTCATTCTCAGGGTTGTACAAAATGTATATTCTTCAATTGTTAGCCAATCTTTGACCGTACCCTGTGTTGCTGATGATGCATTAAGAATGCACTCGAGATACGTGTGCAATTTTGCGCATGAGGATCAAGAACAAGATAAAAGAAGAGAGAGTACAAAAAGATAAATATATCTCGTACCTATCTATAAATGTGCACGGTGCTCTTTAACTCTCAAAGAATAATATGCACGAGCAACTCGCGAGAATTCTCTGTGTTCCGCTTGGGGCCCGAATTCAATTGAGCCAGCGATATACCGATAGCCTCGACGACTGGGCCCAGGGAGAAAAGCGGACCCAGCCGAAGAAGCGGAGGAGGATCCTGTGGATATTTGCGGAGTCACGGGTCGTGGCGCGCTGCAAAATGTTTGCAATGTCGCGAATAACAAAAGGGTCGCGAGTCCCGTGAAGTCACGCTTGTCCAGCTTAAATGACGGTTAGGTAACGCCGATCGTGAAAAACACGAGAAGGAAAAAGAGATAAACAACAGTAATAAGATGAATAAGAGCATATCCATTGTTGGCACCCCCCCCCCCCCCTCATTACCTAAGGATAATACAAAAATATCTGACCTGAACCTATCAAACTCAATTATATCTCACATTTAGTTTTATTGATTTCAAAATTATTTTTTATACCAATTTCTTATGTCCATGTCTACATTACTTTGATACACTGATTTAACTATAAATAAAAGTTTATACTAAATAGATTTATCACGTGGTGAATAATTCATTCTACAAGGGTTCGAGAGAAGATAAAATAATTTTATAATGAACGTTAAAAAATTTAATGGCCATCTCTCACGCAATGGGCGTTCTTCCGTTTCCGGAGAGCCCTCGAGAATTAAGAGGTACAGACCCCAATTACCTGCCACTGTCCACAAGAAAAATTAATCTCAGAGTACAAGGCAAGCTGAAATAAGCCGAAATAAGCCAAAAAAAGATTCCGCCAAAAGTAACTAGCTTAACCACGCCAGCCAAGTGTTAAATATCATATAAGAAAACAAACGGGGTACACACAAGATAATAAGCAAACCCAATAAAAAGAAACGTAAACTTGATGATAACCAGATAGTAACAAAAATTAGAAAAAAAGATACCAATAAATTTAATAGTACAAATAAATAGATAATGTAAAAATGTTAAACAATTAAAAAAATTTTTCACAAAAATGACAAAAAAATGTGTTAATGAACATCAAATGAGAATTTAAAAAAAAATACTAATCTACCCAATATACAAAAGGCCGTACCAACGAAGTGTCTGAAAGCATCTTAGTAGCCCGTACCTTATCAACAGGTGATATGTCCCCACCAACGTAACATGCGTGGCAATCCGATTGGTCGTCACGACGCAATGCCGTTGCATCGAGGTTTCCCCTGAGCGATTGCGTTTGCGTCTACGTAGAGGTTCGGCGGTCCCGTGTCCGAGGTGAAAAAAATGAATGGCGATGGTCGCGACTAGTGGCGGTAGAATCTCACGGCGACATATCAGTCAGTCCCACTCACCCAAGACAGCGGACTCCTCACAAACGGGAACGGTATTAAACACTGATCAGCACGGATCGCAACAGACCCTGCAATCCCTCCACCAGCTACGACAAGGCCCAAGGTGGCCCAAGGGGTCCGCTTCACGATCATCGCCAGTTGGGAAGGGCAACTGCCCACGCCGCAAGCCACACCAAACCACGAGAGGAGATCACGACGTCAGCGACGTCCACGACGACGAGTTCTGCCTCCGCACCTAAACTGCTGCTGGTTCTCTCGCTCTGACTTTCCTCGCTCCTTGCTCTCTTGGTTCTTTGCCTACTTCGCTGAGACTATAAAGCCTCCGCAAATTATCTAACGGGTGTCTACCTGATCCATGGCAACTCTGACAGATAGATTAGGTAGATTCAAAGGCGGCTGTTGATCGTGATCACATTGATTAGTATTTTTTCGAGTAATCATAGATCTTGCGTCAGATACAATTAATCAATAATATTTTCTACTGAAACGAAAATAACTGGAGTACCAAAAAATTTTCTCGGGACACCCTGTATATTGTTATTTTCTTAGGGGCAAGGATACCTGCTTACTCGTAACACAGCAAGCCGCGGTTAGCTGTCGACTAAGATACGCCGACGCATTCACCTGTATGACGTAGTCGACCGGATCGGCGACGTATCGCAACGTCGATTCCCCGTCTTGCGAGTAACGCGCGAATTAGATTCGAGATCGTAGGCGTCGCGATGGTGTTTCATGAGGAAAAAAGAACCTAGGGAATTGTGGTAGGGTGTACCGGATGACTAGTCATCTCTAAGCAGTAGTGAATGATATCGTGGAAATGAATGGTAATAGGTTATTATATTAGGCCTATCCAATCTGATACGAGAAAACAAAAACGTCACAGCCACAAGTTTCTGTTTAGCTTCTATTTGGTTATGTGGTTATTTGGCTATTTGATTATTTGCTATGCAGTAAGCGGTGGTAATGCCAATCTTCATGCCAGAGTCATTAATGGTCTGTGGCGTCGTTGAGCACGCGCCTCCACAATGCTAAGTTACCAGGATAATACTTGACTAATTACCGATTTTCTCCTGACTATTACGCCCAGTTGCAAAATTACACAAGATAGACATGGGTAGACCGAACCAAGGAGAGAGAGAGAGAGAGGGGGGAGGGGGAGAGAGGGAGACACACACAGAGAGAGGGGGGAGGGGGGAGGGGAGGGAGGGGAGGGGGAGAGAGAGACAACTCGCTCTTGAGAACAAGAAGGTGAACGTAAGAAGGAAAGAGAGTTGTTAATTAAACACAGCAATACACAATTCGCAAAAGCAAACGGACCTCTTGTCCATACCTCGAAATTAACCTATCTTTTGTAATACACTTATTCCTCTCACTCTCTCCTATACGTATTCACAATTAGAATGATTAGATACAAATCCTGACGTTAGCAGCGACTCGTCATAAAATAGGACTTACTTGGTCCATCCATCTTTTAAGTTCGATATACAAGTCCGCGGACGTCCTTTTTCATTATGTATAATTCGAGAAAAAAGAATAAATTTTTTCAAGATTATTTTTCGTCTACAGTTATTTCTTCTTTTCGGGACTCGAACACGCATGCGCAAACGCAAGCGTATAAAATCGTAAGCGTAATTTCTCCACTATACAAGTGTTCGTTTGCTCGAGGCCCATTAACTGGAGCACTTGATTTTACTGCCGGTATTCGGCCTCTCCAATAAATACTTTGCAGCGAGCAGCACTTGCGCCGTACGCGCCTGTATCTACCTTATGTATACATATCGACTGTCCGCGTATACGCAGCCGTTCCAGCACCGTTTTTTTATTATCGAAACGATACGCGATAGAGGCGAGGAGAATATAGGCCTCTTTCGAGATTTTATGAGTCGCGCTCGATATATCCCATACCGATCCCTTACGATCCCGTGCGATAATCCTATATCATATGATCTCCTGGCACCTCATCCCTCCCATAGTATAGTGGTCCAATTGGTACGTAATGGAGAGATAAAAAAATTTTCATGGAACTTCAACGGGAAATAACGTTGGTATTCTTGAGAAAACTGACAAAGGCTAAAGAGAGATACTGCTCTTTTACACGAAATTCTTTATGGCGTATATAGCCTAATGATATATCACATTTTTCCAAGTAAACACGTACGCAGCTACAGCTGCATCGGAGATCGCCTTGAGAGAGTGCCACTTTCATCCGACTCGTAATCCCTCTCGTACTCATTAAGGAAAGCAAGGTTAATGAGGACGTACGTTGCTTAGATTAGCTGTGACTCTTTCGTACAGTCTGTACCGTATAAGACGAGTGAGTTTGGGATACTGGTTGGGTTTCGAGAGAGATGAACGGGGTACACTACAGGAAGATGAAGGTGAAAGGGGGAACGACGCTAACGAAGGAGAAGATGGCGAAGGTTGCCGAAGGAACTCCCTACGGTAATAAAGGGAATGGACCAATAAAACGTGGCTGGACCGAGGTGTTCATTCGGATGTCGAACGCTGTTGCTTATCAATATAAAAAAAGCCGCCATCTTTTTCCTCTCTTCATCTTCATACTTATTCATGATATATGTATACGGTCTAAATGCTGCGGTATCAGGTTCCATTTCAAAATTTCGATCGTTCCAGATTTTACTGTAAAACCAGCATCTGTTTAAGATAACGACTGTAAAAATCACTGAAAAGTAGACGCGAACCCACATGACAGTGAGAAAAGATTTTCTTTACGCGCGACGACACGACACTGTACCCAGGGAGTTTGGCAGGAGTTAAGTGCCAGGAGTGTCCCGAGGCCTGGTTCTCGTTCTGGTTCTGGTTCTGGTTCTCCTCGAGTCCAGATTAAAATGGAAACAAATGAACTGCGACGTAATGAGGTCCTGCGGTGAGAGAGAACCCGTTCCTTAATTTATTCCCCTTCTTTCTGTTGGTAGCATCAGCCATCGCGAGATCCGCCCAGCACCCTTTTATTACGCTAACAGCATCCCAGAGGGTCCAGATTTATTCCGGTGAAACGGTTTAGCCTTACAGCTCCTTTCTCGATATCCATCATCACCCCTACTTTGGCTTCCGGTATCGCGTGACTAATGCCTACTCCTTATCACAATTCCGCGAATTAAAAAGTTCGATAAAATAATTCAGATCATCTCTATTGATCTCAAGAGAAATTTTTCTCTATCATAAATTAAAAGGGTCATACTATTTGGACCATGACGTCTTCGCGTCTACCACCAAGTCACGAACCCCCGAGGATTCTCAGGAGTGGAGGTAGATCTGAACAGAAAACAACCAGGAACGTGCGGAATCCACGTACGTGATCCCACAGCTACATCCCGACCAGTAGATTTGGCACGGACGTAATAAAGAGATGCTTACCTGAAACAAAGAAAAGAAATTTGTTCTTAGGAAACATTGACAACGCGAGATAATACCCCCCCCCCCCCCCCACATAGCGTTTAACAATTTATCATTGCCAATTATCGCCATACGTCATTACGTCACTCGACCGGGGTCACTAGTTTCTTTAACAGAACAGATAGCGGAACTCGTACGTAGGACAGTAAATTCAGAATAACTACCAGAGCGAGGAGAGTTTAGGGAATGTCAACGAGATAAACAAGATACGATAAGAATCACACGTCATTCATGCCTACGTATGCACACACGAGCCACTTGAATTCTAAAGAAACAACCACTCGGTATCTAGATACACAGATATACTCGAGATACGGTCAAGATAAGTAAATATATATCTCCGCAGGTAGTTATACCTAGTTTACGTAATCATAAATGGGCCCAAGAGTCAAATGCATACGAAGATGCGATCCAATGGGATCCATCGATCCATCCTAGTACCTTTTGGGCGGCCGACCTCTTTCTCGATCGGTGATTGGAATTCCATCGTACAATTTATGCATAGCAATCACCATCCTGTGAAAAGATGTGCATCATATTGTATATAGATATGTATATACAATATATACATATGTACAATATAGTACATGCAGCCGAAGAACAACAAAATGAACAAAAGAAGAGAGCATACACACTGCAGTATGAGGCGCGTGCGTGCAAGGGATGCGTGTGCGTAAGACACGCATCTCTGGCTACTCTCCGGCACCTACTTAGCTGCATTTTCTGCCTACAAACAATCATCGTTCACAAGCCTGAGAAATCATGCGTGAGCGGCGTCTAACTGCATGCAGCAGTACATATGCCTCCACGTAACTATATCTAGCCAACCAGATTACAGGCTCCCGATGCCGACGGTATAACCGGAGTGCCAATGGAAAGGGAGTAAAAGGATAAAATCGAGACGGACAGTCCTGAGTTGTATACCTATATATATATTATCAATTCTGATTCCCTTCGGAACCACAGCGTTTATACCTATGAACTATGTATAACTGATATTTACTCACTTGACAAAAAGAAAGAGTTTAGGCTATAAGGCGAAAGAATAGAGATACAAATGGAAGTAGAGCTTGCCGGAACTGGGTTGAATGCCGAATGAGTATGTGATAAGAGGAGGTTACGTACAGGGTTGGCATGTAAGATACCAGGAGGAAGAGGAATCAAGCCGAGGAGCGTCAATTACGAGGAACTAGTGGCCGTAAGGCAAAATTCAATTACGATAGAAAAACAGGCCGATCTGCCCATCACGAATGAAATGGCTGTCTACGGCAGCCGCCTTGTGCCTATACCTGCTCAGTTACGTTACAGCCACTATGCTCTACTGTGTAACACCTACTGCAGCGCATCACTGTACCTAACGTCTAGTAATACGTATACACTTGATAGTGTATAAGTATACGGTGTTGTTACACTATGGTAGCTGCCAGAACAGCCGGAGAGATCATTAAGGTGCGCTTATTTCTTTGTTCTTTCTTCCGTTCTTGCATACTATCTTCATTTACTGAAGCTTTGCTTCGTTCTTACCATTTACACCTCCGTTCCCTTTCTGCTAGTGAAATACCTACGGTCGACCGAGAAAACTTACTGGAAATCACTCGATTTCGTAAATCCCAATGCCTTCCACTGGTATATCGCGCGTTTCCAAAGTTTCCAAAACGCGCGATATGTATACGCGCCGGAATTATCGGCAATTACGATAAAGATCGCGAAGAACGATACCTACGAATCGATGTGACATTAAATGCAGTTAAAAAGAAAATCAACGAAAATTTACAGATACCTATAAACATAAGATTGAAAAGAAAATAGAGATCCGTAGAGAAAAGTCACAACCGCTCTTTTATAACCACATGATTCGTCCTAGCGGGAAATAGGTGTAAGATATGTAGTGATGTGGTCTTACGTAAGCGGAGTAATTATATTTATTAGCCGGTGTATGGGCGCCCGAGAAATCAAAAGCCGACCGCCTAAATAGTGCCAGGGGCCCGAGATCAGGGACCCTGCATTGCCAACTAGCCCGACCACCAGGTTAAACAGAGTACCGGAGGCCCGTGTATTTCGTTTCGTTTCGTTTCGTTTCATTATATGTTATACTTCTAGTCCATACTGTACTCTATTCCGCTTACTTCGATCTATATGTATGCATACGTCACACGTGTATATGTCAAAGAGATCCGCAAGTTGGGAGAAAGGAAAAGGGCATCGTAGAGATATGCACGCATGCAGTATACATATATATAACGAATATTTAATATAATAGGTGGTAGAGTGTTTCTCGAACATTTATATATGTATATATATGTCCAGTGGGTAGTTTTATCACACGAGTGTGGATACTTTGGTCCACGGAAATGGGCATTTAAACTCTCACAAGAAAGACCGATTCGTACCGATATAAGACGCACATTTGTAAATGATCGCGACGTTAAACACATAATAGAATGATGTATATGCTACATAGGAGAAGCACATAAGTGCCAGGCAAACCGATGCAAGGTATCATTAATGTATCTGTTACGAGCTATATTTTCGACTTAGCCGTCCTATCTATGCGATGTAAAGCCAGTTGCGCAAGTTTCCAGCGCTACCGGTGTCCCACTGCCGTCTGTCTTTGCGTGGGCCTCTTAAGTCCCTGATTATCCTTAGATAACAGGCAGAAGGTCCCCGGAGCGTTTCGCCACGATTACCAAATACATTTTCCCATTTAATTCTAATTCTACCCTTCTATATTCATCAAGAAAACATTGATGATGAATTCTCTAGTTATCAGTCACGCGAGTACAGTGTAAGGGTGAATCGCGCGTGCTTACTATACCATTGACGTGGTTGCATGCTCTAACGAAGGAGTCTGCTGTAATATTTCCACTGTCGAAAGTATGTAGGTATTATGTCATTCAGTTCTTATTATCTAAGAACGTTTGTCTGTCCATGTTCTCTTTGTTCCCGTTAGCGAGGCTCTAGATGGCGTATGTGTCTATACGACATGTATAGTTGAAATAGCTGTTTGTTGATACTCATGTTATTGTAACTTACAGAATGAGCGCCAGGATTTTGTTCATGATGTTGGTACTTGTGCTGTTGGTCTTATTTACGTTATCAGGGTTAAAATTTAGCGATGAACAGTCTTAAGGTAGACCAGGCAGGTTGATTTGGTTGAAATATTCACCAGATCAAGACTGTGGTTAACCCGAGAACGGGCGCGTGCAGAGTTCCTGAGACCCCAGCGAACGAAAATCGAAACTCACTGTTACCCGAATACGTGTCAAAGGTGGTGTGTGCTGTGTCTTGGAATTTGCTAGGATGAGGATGTCAAAGTCTGGATGGGCCAGATTTAGTGAAGGGATGGAGAGTTTTCATTAGCCTGGATACAGGTCGTAATTGCGGAATACTCGATGTGGGTTTGACGAAGTGTCTTTCACAATGTGATATGCCGTGAGAATATATACTATACTGTTACTATAGAGATTGGATCCCAATGGATAGAGTCCCAATAGAATCCCAATGATCACTATAACTTACACTGACGGCGTCAACGAGATGTCAAAAATTATTACCGGCAGTACTATATGTATGGGATACAAGGAATGGGATAACGAGGGGATAATAAATATAAAAATATAAAAGGATATTATAAATAAATCAGAAGAAAGCCCTCAGTCGCTATCAAGTGCGTTCCTGGTCGGTTGCTACATCTTAATCTCGTTGACGAGAGAAGTCAATAGGTCAACTCCATGGCCCATTACCGTGATCGACAACGTCTAGAGAACACGAAGCATAAAACACGACGAGAGGCCACAGCCCATAAAACACATACTGGAGTCTGGAGCTGGACCGAACGTCTACAGCAGTACTGTATGCTTTACTAGTCCGATCGTTTATAGTGCCCGATCTGTGTCCTAGTATATGGATCGATCCGATGTATCGATGTTTCGGCTTATTGTTTCTCTCGTTAATACCATTAACCTTAATACTATCGACAGCTATTGGTTTCATACGTTAAAGGGAGAAGGTTCGGGCGAATTCAGGATAATCAGGATAATCGAATGAACGGAGACAGGAAGCCCCAAGGCGGATCGCTAAGCGGATGAATAATCGGTACTACGATCGGAATTAAATCGACGTGTTCGTGCCGAGTGGAACAAACAGGCCCGATTATGTTGCTCTAATCAATCACGTGTTTGTACCTGGAGGACACGTGGCGCGTCCTGCTCTCGGATGCCGATGTCGCCGTCCCGGTGAAAAATCATTTATTCGATCGGGTTCCGATCGAGCTTCGACGCAACCCGACACACGTGTGTACCTAGTAGCTATACGGTATGAGGAGTCGCTTTAAGAAAAAAATAATATAGAAAAAAAGAATATATGAAGTCAAAGGATAATCGGTTCAGCTTCAGGGACCAAGCGGATCTTAGTGAGTTTTAATTGAACAGCGACTCGGGTCGAACGTGCTGATGGGACGCGTGCGGTGAAATCAACGTAATGCACGAGAAACCAATAAATAAGATCGAGGAGCTTCGGTAGGAAATTAAGTAAGAAGAAAAGAAAAGAGGCAAAGAAAGAAAAGTATTCGTTAAGGACACTGTCGTGTGCGAGAGAGCGATATAAAAATATAAAAAAAAACAAAAAGAGAGAAATTGAAGCCAAATAATTTGACTCGCGAGTCGCGATAGAAGTTCTTTCGAGTGTCCAAAGCCGACGTGTGATTCGAATGTCGATTCTACTGGACTAGTATCGATCGATACGATCGGTTCGGAGCAATTAAAAAAATACAGACGAACGACTCTTGACACTTAGAGCCGATTTCACGACGCAGAGATAGAAGAGGAAGTAGATAGGCAGAGGATACGGGTAGGGGAGAGGGCGGAGAGTGAGATAAAATAAAGAGGATTAAAAAATCACTTGTTAAGTTCTCCTTTTCGCTTTGTCCTGGCGATGTCCGCAGTACGACGTTCCCTGGACGAAGACTACGATACGCGATTACCCGACGATAAGAGACCAGCGAAATGAATAAGGCGCGCATCATTGGGAACGGTAAACGGCGAGATGCATCTTGCTAATTAATCCCAGGCTGATTGAGTCGATTAATGAATGAAAAAAAAGAAGAAAAAAGAAAGCGATCGATTGCAAAGGAGGATGAAGAAGAGCCGATCGTGATATGTATATGTATATAGATAGAAAGTGGTCATTCAATTATACCGGCGATAAATAATGGATAAGCCAGTGAAAAGGGAACGATAATTTGTCAGGTGACCTAAGGGGATGCGGGGAGGGTGGGGATGAGATGGAGAGAAAGGGAGATCAATCTATGATCGTAAATTCCCTTATTGGTAATCAGATATATAATTACACGACTATTTAATTCTCTCCAGGGAGTATCTCGTGAGACGACAGAATTCAAGTTGTCGCTGAAACGTCTTTGAGCGTATATACAGATATACGTACGTGTATGTAAAGTTAAGAGATAGTAGGGCAGATCACGCAATTCCTGCTATTCCCGGTCATTCATTCATGAACGAAGTGAAGTAAGGAGCGGAGAAGTAGCGGAGACCCCGGAGAAGTTACGACGAGGTAGAAGGAGGTTTGAGTACACATAGATGGCATGCGCGTGAAATACTAAAGTGAAGGTAGAAAGGATAAGCATCGTCAGGAGCAAAAGAGTGAAGCCGTTAAACTCATAAAGCAGCAAAGCCGTAAAACCGCGTGTCAAACCAGACGGCCATGTGCCGCATGTGCACAGAACAAGCAAAATCGAATTCTCATTGCACGCGAACGAGTGACGCCTTTGCGCAATTTCACATTGAAACCTGCTTTCGGCTTTGAGTTCGGCATCGGCTTTGGAATCGACTTTGCGTACGATTACGTCTTCCTCTGCTTGCACGAGTTCGCTTGGACTTTTTATTTTCTTTTTTTTTCTTACTTTTTTTCTCGTGCCTTATTCTCGTGTTATTTTCTTCGCTTTATTCAGCTTGTTTTTGCTTTTTCTTTTCAACAGCATGAAAAGAGACCCCCGCCGTATGCACGCGAGATCGGCTCAATGAATACCCCGGCGACCGGAGGCCCTCTTCTTCTTATCGGTACGATCTATCGATCGGAGATCGCATCTCGAATCGGATCGATCTCGAAGGATGTTTACCGAGGCGAGGAGCCGATTTGACCGATTGGGCAATTTACACGGGGCAATTAGAACGCGTAATGGAATATTCGAAGCGATTGGGTAACGCGCGCGCTTATCGCGCTCGAATATGTAGTGACTATATATATATATATATACACACGCACATATATACGTATACACATATGTTCCTAACATGCGACTTACACGTGTATCTTGGCTTCTAGTACGTGTTGCGAAAAAATCGATCGCCACACGTGACAAGTCGATGAAAGAAATTTGAGCAAAATTTTTGATACGGAGAGCAAGATCAGCATCGTCGTCATCCAGGATGCTCCGTACCGGTATGTCGAAAAAACTGTAAGAGGATCTTCTCACTGACTGCGGTCCATCAAAGGTATAGAGATGGACAAGGCGGAAGAGACAGAAAATAACGTAAGGTGAACTCGAGAATTTGCGAGTAAAAGAAAATAAAAGAAAGGCAAAGCGAACGAGAGGAGAGAAGATGGAAAAAAGCTGAGGACAGGTGGTTTGCATACGCGTGCTCACGCTCTGGCACGCACGGCGCGTTCTGAATTTTAATTTTCACTCAACTCGCTCTTGGACTTCCTCGAATGGTATGAGGCTCAGAAAAGAGGGGTACAACGGGGCCTGCTTTTTCAGTCGATCGCACGAGTATACGTACATCAGTGAAAATGTGAGAACCAGAGAGCAAAAGTATGAGAGAATGGATAAGGCGAGAGCAGCGTAGAAAATGCAGACAAGGTTTACGGGAAAGATGTATAGTATATTCAATATCTAAAAATATATACATACCGACAGTGCGTAACGCACGTCGCGTCACACGTGTCACGTTTAGTCACGCATCGACGATCCACTCGTTCGACTATCAATGAAATCGCCCACGCGCTCATGTGATCAATCGCTCCCACTTCGTTATTTCTTCCGTCTACTTCTCTCTCGTGCACGTATCCTATATATACATCTCATTCATCCTCTCGGCCGCGTGGATAGGTATTAGAGACACGCACGAACCCAGAATCGCGCACGCTCACCTTAAGCTCATTTACAAAGTCGTTTTCGCACGACGCAACAGGCAGCCAATCAGGGCCCGAGGCCCACGGAGGTAATTGCTTATGAATTGCTTATAAGCGCCGGCTCGTAAAAGCTACCGTAAAAACGTCGCCACGACTTGACTTTCCCAAGCGCCGAAAGACACCGACGAACATGAGCTAAAGGCCCAATTTTCCGTATTCGATTGGTTCCACACGCCTTAGCCAAATTTCCAAAGATCCCTATCTGGATCGTGAAGAGATAGAGAGCGAAGGTAATAAAAGTACTGCGAAGTGTAGAAGAGGGAAAAAAAAAGAAAAAAAGATCGGTCCGTGACCCGGTTTCTCAATTTCTCAGTCTCAGTTGCCTCTTATTCGTTATGCATCGAACAGCCTGCACCAACCGAATTATCCTCGTCACGGTATGCAGATGAGTGGCCAGCGATATCGCTTGTACAGTGCTTGTTCTCATTGTCAGATAGGATCGCGCGGCTTGCGACTCCTATACCCATATCTAAAGGCGTGCGTGAGCACGCAATGCACGACAACAACGACGACGACATACAGAGACACGTCCCTACAGTATCCAGCTGAGCTTTTATTGTGAGGTGAAACTTTTTCGTGCGATACGTAGCAGCTTCGGAGTTGCTTGCCGTTGCTGTTTTCTTACTACTGTTGCGACTGCCGGTACCTGAATGCTGCACAAAGCACACTGCGGCTGATCCCAGACTCTGCTACCAGAAGAGAAGCTCGTGCCACTCCCACGCACTGAACTCTAACTTTTTTTTCTTTTATTTTTCTGACCTGCTCTCGGTATAGTCCCTCGCTCCAGGAACATCCTGACACACAATGCTACCAACAGCAGGACTGATAGTATGAAACTGGTACGTAAAAGTAGATCTTGAATCTCATGCACTGGGATAAATATATATATATATATATATATATATATATATATATATATATACTGCAGCTTCCAGCTGGAATTCATCTTATCTATCTGTGCCACGAATCGCTGGACTCGAGTGTAGCAAAGGTTTAACGTGCCACTCGAATGAGATGACACACGACACACGATACTGGAGTCATTATGAGATATACAAGGTGCCACCCTGTTCCTTACTACCGTTGACCTTTATCGGTTTACGACCTGACTTCAGCCCGACGCCAGTAGCTTTTACCGTGGTATATTCTTTATGGGAAAACCGGCTAATGCGGATAATGTATAGATGTATCTGGATTATACGTATGCCTTATTATCTTTTATAGGGATACAACGGATTGATTGGTAATTGCACGGAGGAATTAAGGGTATATATGTATGATATATGCGGTCACGTGGTTCAGCAAAGAGCCAATGAGAATCGCGGATAGAGGAAGAAACGAAGATGAAAGAGAAGTCGTGTCGTGAGGTGAATCAGTGGTTCGTGGGGGAATCGTGGTGCGCGAGTTACGTAATCGGTTAAAGGGAGGACGAGGACCAAGACGAGGTTGAGGACGAGGAGGATGAGGATCGGGAGGCGCAATCTACCTCGGATATCACTTTGTAGTCCGACCGCGGCGAGGTCTTCCCCTATCTGATCTTTCTCAGATCCTCCTTTGTGAACAAGCGCGAACCAAGGAAACCCCAGCTCCTCCTCCTCCTAGGATCCTCAATCTTCATGAACCTCAATTCACCTCCGTTATCCTTATCCGAGAATGGTCACCTTAAATTCTTGATCTGATAAATAATCATATTAAATATCTCTAAACTAATTCGACCATCTGACTTTGTGTCTGTTGTTTATCAGCGCCACTTTCCATTTGGCGCAAAGAAAATCCTTATGGGTTTTACGCCGCCGCTTATGGTGCTGATGTGGCTGGTTATGCTGGTTATGATGGTTGGGATGATGGTTGCTGGTTATAATGGCCAAGGAGGAGAAACTCAACGGGGCGTGTCGCGGAAATCGATTATGATCTCAGATGATGATCCGAGATCATTTCGGGTGATCTCAGGTGAGATCAGTGCGTAACACGGAATCTTCTCGATTTGCTCGTAAATCAAAGCGTTCAGATTTTCAGAGTTAAGAAAATTTATTACCTGGATAATATTAACGGAAGTCTATCTGGAACTATCTTAGATTTGTCCAAGAGTTGAGATCAAAGATAGAAACTGAAATGATAATAAAGGATGCAGGAATTTCAAAGAATAATATAGCTTTATATACCGTAAAAAGCTGATACTAGGAAGCAGGTTCTACATAGGTGTACACCCAAGTCCATAAGCGTCGCATAAATTATTCCTCCGGGATAATAGTTATCGGCGTCTGTACGAATAATGTGCCGTCCCTTTATCTCAAGCTAATAGCGTCTCGAATCGCAAGACAGCGATATCCCATGTAATGCCGGCATTACTCGGCACGAGGCGGATTATTAAATAGAAGAAGGCATTACCGTTTTACGATCGTCATTTGCATAGTAAACGAGTGCGACTCGATGTCAGGCAACTAGCCACTTCACGCGTCCTATTTCGTTATGATCGGTTACGAAAAAGCCACCCCAAAGCATTAAAGGCATCTTGAAGAAAATCAGGGAGGTACACATCAGATGGATGAAGCGGATGAAGTTGATAAAATGGATGAAGATGGAGAACGAGGTGTCTCTAGGTCAGTGGCCATCTCAAAGTTACATCAGTAAATTCGATATGGTAATACTGCATTCCAGATCCCAGCACCTTTGCCTGTAGCCAGCGGAGCCTTACAACGTAAAGGGCGCCAATGAACCATCTTTCGAACTTCAAAGCGAACCGTCATATCCCCGTCGGACCTTCTTTACTCTTCACGTTTTGTATCATCCAAATCAGGAAGAAAAATTGAAAAATTTGCAAAAACAAAAATAAATAACAATTTGGAAAAAAAAATCTTCAAAATGAGACGGCACAATCGAGAAATTGCTGCTGCATATATTTTGAAAAGAGCGAAGAGAGACAATTGAAGAAGCAATTGGGACTCACAATCGACCGCGTGTCTCTACACTGGCTTGGGCGTCGCGTCTGCTGTCTCAACAAGATATCAACGAGGATCCAAACTCAAGTAGCTCGCGCTCTTAGATCCGAATCTTTATAGCATTATTTCACGCCTTCTGCGATCCTCGCGTTATGCAATGGCCCGTATGACTCGTATAACTGTGTACATATACAATCCCATATATTCCTACGTCCCTATAGGTCCCATGACCGCTATCGTCGTTTCATAGTTCAACAGTCCCATAGTCCTACGGACCCCTCGTAGCGATACGAAATTGGAAGTCACATTCCTACGAATCGAACCAAACGGAACCGTACACGGATAAGTATCTTAGAAACGTTCACTGTATCACCTTCAATTTATTATTCCACACCAAGTATATAATAAGACACATTCGATGCATAGAATTCTGTATCTCCAATGGCGAAGGGAAGATCGCGATAATCGAGTTTCCCGATTGGCTCCCCGACACGACGGCCCCGTCGCGCGACGGAACGAATTGACAAATTTTCACGGCAAAGCGCGACGACACCTGTAGCTAATTACGTAATTGCGCAATGGATTGGCATGTGAGATTGTCACAGGCGTGCCGTTAGTATTTATCTCAGCGGCAAGTACGTAGCGGTGTGATGTATCTCGAATTAAACTAATAACCAGCGAAAGTGTCTGTCCGCCAAAAATGGCTTGAAAATAAAAAGTCGATCTCTGAGCTATGCTGCATTCTCTATAGAGCAGACCCGAAAGAGAGAAAGAAACAGATAAGGAGACGGAGAGAGCGAGAGAAACGATGCTGAAGTGTTGTGAAAAAAAATCATATCCGAAAAAGATAATAGAACAGAGAATAGCAATAACAATATCAATACTAGATACATTATTAAAGGGTTACCTTTAGGCGTCCCCGTGAATAAGGAACAACAAAGACATAATAGGAATAACCCAGTTTCGGCATGCTGATCTCGCTCCTTAAGAAGAAGGAATGCGGGCCATCGATTATATATAGTGAGTAATAACACCGAATTCCCTGATAATCGATTCTCACGTAATTTCTCATGAAATTATTAATCTTCCATACTGGGAGAATTGATATCAGAAACGATCGACTGTACGAGATATTATTTGTAACGTACTACATCGTACTACGGCTACCTGTTAGACGCACGTATAGTGCAGGTACGGTTGTAGCTAAAGAAGCTTCTTTTTTTTATTTACGTGTTACGTTGCACCGACTATATACTACACAATACATATATACCTACATTTCATTGTCGGGTTATGATTTACAGCTCGGTCAGGATTTATCCCGAGGGGATCCTTGTAATTCAGGACAAAATGAATGCACCGCTTACGTCTCCGGTCAATCTAGATCCTTGCATAAGAACGAATTCTATCCCATCGTCAGAGTCGTTGCGCAAACGAGGTCAATCGGCAATCATTCGGTCACGATCGTCACTCCCTACAAAGAGAACTTTATATGCATACTCAGATCCGTCCAATGCATCTGTATAGGACGCTGTCTATACGCGGTATCAAAATGGCTACACGTAACTTGTTCAACGAAAAGCTGCAGGTACATATGTATGTACGTAGGAGATAAGAGGAATAGGTAATATAGGAGAAGCTAAGATAAAAAGCAGCAACAACGTACCGAACGATGACGGCTAATGTTTGCCGCAGGCAGGTAAAGGAGGAATAAAGATCGAAAACGAAGGAGAGAAAAGATAAGAAGAGAATCGGATAGAGAAAAAGACTAGGAATAATTGAGTCACGGCGTAATGGCGTTTACAAGTGTAAGGAGCGTTGTTTAGTGTCGCGCATACGCATCCTCAGGATCGCGAAGATCGCTGAGATCGGTGTGCGATAAAAGACACAGGGTTAAATAATGTAATGGTCTCGGTGGACAAGCGGGAAGAATAGCATCGCTGAATCGAGCCGATCTCCCAAAGGATGCAACGTATGTACGTTACATGCACCAGCAGTGCGAAAGAGGAAAAAAGAGTGCCGATACGTTTCCACCTGGTGAATAAATTCTGTAAGCGGCGCCTGGTCCAGGAATTATTCACAGCATCTCTGTAGATCTTCTTTTACGAGCTTATTATTATATATAATATATATATACACCCACTGGCAACGTTTCTTACTACTTTCTCTCGTTGTTTGTCGAAGAAATGGCAGCCGCGTATCGAGTGACCAGGTCGTCTATCAAAAATCCCTTGAGACGTTGTTAAACGGGATGCCCGAGAATCCTGGTACGGTTGGAGGGGCAAATAGTCCAGCCACGAGATACGCTAGTCGACGTGGCGATTAATAAGGGGCGCGATCGAGACAAATGTCGTCGTTAGCTTTGGCCATGGGTCCCGTTTGTCTTGGCATTATTTTCACCGTAACCCTGTAGAAAAATCGGCCACAACTACTGAGAGAAACGTGTGACTTAAGGAGATACAGGTATAGTATGTATATGTATAACGCTTATGGAACGTAGATAGCAAACAACTTTTGTCGTACGTCGAGTGCACGGAGGATAAAGTACATTAACATGATGAACTAAAAGAGTGAAGAGTGAAGAGAGGGAAAAAGAGAGAGAGAGAGAGAGAGAGAGAGAGAGAGAGAGAGAGAGGGGGGGGGGGGGCAGATGAGTATATGGATAGAGAGTGACTTTAAGGGAATGCCACACGTGCGAAACGTCCACAGCCCGACATAATTAAGAGTAACGAACGTTGTCGAGCTCGCCAATGTAATCGAGTTTTGATTAATCGTTACG
The DNA here is from genome assembly GCA_031762395.1 of Calameuta pygmaea. NCBI lineage: Eukaryota > Metazoa > Arthropoda > Insecta > Hymenoptera > Cephidae > Calameuta > Calameuta pygmaea. The sequence continues at coordinate 966,051 of JASANN010000288.1, read as the reverse complement.
CTGCCAGCGGGCTCCGGTCGATTCCGCTCCAATTTGTCTTTCGCCCACCCTCTCTACTACTGCCTCTCGCACTTTTCGATCCATACTTTTTTCTCTCTACCTCCGATCACCTGGAAGCGTCGAGACGGCAACCTTTGACTCCACCAATACATTGCATAGACGGACATACATATACATTGTGAGAAAGAACGCGCAGAGTGAGGGCCTTGGATTTTGCAAACTTCCTACATACTGTCAATGAGTACGAGAGAGACGAGGCTATGGGAAATTGAGCGCGTAAGAGAGAGAAGAAGATGGGCCGTAGAGGTTCTTTCTTTCCCTCCTTTTATATTAACCCTCCGTCGACTTGGCGCTACCCGAGTGCAGCGACGGTACTGGTAACATGACTTTTCCTACTGGCACTTATAGAAAAGGTAGTGAAATATACTAGCAACGGGAACACCCTCCGCCCCCCCCCCTTCTGTACTAAGTACAGAAGCCTAATGGGTGGAGGACTTCCTGGTCAAAAAGACGAGCTCCAGGAACAAATTGGTCGTTTCGATGAATAATCGGGAGGGTCACTAATTACTGGCAGGCGCTAATTAATTAGTCCGTTACTAAAACCCGGCGCCAGCGAGCATCGACCGCGAGGAATTAGTACAGACGGTCAAGACCGTCCTCGTTGCTTCTTTACTGCCTCCTCCTTCCTTCACCACCTCGATCCTCCCTCCCTCCCTCCCTCTCTATCTATCTATCTATCTCTATCTCTCTGCCCCCAACTGACTACCCCGTAGCGGACTCTGAACGATAATTGTACCAGAGTGCCCTCCTCCTACCCTTGGCAATTACTAATTATTACTAATTAGGCGAATCGTGTCCTCTAAGGTACATACTTAGTCGTGGGCATCTCCCTGTTCCTTCCCACGCTGTGAACGAATGACTTTTTCTATCAACATTTTTTAATTAACAATTAAAACCACCTCCACGAGTTAGTCAATCAGACCTATATTATACACAAGGATAGAACTCCGAATTAAACATACAGCTTTGATGATCCTCTTATGTAAAAACCAAACCGAATGTACCTTGAAACTTTGATATTCCAATAATTTCGTAATATCCACAGTCGTTCCTCTTTACCGCCTTACGTTATCGTATAAAGCAAAAAGCCACGAGGCCGATTCTGCACGGAAATTAAATCTTCGCGGTATCTTTCCCTGCTGTTCTCTCCAAGCCGCGGTAACAAGTTTCAATTCCTACCAATTGCCGGGCTATACATCACTCACGTAGGTACAATGGGCGACTTTGGTCGGAGGGGGCCCACAAGCTCACGTGGGACCACGGGCCCCACCCCTCCTTCTGTATACCTATAGTTACACTTCTTCGGCTTATACCTTCGTGGCTTGGCGACTGCCTACTTTTCTGTCTTTCTGCCTTTTTGCCTACCCACCACGATAAATATCTCATTGTGAAACGACAAGGGAAGCCAAGACGCAAAGTGGAAACATACCCTTGTCCTCTTACCCCATGGAATTTCTATCCAGATTTTTATACTCTATCACATTGACTTTATCTCTTTATAATCAGCTCGAATACATCCTAATTGACTGCTCATACTTTTATAATCAGACAAAAATTGATATTTTAATCTTCGAGTATAGCTACCTACCTATATCTATATATATGGACGTCTTACCGAGTGGTAAATATTTACAGGTTCTTGGGTAGACATACAGGGGCATTCACACCGAACACGCAACGTACACCGAGATGTAAAAGGAGGCGTGTAAAAAGTGGTAGAGAAGATACAGCGTGCTAGAGAAAAAAGCATGGTTAACATAACGTAAAGTGCGGGCACTGTGTATGAGAGTGTAAAGAGATAAGAAAAAAGAGCATCCAAGAGGTAAAGAGAAGGAGAGAAAGAGAAGAGACTGTACGATGGCGTACGAAGAGAAGACGAGACAGGGTCCACTCGTTTTTCTCGGGGTGAAGAAAATTAATACTCGTCGGGCAATGAGGCGAGCGCGGCGGCCATGTAAAACGATAATCCTTAACGACTCAATCTCCTTTCTCGTTTCTCGAAACGCTACTCTAAAAGACACACTATTCCAACAGTCATGTTAGGATCACGCATGCAAATATCTCCATTAACTCAGCTATCACTTTTTATCCTTATTTATAAAGCTTCGTTAACTTACATTTTCTTCCTTTTCCACTTTTCTTCCTTCTCGAGACGCCCAAACATTCAGGCATTCTCGAGACGCCCAAACGATTATAATCTCGCTGCACTCGACTTCTAATACAAAATTGATCAGGGCGAAGCTTTATTGAAAACTAATCACACCGAATGATCGTGCTGTCTGCTTTCAAGGGTGTCAATGAAAATACGCCACGTGAAATAACGGAAATAATCTTGCGATAAAACCAGTCGGGGACTATCCTCGACGAATCGCAAAGTGTGCTTATTAAAATCCAGGAATTCGTATGCGTTAATGGTACACGCTGCTGATACGTTCCCGGTCCAGTGTACATATAGCGTTATGGTGATTTTTGATTTCGCAAAGTTTGCAGCTCAGGGGGATTCTCACGAATGAATGGTCGGAGAGTGGAGTGTGCGTGCGCGTGCGTGCGTGAGAGAGGAAGGTGAGGGGAGAGGGGGGGCGTAAGAGGATGAAGAATAAAAAAGAAGCTGTGCCCAGTTATCAGTTAATAACGGGTTCGCATCGGCATCTGAATATCCTTCAATCAATTTCGGCAGAAGTGAGCCAACGGGTCTTGCGTACCTTCAGCATCCGCAGGGAGTAAGGAGTCGGAGCACCATCATCGTCATCACGATGAAAATGAGAGAACAAGGACAGCTAGATGGTGGAGGAAGCGAACTCATGTAAAAAAAATTTCGCGACGAGCAAATCACGTGCCACTGCCAATCCTCATGAAAGCTGCGGTGCAAATGTGCTTTGCACCGGTTGGTCATAGTAGAGCCGGGACAATTAACTAAGAGCGAATTATTGGTCCACCTCTCCATAGCCACCTACGTCTGTCTGTTTCCGGTTGTGCGTCTATCATGAACAATAACCCAGCAGAGAATTCTAACGAATCAACATGGAAGAAAGAAACGTGGAGAATCATGTAATAAATAATCGCTGGACTTATCGAAAGCATTACATGTCGATGTTTATCCCACGGTTAGGCGAGTATGAATCAGATAGGCGGACCCGGTCTGCCCATACATAAAATTCTAAAGGTCTCTTCACATGGTGATGAACAATATCCCCGTACACGGTACAGGTAACACACTTGTCCGGGATATTTTAACCAGTGCATAGGCGATGCACGTATGAATGCACCTTAAGGTCATTATCTCGAATCTCTCTCATATGCATATCGGTATGTAATACTCGTGAAGTTCTCTGAAGGTGGGGGATGAGGATCAAAGAGGAGGTAAAGAAAAAAAAAGAAGGCAAGCACGTGCACCCAGCAACCCAGCAGCCAAAGGAGATACAAGGAACACCCTACTATACATACAGGCCTGGGCTCCTGTATCCTGGACAAACAGCCGACAAAACTGCGACGAATAGTCGCCCGATTGCCGTAGCTACTTAATCGACGGGGTGGAATAAAAATATCCAGGCCCAATGGAGTCTGGAAGGAGATAGGGAATTAAAAACATATATATATATATATATATATATATATATATATATATATATATACACACACACTCACACACATACAGCGAAGTGTCTAAGTTTATTTTAATCTGAGACATATA
>JASANN010000288.1:923569-953949 GCA_031762395.1 Calameuta pygmaea | reverse complement strand
TCTCTCTCTCTCTCTCTCTCTCTCTCTCTCTCTCTCTCTCTCTCTCTCTCTCTCTCTCTCTCTCCCCCCCCCCCTCTTCCCCTCTCCCACTATTCTCAACTCAGTCGCCCCTCTCATTATACTCCTAATTATCCCCCGTGTATTTGCCATCGCTAACCAACAGGCAACACTGTCATTATCGTCGTTAAGGGACTAGAAGACCACGTCTGGCGCGCATGCGCAGCACGATACCCGACGTGTACGAATGTATAAATCTTGAGTCTCGTGGACGCTGTGCAAGTAACGCATTAGGCGTTCAGATTACATAACCATTGTTATTTGTCTCGAGGAGGAGGATAGCCAGAAAATTCATGTTAAAATAATAACGGAAAGGTTGCCAATGTCCCGGGGAAACACAAGTCCATCGACGAGGACCGACGGCAGCTAATAGACATCAAGATGAGTATCTAGAGATGTGAAAATGCAAAAAAAGGTCAGTCCAGTGAGAATTACGGCGTCGGAGCCGACGCACTTACTCGATTTCGCGGAAACGCAGCGAAATCGAAGCGAATAAGAGAACGAGGGGAACCGACGAGGAGAAACAGGAGGTGATTTGCGAGCGGGCGTCGCCTTGGTGAATTTACCGTCACTCCACATTTTATACCAGCAGCGTCACGACGCTTGCAACGCATGCCAGCCACTCAACACGAATTTTCATGTGAGTTGATGAATCGCTGCTTCACTTTTTTCTATAGAGATAGATTCGCGATATTTTATGTCTCGATCATACACGTCTCTATCTTACACGCCCGAGCCACGATAAGTCCGTCTCGCTCGGGCTCACGCTCGACATACGAAATTCCCTAAATCTAAGCTCTAGACCTGTCCGATTCGTTTGATCTTATATCTTTGATGCAAATGGACGATCGCTATGCACTCGTGGAGACATTTCAGTTAATAATATGAAAGTTAGTGACAACAATATTGTTGTTCCAGAGTGCAGCCGTAAATAAAACTCAGTACACATGTCTATCGCGGCGACTCGATATTATTCTTTCAAATAACAATGGAGTATCTGGCGTGCAATCAGGACTGCCTCACTAATCCGATGTGAACTGAGTTGTAGGCAAATATTTCACGCCGCTACATATTATTCTCGGGAATGTTACTTGGCATGTGTAACCGGCCTAAGGTACTAGGTACAAACGCTAGTAGCATTAAGCATCGCCATTACTATAGTGGATGTCCAAGAGCTCTGCCCTCCTGCCATGGCCTGCCTCGCCTTGCCCGGTGGTCACGAGAGCGCGAGAGAACATTCCTTTAACCTGAGAGAGCTTTTGGCAAAAGGGCCTTTCTCTCTCTCTCTCTCTCTCACTCTCCCCCTCCCCCCTTCCCCCCTCTCTCTCAGCCTTGCTGTCTCTTTCTCTATCGTCTCCGTGGCACTGAGACGAGACAAGCCCACCAGAGGCAGTAATTCGGTCTGACCGCGTTGCTGACCGACCGCTGCGAGAACGACCAAGACGAAGAGAAGCAGCACGACGACGACGACGACGACGACGACGACGACGACGACGACGAAGACGACGGTAGCGGCGGCGGCGGTGGCGGCGGCGGTGGCGGCGGTGGTGGCGGCGGTGGTGGCGGCAGCGACGACGACGTCGACGTAGCAAGCTATCGCTGGGAGATGCAAGACGTAAGAAGTCAAGACGCAAATAGCGCTCCCAAGTTAGCCTAACGTGGCTGCCAGGCAGCTAGCAGCCTCCCAAAGGAAGTCCAAGCAGGCACATGCTTACAAATCGACCTCTCGCCCTCTCCCATTCCTTCTTTCGCTTCAACTCTCCTCTCTCTCTCTCTCTCTCGCGCGCGCGCGTGCTTGACTCAGTGAAATTTCCCTTATGCAGGACAAATAGGGAGAGGATGGGGAAAAGGTCTGAGATCCATATGGATATGTGGAAGAGTTCATTAATATTGCATCCTAACTCACTCTAGCTCCTCCCTACCGAGCGTCCTTACTTCAATATTTACTTGGTATAGGCAGGACCGAGTAAGACCCTTTCTGTTTGGAGTCGAAAGAGACCCCGACGACAGTTTTATGAAACGAACACATACAGCATAAGAACTTTTCGGATTTCGAAGCTTGCATGACTTTTAAGTTTCATGAGTTTTTGAATGTCCGAATGCGTATATCGATTGCTGAATCGACCGAAGCACAGACGAGGCTCGAAAATCCGTCAAGCTATGAAAAACTCAGAAAATCGTGGGTAATCTGAGGTTAGTGGTAGAGAAGGAAGACTAAAGGGGGTATAGGAGGTGCCACCAGATAGCGACAGCTGCGAATTCAGTTCCTCAGGAAAAATCCATAAAGATTCCATGCGAGGAGAGAGAGAGGGGGGGGGCATAGAAGCATCAAGTTATTTCCGAATATTAACGTAACAGGCAGTGCGGTTGGCTGAGATGATGTCTTAATAAAGAAAACAAAATATCAGAGGAGACTGAGATATCATCCCCGACCCCCAATCCTTCATTGTGCCTAGTCCTTTACACTAGAGACAGACTTTAGACCCCTCATGCAAAATCATTGAAGCACAGAGAGACGTGGAGATGCGAGGAGGTGAGACGATGTGGGCTCGCCTCGTTCTGAGTCACTCAGAGCTACGTCGACGTGGTGGTCGCCTCTTCGTCAGGGTGGGTAGATGCCAGACAGCCAAAAGCCAGGAGGTAGACTTTGCACCATATATAAAATCCTAGAGGGCACCCACCTAGCGATATCACAAAGCCCAATATTTTAGGTTAAATCGCCCCAAGGAAAATTACGGTAAACAAGTGTACAATCAGTCATAAAGGACGACAGGAGTGACAATGACAGAAGTTCCAACAAGTCACAGAGATAGCGATCCAGCGTCCCGGCGCTAAGTTCACGCTTGTAAATAAAATAACAAAAACCGTGGCTTCGCGTTGCATAGCTGACGTCTGGCCATGTGGGGAATGGCGAAGGGGCGCGTACGTCTTCTGCAAGCTCAAAACCCAGGACGGAAATATCCGCGGATGTGCATGGCCAAGAGCTTCAGAGCCTGCAGATAGGATCGGCAACCAGGAGACGTTTCCAAGCTAACCTAAAAGGCTCCTAAAAGACGAGTTCACAATGGGACTATTTACAAGGGAAGTCCAAAGGAAGCGGAAGAACCCATGACATTTCCAAAGTCGATAGCTTTGTGGCAAGATCGATCTGACGAATCAGCAAGCGGTGGCCCGCGCACGTTTACGCGTGCACGTACCTACTCGAACGCAACGGGCAACCCGGGTTAATTTCGTCCTCCCCTGCGGTTAACATTGGCATTGGGGCGTTCCAAGTCAACGGATGCGAGTCGCTTCGATCGCTAGACAGAAATAAATTCGGTGGAGGTGGGCTTCGGACTCCGATGAGGATGCCCACACTTTCTAGACAAGGGATGGTATACCGAGAAAGGAGGAGATGGTATGTAGAGAAAGTGAAAGGTAAAAGGACGAAGTTCTAGGCATGGAAAAAGGAACGAGAGTTAAATGGGCTAGACTGGCTCATTAAGGACAACAGCGGCAATGAGGCCGCTTCCTAGAGCGCAAGCCAAGACGGAATCGCTCCTAGAACTAAATTCGCGATTCTACTGGACCGCGTGTCGTTCGCATACCAATTTCCGATACCAAGGAGAAAATCTCTTCGGATGGTACCGAATACGCAACGAAGCTATAAAACGAAGATGAAGTACGTGTGGGCAGTATGATATAACTCTCGCACGCAGGAAGGAAGAAAAGCCTTGGCATTTGCGGAGCCAACCTAAATTTAAATTAACGTCCGCGAGAAGCGAATCGCTCTAGATTCCATTGTTAAGATAATACACACAGGAGGTCTGAGCGGAGGCTCAGGGAACATTTACTCCGACGCTCCTCGACGCACACCGACGTCCCCCTGGGCATCGTATCTTTCTCGTCTCGTCTCGTCTCCTCTGATCTCCTAGGCCCTCCTCTGCGTCTCGTCCCATTATACTGTACTAGCTATATACTAATCTTAGAACAAGTCTTAGGCATTTGCAAGGTTTCTTACGGAAATCTAGGAAATAGCGAATTTGCACAGAAGCGTGTTGTTCAAGCGGATATCTTAAACGTTCTTGTGCTTGTTTCCCGTGGATGCATTTGAAAGCTTCGCTCAACCATGAAAAACAACCGGAAATGATTTACAAAATTTATATTATGTTACAGAATCCAACTTCCGTTTCGCATGTTAAGCCAATACGGTACCTTCAATGATCCATGGGAGTCTGTTTGTTTGTACAGCAATACCAGAGTTGAACGTACTTGGGCCCGCAAACGAGTAAGATTATACCAGCCGCGTTAACGAGGGCCGAATAAATCATTAAACCTTTTCCTCGGTCCGAATGTCTTATAACCATCTCCCAAATGGTATCGCAAAGATATGCAAGCATTGATAGGAAAAAAAAGAAGCATATATACATGTAAATTATACAAAAATATTTACAACCGTTGAACATGAGGGGCGGGGGGGGGGGGGGATGCCGCGGCTTCCATCCATGGTGGGGCTGCTTCCTCCATTAGCCATATTTCTCCTGGGTGCAAAGTGGCCCCAGCTGTTCCGACGCACCGTACGTAAACCTCGTGAAAACGTGAATCTTGCCAAGACGTGCATTGCCACCGAATTCGTCCTCGTTCGCCTCGTACGATTCCGGAACCGGAAATCTAACTCACGATTATTAGCCCGAAATTCACCTAGAGGCCTGAGACGTTTCGTGTATCGATCATCGTAAATAAAATCGCGTCTCGGTCATTAATTTTTATCTCATTAACAGATTGATCAGTTGCAAGAGCAATAGAGTGCGGATCGACACGTCCTCACACAAGAGTGACCGACCGAAGTGGGATCGATATTGTGGCTCAGAGCGAGAGAGAAAAAGAAACAGTAAGGATAAGACAGAAGTGAGAAATATGTGAAGGAAAAAAGGAGATAGAAGAAGCGAGTGAGTGGGAAAGTGTTTAGAGGTCGTAATAAGGCGCATACATAACGCATACGAGTAAGAATGGCGGATGGTCTGGGTGACAAGCAGCCGAGGGAAATGCATATAGCTCTGGAAGAAAACAGCATAATACCAACTGCCTGATAATGTACGTTGGACGAGGGGTATAAGAGGAAGGAACGTGGAATCTCGTAGGTGTGAGATGTCGTAGTTTGGAAATGGGCCAGTTTTCTCTGGATCTCGTACGATTAGAGTCCCACGTAGAGGGAGTATCGGCTGAGAAATAGAGAAAGAAGGTAAAAGAGGTAAAAAGAGGGGAGGAAACACACCCACGCACGACGCATACCATTCTGATAAATAATCCAAATGAGAAGGTGCCAAGAAAGCAAAGAGACCGTCAATCACGTAGTGACGTCACGGGACGGTCTCGAAAAGATTATGTACGAAGCTGAGACCCGTTCGGGTAAAAATGAGAAAATAACCTAAAAAATAAAAAAAATAAATCACTTTCAAATATTCTCAAACAATTGTTCCAACCAATCCCTGATGTAGACGAGCCCTCGCGTTGATGCAAGCAAGCCTGATCTTTAAATATAGAATTGAATTTCCATCGACAGCTGCTCGGCTTTGTGTTTACGAGTCGTGCAGGTCCAGGAAGGCTGGCTTTCCTTGGAAATCAATTTTATAAAGTCTACGCGCTTACCATTTCGTTATAAGTACCCTGAATCACAATTACTTCCTTCATTCTAGCCTACATAAAATTCCTCCGTACACCTATCATTAAACGGATTAAAAGAATAGAGACGTATACGCCATTCTCCCCGTGTAACTAGATAACGTGGGATTTATGTATTACAGGGTATAAACATATTTGCCATCGGTTAACCGGGGTCTCTAATTGTCAGCGCCCACGCGAGAATTTATGTTTTGACCGCGGCCTTCGGGGGCATTAAAAAATAGAAAGCCACCAAGAAAAATATCTTACGTAACAGCGAGAGGGGGGAGGGGGGAGGGGGGAGGGGGTACTAACAACAGTCTTTGATGCTTAAGCGTAACGCAAGGGTAGCGCGTAATCCAGTCGTATCAATATACATGATTGTCCAATAGTCTTTCTATTCGACACGTGTGAACCGCCGAGTGTCTCGTTATTAACGGTTAGACGTCGTTCACAGGATCGAAAGGTTCAGGTAAAACGCTATGAGATTCCTCGTAATCGTTTGCTGACGCGAGATCATACATCAGCGTCGAGAGGAACTACGGCACATTCATCCTCCTCAGAGTGAGGAAGGAAGGAGACTGAAAACGGTTGCTGCTCCTGATCGAGATGAGACGTAGCTCCTCTGTTTCACGGATCTACGCATCGTACACACACACACACACACACACACCTCCCCGTCTCCCTCCTCTACCTCTCTCCCCCTCTCTTTTACGCGTATGCATACACGCATCATATCCTCGCAGCATCCCATACCCACCGACGTCTCGCCGTAGCAGGACGTAATTAGTGAGGCCGCGGGCACCGAAATAATACCGACGACTTCATCCGTCATCTGCGAACACCGAGCCCTACTTCCTAGACTTATACTCTTCGGTGCGATAGACACAGCCGACGAGACACAACGGAGTAGAACGCGATATGTCGGAAGAGGGCAGAAGAAATAGAAAGGAATAGAACGAGACAGAGTGTCAAGACAGGGCAAGACGTCGACATCAGCTAAGAGAACGTAAATGGTTTCGTTGGCCTTAATGAATTTTTACTGATGATCTTATCTCTCTACGTATACCTTGTCAAGCTTAGCTTTGACTGAGAAAAATTCTTGTTTAATTCAGAAAGAAAGAGAGGACGAGATTTAACGGCGAAATGATAAAGGGTGTTTGTGATGATATGTGTCAAAAAAAATAATACCGATATCATTAATTATTGATGATCGTAGGTGATCTTGTATTCGTGTAATCCGGATAGGTGATTGCTAGATTGTTGACTCTTTCTATCAGTATCTCTCGCTATTTGCCAGAGGGAACGGAGGACTCTCGGGGAGGGAGTGAATAACCCGGGATAAAAATACAACCCGGTGCAGCAGAGGTTGCAGTGCCGGTGCAACTCGATTGGAATGCAACGAGCACTCCACCCGGGCTCGAACATCCGAATCCTTTTACTTACAACTTAACACGTTACCCTATTACGCGTGCAGTAGGTTGAGCCGCAGAAGAGCCAGACATATTTTACGTTGTATCTTCTTCCCTTTCTCTTTCTTCGACTTTTTTCTCCGTCATCATTTCATTCATTCACTTGGCGACCTTATCAAATTTATTAGGACATCAAAAATTATGAATAAATCGGCGTGACCGACAGACAAACAAACGAATAGACATGTACACTTCAATCGTATCAATTGGTGAGATATGAAAATCGAAATAACGTTGAGGTCTGTACGGATGAGCTGTCAAGTGGAGAAACGGAAGGAGGGAGTGGCAGGTGGGCTAGATGGGAAATAAAAATTATTTTTAAAATAACAATCATATCGGTAACGCACAGGAAAGCATAGATAGGAAAAAATTCAGAACAACTCCAAGCATTTATTTTTGTTAATAATGTTAGTGAAATACAAAAAGACAAAATACATAGCAAGAGTTAGAAGTATGAGGTGCAGCACATGTCTTGCGGTTATTGAATGCTGCCTAAAACGTCTTCCATGTTTGGTTGCTTGCAATTTTTATTCATTTGCTTCTCTCTCTCTCTCTCACACACACACACGCACGCATGCACGCACGCGCGCGCGCGCGCGCACACACACACACACACACACACACACACACACACACTTTGTCTCTGATTTGCATATCCGTACCGTCACAGTGTTTACAGCGTTTCGCCCTCGGCTCAGGCATTCTGCGATGGCCTGGTGACCTCACCGATATTCCATCCTCGGCAACCTCGCGCTTCTTCGCGAACCTCACTTCACGCACTTTTATCCCCTTCTTCTCCCTTTTCACCCCTTTTATTTTAATAATGGCTACCCTTTATCTTTCTTCTAGTCTATACCCTCCCAAAGTCTCTGATAGTTTTGTTCCTCTGAGCCCCCGCAGAAAGTTCTCGAAATTTTCTGGGGGAGTTGTCACACTATAGAGATAGCATGCAGGATACACTGATAAGGGATGATGAATAATTTTCAAAGAAATGACCTTTAGTCTTACATCATTCCCTGCGGAACATCCAACCTTTGAATCCTTTGAAACCACCCAGCCTTTTTTTTCAGGATATGCCAGTCGCCCCTTAAGACATTCTTAGGTGAGCATACTTCACATGGAAAGACAACGACAGCCACCCTTAACTAATTTCTAGCGCGACACGTTTTCTACTTAAGATGAGCCATTGACGTTCGATGACACTTGCGATTACGCATGTATCACTTCTTCGTGTGTCTCTCACGTTATGGAGTTCCACTTTCTAGTATCTTTTTGCCCTCTTCCTCTTGATTTCCTTATCCATGGTCTTCCTCCTTCTCCTACAATTTTTATCTTCTTTTAAGGGAATGCAGCGTTTCTCACTCTGGGCTTGTCACTTTTCGCACCTTTTCCACCTTGTCCGTCTTCCTCCTTCTTTCTTGCTCTACTGTCCCTATCCTTCTCTTTTCCTTCTTTCTTATCAGACAGTCGTGCGCTTGCAAATTCGCTCGTTCGCAATCATCGTCTTGTCGGCATTGCTCTCGCAGCAAATAGGAATGATAATATATAAGAACGATAGCGCGTCGAATGGGGCGTCGTTGGGCGTCCACGCAGACGAGGAATCTTATGCGCGTCTGACAGGAGCTCCTCGTTCGTTTAGCTCGAGAGGCTGTATTTTTTTCTCTATTTTTTCTCGTAAATACATAAGAGTTGCCTGTGAGCGATTTAGTCAATGCGCATTCCTGATTGACCATTCACATTAGCGATTCTCGACTCACGATAAATACGCTTCGATTACTCTCACTCTCTTTCTCTCTCTTTCCCCCTCTTGCACCAGGCATTCTCATCTCTCTTCAGATCTTCTCTCTGTTACTGAAATCTTCTGTCCATCAACTCCCCTCTACATTCTCGTGTATCCTAGTATCTCGACAAGGACCGATAGACATACGAATAAGCGACAAGACGTCAAAGTTCGCAAAAACGAAAAGGAAAGGGGAAGGATGAATGATCAGGACGATCGGATTCGCTGAGGTAAGGAAAATGAATGAATAAGACGAGGGAGGAAAGAAAGAAGAAAAAGGACTAAAGAAAAAGTGGGATGACCGATAATGACGTACGCGACCGAGTATCCAGTGCGGTAAAAATTCACGGGCGTTTACATATCGCGCGACAGAAGGCGTCGTCGCCGGAGCGCCCTGATGCCATGTCACAGACGCACTGACGGACGCTCGACGCCGGGACGCCGTCTTCGGCCGGACTCGGTCCACCCTCTCGGCAAGCATCGGGACGCCTGGCGCCGGGCCAACTGCACCGACGCCCCCTCTGTGTACACCGACGACGTTTTCCCATGCGCCGACGCTTTGCCTATTGCTTTCCTTCATCCATCCTTCCTTCCTGCTTTCTCTCCTACCAATCTTTCCTTCACCTTCGTCATCTTCATACTTCCTTCCTCGACCACTTTCCACGCACCGTCCATTCAACAATCAGGAATCTCTCGATCGTCGCAATCACTACCTCCGTGGAGACCTCAAACGGCAGGGTGATAGTCTCCATAGCCGCTAAACGAGCAAGCTCAGCTGGCTCGCTGGGCGCAAGCAGGTTAGGCTAGATTAAATTAGGTTAGTTTAGGCAACCAGAGACGCATGCGATAGGTGCTCGAGATGCAAAAGATGTAAGCGATACAAGATACGTATAGACCAGTCTGGGTACAGCAGGATAATATAAATGTAAGGCAGATCGTGATCAAGAATAGCAAACGGTAGCAAAGATCGAGAGATCTTTTGCGTAGGCGTCCGCACGACGTCCATCTCGCGTTTGTCTGGCAATGTCTGACGTCATCCTGTTATAAAGACGCTAAAAGCAAACAGATGGCCTTTATAGTGACCGTCTTTCAAGGCACCAATGCCTGTTCCCCAGTCCCACCCCAATGGTCACATTACGACATGGTACTGACCCCCGTCACCACTCGAAACCAAACACAACAACAGATTCACCATCTACCGAGCAACTAGCAGCCGAGATACTCCCAGTACGCGATATATGATAAGTGTTAATCCTTGTCAATAATTCATCAAATGCATCTGTCCCGTATAAATCCTGGACAGTCTGCATCGACATCATTCAATTACAAGCAAAACAAACCTATATACCTGTGAGCATATCTCGTCTCTAAACGATTGTTACGTACAGGCGTTGAGAGTTTGCCGAAAGGCCAGGTCGATTTCTCATAACCCGGGGGGGGGGGGGGGGGCTTTACTTTAGAACCGAAGAAATCGAACTGCGCAGGTGTGTGTCGGCGAGGAGACGAGAGAGAGGGATAAGCAAATCGAGAATCGAGAAAAAAAATATCAAAGTGAGATAAGACGATGAATTGAGAAAGAGACGAAACGACAATAAGTAGTGCAAGTATCATTGGTAAACGTTCGACAAGGTACAAACGGCCTAGAACGGCCTTCGAAACGACGCTCCTTCACTCCTTGACTATAATCGACTACTTGACCGGATCGCTAGTTGCTGCGCAACGGCCACGCGTAAGCGCAACTCCGTTATCCATACAACCGAGTCAGGACTCGCAACTCACAATCAACATTACTCGCGGGATCGTGTTGATCTTCTCGATTTCACAGAGATATCCCTGAGAGAGCGTGTATATGGTGAAAGCGGTCAAGAATCAAGAAAGAGTATATAGGAGCCATTGTGGACGCTCCATAAAAGAATTACATAGTCGGATCAGAAAACAGTCGGACAGGATATATCGCAATAATCTTGAGCGCAGCAGGTAGCGCGTGCGTTATCATCACGCAATTGGTATGCTTGATCTTTTCTTTTTTAACAATCTCAACACGAGCCCGCAAATCAGCCCAATTAGGTACCGGGGCGACTTGGTAATTATTCTAAGAGTCAAGTCAGAGTCAGTCAATCAGTCGGTAAGAGCAATCGGATTTCCGTACGGAGTCCGGACTTAGAATAGAAGACTTGTCGTGCCTTCACTCCTACCCACCTCCCCCCCAACCCTTACACCCCTCAGTCATTCGTTCACTCCCTCCCTTACTCATTCGCTCGTTCGCTCACTCACTTTGGAGGATTAATGTTGCGCTGCGATTTATGTACACCGTGTCGGAAGTAACTGGGTCATAATAGCGCTCATTAAAGTCCCCTACTCTCCGAGCCGCCGTTTATATCGTATTCTTCGTATTCTTCGTGTTCCTCGTATTCTTCTTACTTCGCGTACTGGCTGTGCTCTTGGTGCTCGTGAGACATCGTCCCAATCCCCATCTCCGCTGACCCCCGCCACACACTTGATGGTAGCAACGAGGACGAGATATCTCACTGTTTTTCCTGAGCACACGTGCGCATGCCGAAGACACGGATTAGATTTACGTGATGGAAGAGGAAGAGAACGAAAGAGAGAGGAAGGAAGAGATATAGCGCGCGCGCGCGCGTATGTGTGTGTGTAGAAATAAAAGGTATATTCAAGAAAAAAGAAGAACAATCGAAGGTGTGAGAAAATAAGGCATCCACCTCAGGACCGAGTCCGAGGGATGTCGGGGGTGGTATAGTAGCCTGTAAAAAGCACATAGATAAAAATACGACCAACGACAGCTCCGGGTAGTGGCAGCCTGATGCAGGAAGCCGTGAATCAAAGAGACAGCGGTGCCTTCGCATTCTGCCTCCACTTCGTGTTCCGATTCGACTTCGCTATATCCCAACAAACTTCTCCGCTGGCATACCTACGGTATGTACTTACTGTGTACGTGTGCTCTGCTGTGTTATCTCATCTTCCGGGATTAATCTCTATGATAGATTTCAATAAGAATGAAGATTTAAGCCAGATGCTGCGATTCTGTATAAGGTGGTATGAGTAATGGAGGGAAGAATTTTTTAAAATTTTTTATGGAAAAATAATTTGAAAAAGCTGGCTTATTTAATTCGGTCCTATATTAGTCATGTCACTTTTCATCGTAGACGCGCGTCGCGGCCTTTCTCTACTCGGAGATTCCCTCCCGTTGTGATCTCAATGACCGGTCGATTGTTATCGGGCGTACCAGGGCACCGTGGTAACAAATAAATTCGCGTAGACGGTCCGACGCTCGGCGTTCAAGGAATAAATAATCGTCCCTCATGAGAAAGGCAGCCGGAACAGGAGCTGAGAGATCTTGGACGACGGCCAATCCATCTCTCTGGTATATGAGACAGGATATGGGCCATACAGAATATTCCATAGGGAATATGAGATGCTGAGTACGATCATGAAATGTCGAATATGGAAAATGAAATGTGGAACGTGGGACATGGAATATCAAATCTGAAATACCTATGTGGCGGGAGACCTCGATCGCCTCTGATTTCAAAGAAAGATCCAAGAGACAGAGAGAGACAGAGACAGGGACAGAGACAGAGACAGAGACAGAGACAGAGACAGACGGGGGGGGGGGGGTAATGCCTTGCAATTACACGTACGTCACTCAAAAGTCGACACCACCGCCGAAAAGCGTTATGACGTCTGTCGATACCTATCGAGCAAATTCGACTGCGACCGTCATGAGAATTCGTGGAATTTTCGTGAGGCGAATAAAAGGCTTAAAGAAGAACAATTAAAAAATATCAAAAAGACGAGCAAGACGAAAAATCTGATAAAGAGAAGGATATAGAAGGATAAAGAGAGAAGAGAGTGAAGGAGGAGGCAGGACACGCTCCAAATTTCTCTCAGCAATTTACGATCGCTCGATTTAGCGAGCCGACGTCGGCTAATTGCGCGAGGAGCGTCGCCGGGACGCCTCCTATCGAAGGAGAGGAAAGGAGACCAGAGGAGTGCGAGAATAAGACGTGAGAGAGTGCCGTCAAGCTGCTTGCGGTACTCCTCCCATTTCCTTCGTTTTCATCGAGAAAGAAAATAAGAACGTCGAGAAAGTACGAGACGAAGTCGACGCGACGTCGACGTTTCATTGAGAGAATCCAAACGGTTTGCGTACCGCGCTAACTACACTTTACAGCTTATTTGCGAGTCGACCCAGATAACTCGCGCAATTTATTGGCAATCCCTTGGACGATAACCAAATCGATATCGACGTCCATAAGCACCGTACACTATATGTCCCACTAACAATCTCCATCAGAATTACACCTAGAGTAACCGGGAAAGTGACAAATCAAAAGCCGCAACAACGACAAGAAATTACTAAAACCAAATGTCTCGAATGAAACAGCAGTACAAAAATGTCCCGTGCGAGCTATAAAACTTCCCGAAAGAGAGAAGCAAGGTAAAAAAATAAGAGAATTAAAGGACGGAGGGAGAGAATGTGTCTCGCGAAACGTTCCAGCTGTTTTTTCATATCGCCCGGGAGTAAGAAGAAAAATAAGAAGAAGAACAAGATGCGAGAGTGCACCCAGTAGATATATAGTCGCTGATGCCAAACGTTTCTTGATTCAGAGGTTGAACGAACCCGCCGCTGAGAGAAACGTTAGAAAAACAGTTCATCCACCCTATACCAAGTTACACCGATTCATACTACATAATTCCCCCAGCATTCCTCTACAAGTCTCTAGCGCCTCGTAAGGGCGTTAAAGTAATATACCAAACAACAACAAATCCCAACTTCTAAATCAAGAAAGGTAATAATGCTCTGATTACGCAACGACTTTCTCACACAGCGAAGCAGTCGGGTACTCGTCAGATGCATCGAGCGACAGTGGAGCAAGAAAGCAAACGGGCAAACAACCAAGATAAAAAGCAAGTGCGAGAGAGAAGGAGCGAGAGAAGGCAAGGAGACATAAACGCAGCCGACGCGACGCAGCGCGCCTGGGCCTGATGTTGTCCGAAGGTAACGTATGTGAAATCGTGTAGGAGGCGTGAGTCAGAAAGCGGGGCCAGAAATACAGCGACTTCAGCCACCTTCACAACAAACGCGTACGACCTGCACTTCGCTGACACATCGGTGCATCCAACGTAACGGGGTGTCAATGTAATCCTTAAGAGAAAAATAAAAACAAAAAAACAAGAATAACATAAATTAAATTCAGATAAAGAGATCGTCTACGTATGACTCACACGACCAATTATCATCTTCCTTATGAGGTACATCCAGTCCGAGTTCCCCGTCTCTTATTTTCAATTAGGTAGAACACATACGGTAATCAGTGTCATTTGTCGCTATTTATCACAGTTGGTACTATGTAAAGGTAGAGTTTTGCGACCCACGGGAGTCATTCAGTCCTCTTGTCATTCCGTACGCGTTACGCATCACGTTCAGCATATCCATTGTCTGCTATTGTCTCTGTTGGGGACTAACGATTAAGGCTCACGAACCCTAGTATATCGGTATAGTGGCGTCGCGACGATATCTTCCAGCGTCATATAAAAGTCACGCTGACAAGGCGGGATATAGAATGACGAATCGTGATTGGGAGGGGGGAGGGGGGTAATCAAATGCGAGAATCGCGATAACGAACACCTCGAGCAAAGAGACAGTAGAGTGTCAGTCAGTCAGCGCCAAAATAAAATTAGACCTTTGTCAACAAGGCCGAAAAAGAATGGCCTCTTAAAGACAAGGAGGCAGCCAGCCATGGCGGATGAGTAAAGAAGTCATTACGAAGTTGTCAAGAGGAATGCGGTGCCCTTAAAAAAAATATGACATTGCCCGAAATATATTTATGTAAATCTAGTCCAAGTAAAATCAGACTGAATGTTGCATTGATTTTGCGATTCGTAATAGATTAATCTCGTCTCTTTGAACCCTTTTAAAGCATCTGGCGACTATCCGAAAGTCTCATTCGCCAGCTTCCCAGAACGCTCGTCAAAATAAAAGCTCTGACTTACGAGCGAGTGCTTTATCCGGCGACGAAAAATTAGCCTGATGTATTTTTTCAATATTATCGCGTGAAATATTTCACGAGCAAGTCGGACAAGCGACGGCGTGACTTTCAGCCGAAAAATTTGCCTTTAAAAAATCTCATTAAGAATTACTTGAGTAAGCAAATACGAGACAGGCAATAGAGCGGCAGTAGGAGGCGTTGACCATGACAAAATTGTCAACGAGAAAATATCAACGTGCGATGGAAACGTCATCAAAGCGTAAAGAGCGACGATAGAGTTTCTAATAAATGGGACAAATGCTAGCACGTGATAAAATGAATAATTTTCAAGCGTCTTCCGAATCCGCTGCAGCTGCGTCGACGATGCAGATAGTAACTCCAAGGCGCGAAATTTAAATAGGTCAAACCGAAATAAGAGCTATCCAACCCTCGAGAGAGACGGTAACGACGATTCGGCGTTACCGCGACAATAATAACAATAAGTCTCCCCAAGACTATGTTGGTTAGCGTTGATGTACCGCAAAGAATCTACACGGTAATTGGATTTCGTAACGGAGTCACAATCTTCCCTCCGGTTGAGATCCTGGAGTGCGATACGCGTCGCCCATACAGACTTTCCACCTCGAATGCTTTATACCCATCATTTCTGGATGACACGTTCCACGGGCTTTAATTCGCTTTCCCTTCGCCGTCTCGCTCCTCGCTACAGTCATCTCTTCGTCTCTTTCGCTCCCTCGCGCACTCCTTACGAATAGAGAGATACACACGAGAAATCCTCGAGCGTTCGACCCTCGCGCGTTTCCTCTTTCTTCCGAGCATTTCGGTTTATCAGGCACAACGATCGGTAGTCCCTTGGGTGTCGTTAAGGCGCGTACCCACCGGCGAAATTAATTAACGCCGTAACCCGTCTCGGAACCCCGTAACGCGTCCTTCGTCGGCAGCATCGCGACGGCCGCAACGACCTCCAGGACACAATCTTTCGGCAAGCGGCAACATTTTCTCGCCCTCTGTCGCGTCGCTCCCAAAGAACGTTCAAAGACTGTTCTAACTGATCAGTTTGCCAAGAGAACGGTATGTACAATGTTTCGAATAATTGGTCGAGCGTACGGCGAGCGACAAGATGCCTCGGAGATTAGTAGGATGAGGATACCAAAAGGTGGATGAACGATGAGAATGATGATGAGCTGTCTTAGCGTGCCCTCCCTCCCTGTTCGGCTTCTTTCCGTCATCCTTGACCTAGTCACAGAAAGAGCGAAACACGTCGCGCGTCACGAAGACGCAGGAGTGGGTCAAAAAGCAAAAATAATTTATAATAAGTTAACATCTTTTCAGGAGGTGTCCGTCTATTTTTCCCTCGAAATCATCGAATGGCGAATCGGCGGTTGTGGGCTAAAGCGGCTAAAGCTACAATGGCCGGCCGTGAAGGTTAGAATGGCCGCACACAATGTTAACCAGAAGAGATCCAATTATTTTCTGCGACATTTCCAATGTCCAAAGGACATTCGTTTCACCCTCTGGCGAGAGACAGTGAAACATGAGAGCGAGCGAGAGAGAGAGAGAGGGGGGAGAGGGAGAGGGAGAGGGAGAGGGAGAGAGAGAGAGACGACGATGTAATTGGAAGGAAGAGAATCGCGAATTGACTATATAGGCACCCGTGCACACAGTGATCGATGTAAACTTTTGATAAGCACTGTAGAGAAGATTCTTTCACAACTGTCAATGTCGGCGTTGCCCATACAAAAAGCAAGATACCGAAAAGCATTAAGGAGATCCGTGACAGATACGAGGAGCGACACGTATCCCATATGTGAAGTCAGCTTTGCAGCCAATCGAAAACACTATTCGTTATATCGCAATGAAACGGCAGTAACTAAATTCAAATGCCTGATGGCATTAGGACGACATCGATCGGGATAAGGTTCTAGCGCCGCCGTCTAATATCCTAATCAGATTAGAAATGAGGTTATAAATAATGTAATTGGTTCTCCCCGTAAACCTTCCTATGCAGCTACCGAGACTCCTATTCGGCATATATTCACAGTTGGATATAATACCGATATAATGACAACTCATTCTACATCAAGGATAACCCCTTACACACTATATATATATAACAGTACGACATGAGTAACAGCTGTACCTTGTCTCGCTTGCTTCCTGAATGAAATCAAGAGATCAAAGTGATCCAAGCGATCGAGACCGATCCAAGCAATTCAAACATCTTCCGGATAATCAAGGGAATCGCTTCGATCGGCATTGCGTGGGTGTTCTCAAATCTGAAATGGCAGCTGGTGCCGGGTTAGCTGGGTTAGGCCGACGTAGGTATCTAAGTCGACGAGAGCGAGTGCGAGACTTTGCCTTAACTATTTCTATTTTCGTTCGATGGCTACGACGACTACCAGCAGGAGAAGGAGAAGGAGAAGGAGGAGGAGGAAGAGGAGGACTCTACCAACGTTCGGCAGAGTCGTAAGCGGAGAACGGGAGACTGCGCCTTAACGTATATGTATACGAGTGTGTTTCATATGCGCGCATATACAAAAAGGTATGCGTGACCGCGACCATTTTTTTGTTCTTTTTTTTAACGGCTGTCGCGAGAATTTCCACGATTGAAAACGTCCTAAATTTCGTGTGCCGCGCTTACTTGGAAATACATATCTAACCCATCCGCACACACTTGAACGTCGTGTAGAGCTTCGGGACCTCCATAATATGAAGCAGCGTCTACCAATTCTTGCTGGAGATGAATCGACGGTTTTAACCTTTTCGAACGGCAATTTACAACGCCCATTCGTTTCACTGGATTTTCATGACATTCCGCACTTCCTGCTCGCACGTGTATCGTACAATTTTAATGCCACCAATACCACTTACGTGTATATGCTTGTGAATAGACGTTTGCATGTATGTATATATGTATAAATTAGAAGCACATGGCAGTATAAGCTCGCCCCGTTAACTCGAGCAGATAAAAGCAATTGGCCTTTACTCCCTCGTAACTAATCGGATTCCATAATGTCGAAATGCATCAACGAACGTTAATCTTTGGCTGCTTTGATGCCAATGAAACGCGACAGTATTTGAAAGGCGATGCGCGACACAACAGGTGTAGGACAGGAACGTATATGATACCGAATTAATAAAACACCGATCGATCATAACGAAAGTTAAGAAAGTCATAGTGAAAAAATGATTCAGCAGATTACAGTACTGTTATAGACGTCGAAGAATATTTGCCATTAAGTGAATTTTTAAGAGCAGAATTTAGGATTGCGAATCGAGCTGTCTTAGAGTTCTGGCATGATTTTGTCATTCTGGCAATGATGTTGCATCGCTTAGCGGTTGGAGTATTGTGATTTACACGATTTTCTCAAGCCTCCCCTTCAAGAAACGAGACTGAGATACGGACCTGGTAGATATAGTCTACATTTTTTTTGGGCAACTAGCCTCTGGGTCCATAGGACAGTTCGGACAGGGATATGTAAGAATCTTGTATGGTGGCGGCTTATGTCGAGGATGATAGACGTAACTTCCGGTATCCACCGAAATCGTCGTCGTGCTGGGTAGATCTCCGAATCGTAAGTAAAATTGAATGAGTCCCCTGGTCCAAGATAGATCGTATCACGCTGACAGGAAGAATGCACGCAGGTGCGAACGAGGTCGCGTGGGCAGATCCCCATGAATAAATCAACCGGTTCGCGCCACCTATGATGTACATATGTATTACTATGAATTGTACTATGTAAACCTATAGGATATAGCTAATGTTATAGATATAGATGTGTCGATCGTTGATTATCAATTCCAATCTCCTTTATCAAAGGTACGAGAGATGCGTGCACCTTGAATCCTCCTCGCAGCATCCTGGATCTTCCGAGTAGCGAAACTACCGCGAATTCCGTCTTAATGGTAATTTCATCCAGCTATGAGAATTCCAATCTAAATTCAATGATTTCCGGGGATTGGTGAAATCGTTAAGTGGCAACGATTGAAGGATCGAATAAGATCGGATGATCGGTATATAACAAGGGATCGTGTGTGGTCCAGAACGAACCACGTGTCGGCAAATAATGGGCCTGATCTTTTTACAGAAGAGGAACGCGCCATCCTTTTAACATTGAATTCCGTAATTCTTTTAGTTGTTCCATCTCCCCCCCCTCTCTCTCCTCTCTCTCTGCCCCCCCGTCTCTTCTCCATTTTTCATCGTCACTGCCGTGAATACAAGCAACGTTCCAAACAGTGAATGCGTGGAAGAGCAGAAATCGAAGGCTGTGAGAATGATGAAAGATGCCGCGAACTAGAAGGGTTTAGGAAAAACAAATAAAATAAGATTGAAAAGGATTAGAATCACGTTATGGCATTTGAAACTGACGTTACGCAACACTAACACGAATACGCTGCTAGTAATGCGTGAAACGTAAAGCTTTGTGCCAACAACAGCCCACCCTGCCTCCTGCTTCCCTACCATAAAGCACAGACCTCGAAATCCTCCACCCCCAACCAGCACACAGGCTCTCCCTGGCAATGGCAAGTTACACGGTCTAGAAAAGTATTTTAAAGACCGTCAGGTATACGCTTAGACAAAAGTATTCCATAAATCTTTTCGATGTTTGGCACAGTTTCTGCATTGCAAAAATACCGAATTTCTCATCACATTCGTCTTCGACTCATTTCTTTAACTCTTTCCTCTTCCTCTCCCTCCCTTTTTGTCTGTATCTTTGTCTATTCTGTGGATACTAAGAAAGCACAGGTCATTCGTTAACTTTCGTTGTAATAACGAAGAAGCCGGCAACGTTTGTCATTGTCATTTAAGCATGAATATCGGCTCGTGCCAGTGTCATTTACCGTGAGACACCCTGGCTCGGTACCTTGCACTATCACTTGCACTACTGCCAACGTATGTCAATCAAACAATTTCCTACCGACTTCCCCACACTTCGCTGCAGGCATACTAACTGATGGATGCTTTTAATAGTAGAGAATGCAAATGCACTATGCCGTAGTTGACTGTCAACCCTTTTTCACCTCGATTATACAATATCCATCCGTTAGCGCATTGGCAGCTGTGCAACTGTAAATGCATGAATCATGCCAGAGCAAATTCAGTGGCGCCATCTCTCAGACACTATGTCAAACTTCTAGCCAACTCCACCGTTCACGTCGAATACAATGCGGGAGGCCAAGGGCATGCGTTCCAATATGTATACGAAAGAACCATTTTTAAACACGTCAACAGTATCAATGGGGATAACGAGAACGTTATAAGACTAAAAGTGCAATGGCTACGGACGTTTAATTATTAACATATTTGTATTCATTTAATTGTGTAATGCATATTTCGGACAAACAAGGCGCCCGCCTATGGCCGTCCGTACATTGAGTTTGGCTAACGATTTCCCAAAATTACTAAGCCGCTTGAGAATAATCTATAGGGTGTACAAGACTTAAAAATACTCCACAAACGTAAAGAAGGCGTGTAATGATAATAATGGAAATATTATAAGAGGCTGAGAGCCGTGAAGGTTTACTGGATAGGGTTACTTGAAAGAGGAAGTCATCTTTCGCAGAGGTTGAATTTAGCTTATTCTTATAAATTTAAGGTTTACCTCATCCAGAGGCCCCGTGAGGGACACAGATTAGAAGACCAGTTTTCTCCTTTTCTCCCGTCAAAACGCACAAACCACGAAAAGATTCACCACGTCTAGTCACTTGTCACTAATTAAAGTTCTCGCGATGGCAGCCATACTGCCGACGGCCTCGGAACTAACACAACAATCGGCAGATGGTGACACCGTCGGGTACACAGGGCCGTTAAAGATTGGCATCTTCTGCGTGTATTATATTTTGATATAATATCTAACTTATATACAACGCTTTTTAGATAATACAAAGTTTTTACTAGTTCTCAGTAATATTCGTATCTAATCATATCTTATTTTCTAACAACGGTTACACTTGTATGAATACTAATTCATTTATATGGAATGGATAATATATTTGTAATCTAACTGAATAGCGTATGTTTTTTTAATTTGCATGAAAACAAAAATCGTAAAATTTTATATATTATTATTAAAACTAAATTAAATATAAGAAAGTTTATGCAAACTTTAAACCTTCTAAAACTCTACAGTGTAACAACGCAGGACAGGCCAGCATGATATCTAAGCCAGCGACTTGCGTGAAAAATCGCAACACAAAAATATCAGTGAATGCGTATTGCCCAAACAATGTTTGGATTCGGTGTCTAATCTCTGTAGATCCTTACCACTTGTCCGAACTCCTAATTCTGATTCAATTAGACTAGTTGCTGGCATATATCCCATTGGGAATAAAGCCACGAGGAAAGGAAGGAAAGAACGCAAGGCCCTCCTCTCTTTATATAGCCTGATCCCCGGATGAACAATCGACTAGCAATCTTAGGCCTCTTCCTGTGGCACCTGTAATACTCGCTATATCCTGACCGCCTACAACTTTTCGTGACAGCTTCAGAATTGCTGTTTACATAAACATCTACTATGAGTGGAAAAGAAAGATAAAAGGTTATTTATCAAATGATCCTCCTCTTCGATGTGTTTCGCCTGATCCTCATCTTCGAAATTTTTCTATTTTCACGCGACGATTTTTCAATACGACCTTGACTATTACTTTCGCACTACACATTTCGGATACAAACTATTTGTTTCGTTATTACGAACAGAGTAATACATGTATTTTCACGCACGATGGATATCGACAGCGATGAAGTTATTTCAATAAATTGGTTTACTCTTTTACACTTTATCAGATGACGTGAAATGGACTGAAAGTCTGAGGCAAAACTCTCAACAAAAATCTAATGATGATGCAGGTGACGAAAAATTGTGTGTGACACGCTTCAGTCGCTACAGACAAGGTCAGACAACTTTACAAGGAGCATGGATCCTGTGAAAAAGTCTGGACTAAGTTGTTATACGGTTCCGCCGAAGACTTGGAACACAGGAAGAGGGCCAGGCTAATAAAGCAAAACTGCGATCATACCTATTCGAATTCATCGCAATGAAAGACCACGAGAGTAGTATCCGATAGAAGTCGGGAGACTTGAATGATTCTGATTAACATTACGACCTCCATCAATCCGTGAAATCGAAACTCTGAGCAAGTTAGGCGTAAGGAACTACGTTCGTTACCGGCAGCGAATCCTAGTAAACTATCGATCTCCGGTACAAATTCTTTCCAGCAGAGAATGATTAGAATATACCAGGTGACTGCAAATGCATCTAGACGGCAGATGGAGTAGTACAAACAAACTCAGGCGGACAGGATCGATCCCCTTGAGAATGCAATACTTTAGGCATACCATCGCGAACCCCAGATTTCCCATCGCTCACACCGTCTTGACGGATTTACTACAAATTAACAGTGATAGCTCGATAGGAGAAATACGGAAAAGAAGTAACACAATGAGAGAGAAAGAAAAAAAGAAGATGAACGAGCAAAGAGTAAATCTTGGAAGAAAAATAAGGCTACAGAAATGAAAAAGCGATAAATGAATCTCATCAGAAAAGAG
Source organism: Calameuta pygmaea (assembly GCA_031762395.1). Classification (NCBI taxonomy): domain Eukaryota; kingdom Metazoa; phylum Arthropoda; class Insecta; order Hymenoptera; family Cephidae; genus Calameuta; species Calameuta pygmaea. Next base: position 931,443 of record JASANN010000288.1, on the reverse strand, counting down.
ACACAAAGAGGAGGAGGGGGGATCAACGGAAGAATGTAGGCATAGAAAAGTTCAGAATAAGATATCGGCTCTGATCGGCGTTCGGAGTACTGACGTTCATACCGATACATGCTTCCGCATACCAGTCAGTACTCTCACACAACACGAGTACTGATGGGCAAGCACTGCCATCCTGCGACAGAGTTTTTAATTACAACTTGAACATCGTCAATAATGCTGTTGATTGAAGAGGTAAATAGTCTGATCATCTTATGGAATATGACATGCAAGTCTGCATGTCGCAGAAACCTGCAAAATGGATCTTATTAATTGAAATACTATATATAGATATATATTCTACGTTTCAGAATCGCATTGCACGGACTACACGGGCCTGCCTATATTCAGTCAATACTGATGCCCTATAGTGGTGGCATCAAATCCAGTGCCCATTTATCTTTTAATGAATGCTTCTAATGGTATATTTCTTGATATGTTTGAAGCATCTTTGTATAGATGGCAGCACATACATTTTAGACGGTGCTACTCCCTATGAAAAAAAGAAACTAACTATGGTCCTAAAGTATGTATTAATTTCACGTGATATTACAAAACAGGTATAGGGCCATATTGAAAACATACTATGTTTAGTAACATATATGATATTTAGTGAGATGATACCTGTTGTAAGCATTACTCAAGTAGACGATTCTAGCAGACGATCAAAGCTGTGAAACGTCAACAAGTAACATTTATTATCCGGTTTTAAAGAATAATGTGAAGTGTAACGAAGATGAATATATTCGTATTACATCGTAATCTTCGGAAATGGATCTGCCTATCTTTAACCATATTATTACTAGTTATTCCTGCGGCCGTACTGCCATTGGATGCTAGTAATGGGACGAATAGTCCTTTAAATTCAGCAGATAATTCTCCCCAAAAGAGTTCAAATACTACTTTCGAAAATGTATCGGCTAATATTCCTCCAGCCTCCATAGATACCATTAAAATGAATGACAAGCAGAAAGATTTAAACGCAACAGCCCTTAAGACCAAGGATAATTCGAATCAACCAACCACGGTGAAACCACAGGGTTCACTTGCTACTACGACAACTACACTGCATGATACTAGTAGAAAGATTATGACAGAGAAAAGTATACCAAATGATGATCCATCAACCGAGAAAACTGGAAACTCTATAGACCCTTTGATCACTACTGCAAATAGTGATATAATTAATGCAACCAATATAAGTACCACAACTGTTACTCCAGCTGAACCAGTATTACCTGATAAAGGTTCTGCAGAGGAAGAACACAATAGCTCAATGTCTATTTTCTTCGTATTGTGTGTACTGGCATTGGGGATATTACTAATTCATTTGATGCTACAAACCAACTTTCAATATCTACCCGAGTCTGTGGTCATTGTTTTCTTGGGTGGAGCTATTGGTATGGTGATAAATCTGATGTCTCATCAAAATATTGCAAACTGGAAAAAGGAGGAAGCATTTTCTCCTACAGCTTTTTTCTTGGTACTTCTACCACCAATCATATTTGAATCAGGATACAATTTACATAAGGGAAATTTCTTTCAAAATATTGGAAGTATTATGGTTTTTGCAATACTTGGTACCGCAATATCAGCTTTCGTTATCGGTGCTGGTATTTATCTCTTGGGCCTCGCACAAGTTGCCTACAAATTAAGCTTTGTTGAAAGCTTTGCATTTGGTTCACTAATTTCTGCAGTAGATCCAGTTGCAACTGTTGCCATTTTCCATGCTCTTGACGTTGATCCAGTACTCAATATGTTAGTTTTTGGAGAATCTATCTTAAACGATGCCATCTCTATTGTGCTGACCACTTCTGTCCTGGAATCTAACAATGCAGCAACTACCAGCGAAGCTATTATATTGGGAATTAATCGATTTTGCCTAATGTTCTTTGCATCAGCCGGTATTGGTGTTGTCTTTGCTTTGATCAGTGCTCTTTTATTAAAGCATGTAGATCTCAGAAAGAATCCTTCTTTGGAGTTTGGAATTATGCTGGTCTTCACATATGCCCCATATGTCCTAGCTGAAGGAATTCATTTGTCTGGTAAGAGAGAATTCAATATGTGCAAATATCCCACTAATTCTTAAACAGTTGGTATTAAAATGGACTTGTATAATATTTCAGGAATTATGGCCATCTTATTTAATGGAATAGTCATGTCTCACTACACTCATTTCAACTTATCAACAGTAACACAGATAACGATGCAGCAAACAATGAGAACATTAGCCTTCATAGCAGAGACGTGCGTCTTTGCATATCTAGGCTTAGCACTCTTCAGTTTTAGACACAGGGTAATAAAATTTAATCATACAATATTTCCAAAAATGAATTCTTGAAAGATGATGTATGTGAAGAAAATATGCTTGTTTGTCAGGTGGAACCTGCTCTGGTAATCTGGTCCATAATCCTGTCCCTAATCGGGAGAGCAGCGAACATTTTCCCATTGGCTCTTCTCGTGAACCGATTCCGGGAACATCAGATCACCAAGAAAATGATGTTCATAATGTGGTTTAGCGGTCTGCGAGGTGCCATATCCTATGCCCTGTCTCTTCACTTAGATTTCAGCGATGAGACCCGGCACGTGATTATCACAACGACCCTAATAATTGTCCTGTTCACCACCTTGATATTCGGTGGTTCAACGATGCCTCTTCTAAAGTTCTTGCGGGCCGAGAAAAGGACGAAGAGTAGTCGTCGCAAGAAACGGGACAAGGGAGTATCCCTTAGTAAAACTCGTGAATGGGTAGGTATTTCTTCCTTTTCAAACGACTTAATTATCTCTTCTGAGAATTAACAAATTATATCTTCTTTAGGGACAAACAATCGACTCCGAACATTTGTCAGAGTTGACAGAGGAGGAAATGGAAGTGTCCTTTTTACAGTCACGGATTCGTGGATTCGCCAGATGGGATCTAAAGTTCTTTATACCATTCTTCACAAGGAGATTTACCCAGCAGGAATTAAAGGATTGTAAATCGCAAATGACAGACTTGACTAATCAATGGTATCAAGCCATCAGGATTAGTCCAATAGAGTCTGACGATGAAGCGATGACTACGGCCTCCACAGCGCAGCTTAACGTGAACATGGAGACGCAAAGCGAGTCACATGAAAAATCGAAGAAAGGACGTCCTAATCATGGGTCTATATTAAGCATTTAGTTTATCTTATGTCATCCGTCCTCAATGTCTGCTATGTAATTCGCTTATACTTGAAGGCCAGACAAGAATTTCAATTTTCGTCCAGTCTTGTTCTACAAGAGCAACGTTGCTTTAGAAGCATAATGTCAGCTGGACGAAATTTTTTTATTTTCTGGATGTTCCTCACTTAGCCAATTTTCATTTTCTCCATAATACTATTGGCAGAATTCTTTCCTAATACAATTATATGAGCCTGGCTATCATATTATGTTCCCTAGTTATTACTGAGAATTCTTTTAACAAAACATGGGCACTCTTCAACGCATTCAAGTATTTAACACATTACCGAGGAACATGCTTTAACGTGCAAGCACAATCTATATATTGTACATATATTTACCTTAACCTCTCACAAATGTCTTGTATTGATTCCTCTTAAATGTACTTGATACACGCGTACCTGTTTACTTACTAGTTCAATTGATTTACGACTATTGATTGCTTCTGGTGATGGGTTTCGATAACACATGATTAATCCAAAAACGCCAGCTTCTGTCTAAGAATCTAATGAAGCTAAATTCATTTACAGAATCTACGAGGATTGGTCTGATTAACATTGATGCAAATTCACAGCATTTGACTCTAGGGGCAAACAATTACTCACATCAGTAGCTCTTCTTCTTCTTCTACTACTCACAGATGATCCGCTCGCTTATCTCACCAGAGTCCGAATTTAGTTTTAAGTAAACAATCTATAACCATTTAGTGTTTGTTTGCTCGGCAATAACAGGCTACGATCGACTCGTAGAAATTTAACTTTTTTTTTCTTTCGAAGGATAAACGAACGATTCGAAAATCTTAACCCATTTAAGCAGCTTTGATACTACTTCAATGTCCTGACCAGAGTAGGCAGGGTTAGGTTCGATAAAGAAAAGCATGATAGTCCCGCAAATCACGGAAGTTGATACGCTTATGATTGCGTGTCGTTGTCCCTTAGCACTATCACTATTATCAGTGAGCCAGACTGTCAATGAAAGGAAAGTTAGAAAAATAAATAAATATACAGGAGGATATCTCTTTATACCTCTTCAATTTCCTTGTGTAACCGTCGTATGTACCTAGAGTCACAAGCTAGGTCGAGTAGTTATTAACATTTCCAACATTCCTTTGCTTTAATTCATATTACTAGATTTTAGAAAAGTCAGTCGCTGCATTATACTTGATTACAATTCGTTTGCAAATTTATATACGAGAATTTTCTGAATAGAACGTTTTCGCACGTAACACAGAACGAATATGTGTTTATGGACAATAAAGGTGCTAGTTTTAATACGTATTATCAGTTGTCTAACCATTCATTTAAAACCTCAATAAATATATCACTTATCATTACTTTTTTTATTACTATTATAGAAACGTACTTAAAGCGCACTGTTGCCATACGCACAATTGATTATCTAATAAAATAAGAAAGGTGCGGATATCTGTTTTATTGCGAATTTATTTGATCTTACGTCCTCCAGGATGGGACTACATGGATTTCTTTCTCGTTAAACGTATTTCTCTACGAATTTCATTCTGCTCTGGATGTACGTATTTTCATTATGACGGCAGGGCACATACGGAGGCAGCATCTAAACATTAAATCCATTTATTCGTCCGACTTCCATTGATTTCTGTTATTATCATTATCTATGAATAACCACCTATGCATCTCTAACGTTTGTCTCGCAAGTCGATCGTGTCTTCCGTTTAGATGCAGGTCGCCCCAAGCGCGTATGAACACTTTCCGGCATTCTGGCAAACGGCAAACGCGTATAGATATTAAATGGAATACGGGCAATGGTAGGTAAAAAATGCAGCAATCCACAACGATGCTTGGTTGATGATGATAATGATGACAATGACGATGCTGTTTGGTATAGTACTGGCGATAGTTCTTGGCGCTGAACGAGATGCATTTGTTAATGTTGGAAGTCTAGAGATAGGGAGAGGGAGAGAGAGAGACTACAAGGACTCTTTTTAGTATTCGATTATTCGCACTTCCTTCGAATCAGCTAAGCATGCAGATTATATGTGTCTATATTCTACGACCCCCTAGGGTCGTGTCCCAATGAAGTTGGTCGAGTTTCCTTCCCCATTATCATATTATCATTTTATCAACGCCTGCCCCTTTCGTGACTAAAGATCCTTCTCCGAGAAAGACCGCATATCCGGTACACATCACTTATACTCACACGTCTAATCATATCACTGAATATTTTCATTGAATTTCATTCCTCTAATCTCGAGATAATGTTCCCAGTGATCAAACAATCATTTCGTATTTTCTATGTCGTATCGAGTGCCTGCCCACAAACGAATAGTGCTTATCGGAAATTCTTCTTTATCTTCCTTCGTTTTTCGTGCATTCCTATCCATCTCGTATTTTTTTGTTCGGATCTGTTTCCTTTTTCTCTCTTATCAGGACATCGAACTATACACATTACTGTTATTATTTTCCTCCTAGCTATCCTAGGTCCTGTATTCAAATTTATCACTAACCTTGCCAGGTACCTCTAAGGCTCGAATTTTACCGTTTAAGTTTAAGCCTCAGCCTGGCAAAGCTCATTCTAATCTAAAGTGGCTTATGTTGTTCGAGATGACAAATCATAATCGTTCATTAATTGCCTTTAACTAAACATTTGCTTAAACTTAAACCGTAAAACTAGATGTAAAGCATTATAATAAAGATATATATATATATGCACTAAATGTTCATCTAAGCTAATCTTGACGTAGGGATAAGGACAACGGATAAATTTGAATACAGATCCGGATCTAAAGCAGCGATCAGACCTACTAGTTAATAACTATATAATTTATTATTATTAATTAGTATGTTTATCGTAATGTGCGGACTATACGGGAGAAACTGATCACTGGAATCCAGTCGCGCGTTATTTCCCTCTTATCGTCGTTTATATTATTTTCACTCTTTTTTGTTCAGCAAATATCCTTGTTGGGTTGCAGAGCTAGGAATGATCGTTTATCGACACTCGAACATTGTTGACACTAAAAAGGAAATACATTTAATTTACTTAATTTGCCTCTGGAGTGCAGTGACCACATCTCAAGAAATCATATTGGCATTCGCTAAGTTTATGTACTGTACAAAAATCGCAACGATTTCAACGTCGCCGACATTCATTTCATCGAAGTTGCTACTACAAACATAACTAATTCAGTGATATCGAGAGAGGGATAAGGGGGTAGAGATAAAAACACAGGGGGAATGAGGGGAATAACAAAAGTAGCATATAAATAATAAAAAAAAGAAGCAGGGTCATGGGTGAAAATATAATTATTTATAATATTAATAAGATTAAATGAACAATTCGAGGAACGGTGGCTGTCTTGTGTCTCAATAGAACTAAGAGAGTTTTAACAGAACTATAAAAGAGAGAGAACGTCGGGAATAGAGAAAGGAAAAAGTAGAACCTCGTTATAAAATTCATTATCATTTTATCAGTCTACCTCCGTTTGAAAATTGCTATTATCAGTCACGACTGTCTGTCTGTACGCAGAAGGGAAACCATCAACATTCGTGTCATGAGGGCTCAACCCCTTAGATACTACTGGAAATATCAGAACGTGGGTCGATGTGAAAGGAAGTAAGGTGGGCGAATAGAAAAACAAAAGAAATTAATCTAATCGGGGGGGGGGGGGGGGGGGGATCAAGCAGCCCACAAGACATCGAGAAGGAGCTGTGCGAAGAAGTCTTGATAAATCCACAAGGAATCTTGAGACGCGAGCTGAAAGAAATAGGTCTTCATGCCTGGCCACTTATGGTGAGTATTTATCGATTTCTTATTTGTCTCTCTGATGAAGAGGATCGCTCGACCAGATCTTCTGCGACTCTTGGCAAATACTGTCCGTGTATATATATAGCGAACTAGAGATACAGAAAGGATGAAATCAAGAGAAACAGAATGTACGCAATCAGGAGTCATAATAATAAAGTACTAATAGATTTCATTTAAACAATCATACCTAACGTTTTCGAGAAAGAGATGCGTGTGCACAGACACACACAACCACACGCGCGCGCGCGCGCGCGTGTGTGTGTACACATATATGCGCTTACCAGAGTTAAAATAATCGGAAGAGGACGTTACGTAGAGGGAAAAATTACCAGGAAAAAAGATAGAGTAATCGGAATTCAAAGAACGAGACTTTAAAGATTAATAATAAAAATCATAAATATAAAGTGTCGTGTCGATTTACAGCGAGGTCAACGGGCGTTAGGAAGAGAGTAACCAGGTCCGGCGAATGTGAGAAATCTCACTTTGATTTCGAGGTCAAAACATTCTCGAGGTGCCGTCGCAGATGGCTCGATCCGCGAATGCGTCACGCGGTAATAACTCACATCAATCGAATTTTCTGTACAACACGAAGAACAAGGCCCACCTAAATACATTATTCCTACCTGGTTTTTGCTCAATTCCTAGCGCACTTACGCTTACATTCACACACTACTTGTTTACTCATTCGACTTGGCGATTAATATCGAAGGGAGGTTTATTTCATTTCATTTCTTTCCTTTCTTTGTTTTTTTGTTTTCTTGCGTTCGTTTCGTACGACTGGAATCAGTAGGGTTGAGAGTAATTTAAAACCCGGGGGGGGGGGGGGGGGGGGGTAAAAGGCGCTAAAA
>JASANN010000288.1:874149-923559 GCA_031762395.1 Calameuta pygmaea | reverse complement strand
CCCCCCCCCCCCCCCCCCCCCCCCCCCCCCCCCCCCCCCCCCCCCCCCCCCAAAACGGCGCTAAAATATGAAAAGAATAAGCGATCACTTGATTTGCAGCCATGGATGCTTGAGGCACTGGGCTGCCGTTGCACGTGTACTCGGGTCGAACTCGAGCATCGGCGTTAGGAACTCGGCGAACTCGCGCGCTTCGCTCGGCGACCAGTCGTACTTCTCCGTGAGCACGTCGTACAACCCCCAGGGTTTCAAACCCGTGATGTGCCTAAGCTCTCCTTTTTTGGTGAAGAATATTTTAGAGTGTTGCCCTGATAGGGCTATACGCCGTGGAATTTCCCCAAGGAGTTCTATGATGTGAGCCAAGTGATCTTCATCCCTGTAATTAATATACAATTATACGATATATTTTCCAGGGTTATGTAAGAGGTTAAAATACTATAGATAAAGATCAAATTTATCACCTGCAATAGTCTTCACCACTATGAGGCTCGAAGAGATAATCTCCAGTCGCCAATTCGAAGGCCATACATGCTGTTGACCAGATATCTGCAGAGGTGCTGTATCCTGCACCTAAGAGGACCTCCAATGACCTATATTGTCGCGTTTGAATATCCTCTGTAAATTTCTTATGCACCCAGCACGCATTTCCTAGATCCGCTATCTTCACTTCTACATCGCAGTCTACGATAGCTGGATCTAGTGGAGCCACTGAAGCTCGTTTCTGCTGCTTTGTCTCTGGAGGATTAGCATTTTGACCTAGAATTTGTCAAGGGTTAATAATGCGTTCTCGTGTTTTAAGGTCAAGATTTATAGTACCTTCACTGCACTCGTCAGTGTCTTCAGGATCTGGAGGTAAAATACCCTCGCCACAACTCTTTTCTACGTCGCAGAGAGTGACGTGTTCTAATTTCTGGAACTCTTCCATAGATTGATTTTCAACTTTCTCACCGCCTGCTAGACCATCGACTCCATTAACGTGGAGTGCCGGTACTGAAGGCTCCGAAATATCGGGTGAACCCTTACTCTCAGTATTGTCCTCCATACTCTCAGTGTTAACCTCCTGATCAGGACTATTCGTTTCGGGCTCCCCATTTTCTCGACTGTTGTTTGCCAGTTTACTCTGCTCTTCAATCTCCTCAATTTGCTCCATCTGCTTCTTAAGCAGCTCATTTTGCCTTTTGGCTTTCTTCTTCAGTTTCTTCTTTTTATTCTTCGACATCTTCGCGTTCGCCGTTGGTTCCTGGAATTCCTTAGGTGCGGTCGAGATCAGAGACACAGGAAGTTTTAAACCGAGAGAATGTAGTTCTGTCGCCTCGGACGCCAATTTTCTTATGTATGTCTCATCGACGCATATTAAAACGTTCTCCGGCTTGATATCTGTATGAATTATCTTACCTGAAAAATAATTCCCTGATAAATTCATTTCTATAATTATTAGTTACTTGTGGCAGTATCTTGATTCAGTGCATTGTCCATTCATCACAAGTAAAATGTGTAATGCAGGGGTCTTCTTCTTATGAATTTTCATATAACAGAGCACCACGAAGGAGCCAACGAGCGATCTTGAATCACCCGAGCTGAGTGCTTTTCATTTATTTTTGAACATTGTGACCGCTAGAATTCTTAATCAGTGTCAGCGATTTCGGTAAGCCTGAGCGTGTTTGTTTTTTTTGTTCAGAATGAATGTGGAATGGAAAAGATTGATATAAATTTAATGTATAAATTGACCGAATTGAAATACTGAGATGGATGAATATTCAATGGAATTAGAAGTTCGTTAAAATATATTTCTGTACAACAGCCGGTGTGATGAAAATTTTTATAAATTGAACACTAGTAAGAATAAAATAACTTACAATCTATCTAATGTAATGTGAATTGTGCCTTCATAAACACGCTAGACATGACTTTAAGTCCGTATACGATCAGTAACAAACATGGTTTCCCGTTAGATAAAGATAACTGTGGCTACTTACACTTATTATGAAGATAGTCCAGGCCTTCGAGTACTTGTCTGATTATGCGCTTTACATTATTCCTGGGGATGCCACGGTAGTTTGACTTAATAATGAGCTTAAGAAGGTTGTGCCCTAGGACCTCAAAAACCATGCAAACATGAAGACCATTTATACCACTGATTTTAAAATCGTTTAACAGCTGGACTGTTTTATTACGCTTAGGATCACTCGGGTCTGTATCTCGCACATCCTTTAGAAGTTTAATCTCATCCAATGCAGTCTCTGTGAAATGGGATGCAGATTTCACCACTTTCAGGGCAACAAAACGCTTATCCTGAAAGCAGTAAGCACTCAGTTTTATTCTGTCGATAAAAAAACAATTGCTATGCAATCATAAATAATAAAATTTACTTGTAAATCCCAGCAGAGCCAAACTGTTGAAAAATGTCCCCAGCCAAGTTTACGTGTTACATGATACCTGCTAAGAAAAAGATCTCCAATTTTAACAGGATGATAACCACCCTTGCAATAATCACTGCTATCTTCCTGTTCTTCGTCATCACTACTATAAACCTCATCATCATCTTCAATGGTCTCATTGCTTGAGCTATGACATGGCTCCAATCTGATTAATATATAAAAAACTAATTATTCCTCAGTAATTACTATGTAAAATACAGTATAATAATATTACATAGAAAGTAAATAACCTAGCAATCAAGTTTTATCAATAAATATACGACACTGATTCCAACATCAGTTTACAGAGTTATCGATACCAAAAGCTTCAAAAGTATTCATTTGACTCACTGGCTCATCGACTCTAATAATTACAGGCATACTCTTACCTGTTACCATTGCCACTGGAGAAGGGTCTCTGTACAGCTGCATCCTGATAAAATCCACTGGATTGACGAGTGGTAGGAGCGCTGGATTTAGAACACTGTGGCCCAGGATTTTCGGGATCTGGCTGAGAGCCGCCTTTACCCTTACGCTTGCCGGGCTTGTGACGTTTCTTCTTGGCCTGAATCGCGAGGACTCGCCTGTTCACATCGGTCTTCGTACTCATGGCCGATTCGTTCGGGTCTTCCCGGTGGTTCTTCGTTCCGGGTAGCTCTCCGTCTGGACTCCTGGTTACACACGGCTCGGCCCTTTTCCTCTCGTGTTTTATCGTTGCCTCATCTCCGTGTCGCGCACCCTCGCTCGGCGGTTGTTTGAGTATGGCCGACTTTTCTTTCAGCTCGCTTTGCGGCCGTTTTCTCAACAAATTTACTAATAGATTCACACCTTGCTAATTCCCGGCAAGGGAAAGAGTTATCCTTCCTATTCCAACCGAGGATGCAACCAACTCGCAATGACCGATTCCTTTTCCTGATTGCCTTGCTAATATCGCCGCTTATTTTTCGAGCGCCTCGTACCTCTTGCTAGTTCTTCGCCGTGGCACCAGAATTTTGGCTTCCAGTCACTTCTGCAACCACTACCGTACACGGAGGATGTTCTTTACTTTTCTATTAACATTCTTACTAATCCCAAATCTATTTAATAATGTTAAATTTTATCCCAAGTTCAAAGCATTCAACAAAATTTTATACCACTTTCTGACACTAAATAAAGCACCACACGTTGCAGCTTCACACCGACTGAGCAAATGGTGCTCAATGGTGCTTAAGCAACCACTGTTGCAATGTCGTGCTGTGATCTATAACCATTTTCCATAACATTTAGAGAGGTTGCAAAGAGATGGCAGCCTTGTAGGTAGAAGATGCTGCCATCGTGGGGAACAACGAAAAACTCAATGAGCAAAACCTTCAATGTCAAACATATACATATGAGAAGAGAGAGTAGAGGATGTACTTGATGGCCTGGGATAGCCTGGGACATCAGCAGACTTTTTATACTAGATCTAAAACAGTCCTTCTTCCTCACTTCAATTCGAATCTCCTTGCTATTCTGGCGCTCAGACCGTCCGTGGCGCCAGTCACCCGTTGCTGGAGAGACTCTAGCGCGCAAGTACTTTGCGCAAAGTAGTTTTATTATCTCGTTCTGTGTCGGGTGCCGTTCGTTAGTAGATGCTAGTTCGTTCGCAGATGGTAAAATGTGTGGATAGTGGTGCCGTTTATGGTGTTGTGTCTCACTTCAGTAAAAGGATTAGTGATAACAGGGACGAAAGATAAGAACGCTCCTGATCGTGATTTAAAAATTTGTTTATATGTTAATAACGGGGTGAGCGAGGGCCCGAACATCGGCGGAAACGCACGAACCTACGCGAAAACGATCACCGCTCTATTTCACCCGCCCGCAAAATATAGTCTCTCTCGATCTCTATCCTGTATTTTTATCTTCCCTCGTTCACGGGAAAGACATTGAACTCCCCAAGAATATTTTACGAGAAATAAAAAGCAGTACACGAAAGCGGCGAAATGTCATGCAGCTATGCGGACGGGCTCTCGCCTTACGAGAACAAGGGTCAGCTGGGTCTGGAGGAGGTAAAAAGTCCCTTCTGGTCTCTTCCATTGGGTCGCCAGGCCGAAATCGATACCATACAAACAATGGCGCCCTCACTCTACCACCTTCACCTCCTCCACCACCCCGGTTGCATCTTCGCTCCTTTCTTCCTACTCTCTTTTCTTTATTTCAGAAGTTCGACAGCGACGAGACTTTGCGATTGAAATGTGGACTTCTTGCCGATTGGATCCAGGCAGCCAGACATGTTGTTGTTCATACTGGAGCTGGTATAAGCACTGCTGCTGGAATTCCAGATTTTCGGTACGAGAGCTACTGCATTCCGTTGCTTACTGTCTCTCTTGTTTAAGCGCTCTTTTTTTATTCGCGCCCATCTTCCTTCGTCTTTTCTTGCTATTATTTTTCTTCATTATACTCTTCTTTGCTTGTTTTCACACTGTGAAGACGTGTGCAAGATCTACTACGACTGCGTTCACCTTTTTTATTACGGGCAAAAATAGATTGCCACTTTGGTGGGTAGCCCTAATTGACACGTTCCATCGATTTAAAATACTGTATATCCGTCAGTTCAATTGCGCGCAAACATTTTCAAATATATCCGCCTTTTAGGGAACTTCACAGTTTTGTTAGACGAGTCGTAGAGACAAAAAAATCGGATTTCTGATTGGTTACAACTCTCCTTCGTACATTTTTATTGGCCAATCAAGAGTAGTTTTTTTGAGTTTTCAACTAGTACGATTAATACGAAACAGCTCTAAAAGCTTCCCTACTGATTGAATTAGAAACTCTACCACGAAGCTTTGTAGTCACAATATTTCTTTTTCATTTTTTTTAAAATTCATTTTCGTTTTTCTTTTTTACAGAGGGCCAAATGGAGTGTGGACGTTAGAACAAAAGGGCCTAAAACCTGAGATGAATATTTCTTTTGATGAAGCAATACCCACAAAGACACACATGGCATTGAAGAAACTTGTTGAGAATAGTATGTTTTTTTCATTAAATATATAAGGTGTGTTCCAACATTTATTGTAAGTACTGCGAATATTATTCTATCTCTTATTTTCTCATGTATCTCGAAAAAGTACAAGAAAGTTTCGCAGTAATCGCAGCACGTTTTGGAACACGCATATGGCCCAATCGTTTTCATTAATGATTTTACCTGTGCATTGTGTAGAGAAAATCAAATTTATCATAAGTCAAAATATCGATGGACTCCATTTACGATCTGGTATTCAGAGGCCTCACCTTGCAGAACTTCATGGAAACATGTTTGTGGAGCAATGCGATAAATGCGGAAGGTAGTTGCACTACTGTATTTCATTATTATACTTTATCCTCAATAAATCCATTAATGAGGCATAAAATTTGATAATTTAGACAATTCATTCGCAATTTCGCCACGAAAAGCGTCGGTAAGAAGTGTCTCGAAACTGTTTGCCGATCCGAAAGAATTGGCGGTCGTCCCTGTCGAGGTCGTATGCACGATACCATTCTGGATTGGGAACACAATTTACCTGATAACGATTTGGCTCTATCAGATCTCCACTCCAGGTTAACAAATTGTCTTAAACACATATGCCAATCTTCTGAATTTATTTAGAATTTTAATCCTTCATAATCTGTACAATTTTAGTGTGGCAGACTTAAGTATATGTCTAGGGACTACTCTACAAATAATACCAAGTGGTAATTTACCATTGTATACTAAAAAGTATGGCGGACGTCTTGTAATATGCAATTTGCAGCCAACGAAACACGTAAGACTACACTAAGTGATGATTAAAAAAAGATTTTACTTGGAGTGGTATGATACAGGATGTTACATTTTCAGGATAAGAAAGCTGACTTAGTGATAAACGGTAACATTGACAGTGTAATCGTCAGTGTAATGAAGAAATTAGGTATGGAGATTCCAGAATATAGAAGCGATCAGGATCCAACGCGAAATTCCGACATGACATCCAGTGAAATGGACTGGACAATCCCATTGAGCCGTATAAAAGAAATGAAGATACTGTATAAGAAAGTGTGCAAACCCATGAAGAGAAAACGAAAAACATTCATGTATGAGAGAGAAAGAGTTGACTGTACAAAAAAAATTAAGAAGGAGAAGAAGACCTTTTCCGTGAAGCAGGAAATCAAGGACGAAGAACTGGACGAGGACGAAGAAGAAGAAATTGATAATGCATCAGATAGTGAGAAGAATGAGGATCCTAGTCAAAATTAACAAAAAAAAGGACAAATGAGAATGAAAGGAACGGTAAACTTAAAGTATAACACCAAGAACAACTCCTAAGAGAGTTTTAACGTATCTCATTATGAGATCCTTAAAATGTAATCTCTCAGATTTGCTTTTTCCTATTGTAGACTCATTCTTTTATTCCTTTTCTCTATCTAGTGAAATGTGAGTCCCGTTAGAGTCCTGTGTAAATGATAATCGACTGGCTGTAATCCTTTCAAGGGTTATCGTGGATCGTTTTCAACCGGGAGCTCGATAAATTTAAAACTTCGAAAATTCGTACCAAATAACGAACCATAATGCTCTTTGACGTTATTAGAGAATGATTATTGAATAATTAAATGGTTTTCAGTGTTCTCCGTTTATTTTCGATTTCATGTGCGTGCAATTGACGATCTTTGATTTTTATTCGTTGAAAGAATGAAATAGACATGTTGAATATTACTTTTAAGGTAAAGACATTGATTAGAAGTTTTAAGATCATACTGAGTTGCTTTTACTTTTTTTCCCTTAAGAACTTAGAGTAATCATGCGATATCTACGCTATGTGTGGAATTAAGTGTTATTCATTGATTCTAAAATATTAACGTGTCGTTCGTGATTCTGAATTTTATTCATAGAACTATAATGTACGCAATGAAATAAAGCTTCTTATTTTTATACCTACATTCTCATGCAATTTTCATTTTAAATTACATGTTTATTACTTCATGGAAGAATAGTGAATAATTTTAAAACCAGAAATGATGTTCATGTCATTTTATTGATACAGAAAATATTTACTTCAAAGGAATGAACCGAGAAGAATGAGTGGCACCAATACCAGGCCTACCATGCTTAACTGGTTTGTAAGTCACTGAAAATTCACCTAAATAATGGCCAATCATTTCAGGCTTAATTTCAACCTGATTGAAAGTCTTTCCATTATAAACACCAATGATTGAACCAACCATTTCTGGGACAATGATCATGTTGCGAAGATGAGTTTTAACGATCTCAGGTTTCTCATTTGGTGGTGCCTCCTTCTTAGCTTTACGCAATTTCTTGACCAATGCCATTGGCCTGCGCTTCAATCCATGAGAAAATCGCCTGCGTGCACGAGCATGAAGCAACTCCATAAGCTGCTCACTAAGAAACAAAAAAGTACAATGAATCCCCATTTTTATAATTCAAAACAAACAGCTTAACAATCAGTCAACAAGCTAACAGAAATTATATTCTTCAGAAATAATGGTTAAAGTAAATATAATTACTTGGGCATGTCGAGGAGTTGATCGAGGTCGACGCCACGGAAGGTGAACTTCCTGAACGTCCTCTTCTTCTTCTGAATTTCATCAGTCTGTAAATAATATTGATTTTAATATAACATGAGAATATGAGAACCTCAAAACCAATTCCATTTATACGATTAAACCATTCAAATTCACAAATAATATCCTCAATATGCAGTAAAAACAAATAGAAATAATTCTATAGCAATCATTTTTAGTTTATATTAGGGATTGATGACGTTTCAATGGATTTCTTGACAACACGTCTAAAATCATACCTCTGCCATGTTTGCGCGTGTACTAGAAGGAAGCAAAGAACACGGTTTCCCCACAGAACGGACAACGTTGTGAGAAATGCTATTATTCTCTGATTTACACTTTCACTTGGCGCTCCCTTTCGGAAAACTTCAGAACTAATATGAATACTTGTGAAACAAAATTTGATTCATTTGATGTTTACTTTTTGAAATTTAGTAGTTAAAATAATAAAACGTATTTCCTGACACTAGCACATCCCTTTGAAGGAAGATGTCAAAGGGAAAAGAAGGAAAAAATGTCCGGAAACTTGATTCTCGTACAAGGGGAATAGAGTCACCGAGAAGAAATATAATGAATTTTAGAAATGATGTTCCACAAGAAATTACTGACATTGACTGCATCAAAAAAATAAAGCTAACAGCAAAAACCAGTATAAAAGAAATTTTAAAATACTTAATTAGGTTTCTTACTTTACAAGTGTTTATTAGAATAAAAACATAATATTGATTTGTATTGGTAACCAACTACTATGATTTTATTAAATAACATACACAGTTATTTAAACATAAAGACTATAATTAAAGAACTTCTGAGATCCATTGAACCATTTGGCATGAGCAAAATATTCTCCCATGTTTGGTTCAACGAACATATCAGGATCATCACCTATGAAGCTAGCCTCATCAAATAGTTTTCCAACTTGCCATCCAGGATAATCCTTCATAAGGTCAGCTTCTGCGTCTCGATTACGTCGGACCTGTTTAAGGAACCTGCATAACAATATAAAAGCTAATCATACCTATTAAGAAGCCAAAATAAAATAATAGAAATAATGTGTCATACTGTCTATCCCTCTCAGCCTGCAACAGAGCTTGTATTGCAAATCGTCCACTCAATTGTTCTATCCTTTCTCGCCTGATTTGGCGATACTCATAGAACATTACGAAGAATCCAAGACCCGTGCAAGCAGCATATGTAAGTAAGGTTGATTTGGCTGTTTTGAAGAGGGGAAATAGTCTCAATGAGGATGTGATTTTTTTACGTAATCATTTATATACAGACAAGGTAACAAAAAATTACGTTGAGGAACTATTCATGTTACCTGATAAAATCTGGCGTAGTTTAATTCGCTCAAATTGCACAGGGCCATATCCTCCACTCGGTGGTAAATCCTGGGGCCCAGTTTTCGCTGCGGTCGCCATTTCCTTGGCTGAAGGACTCCGATATACAACTTCGTAGAGTATCGTTCTCCATTACCAAATCTTGGAGTTTTCATTAAGCCGCCGTTTTCTATTATCGTATCAAGGCGAGTTCTTAAAAAACGGCGTCTATCTTTGAAAAATTGGCGACCCCTTCATTGGCTCACGAGTTCCCATAGAAACGGATGAATTTCGATTTAATACTTTTATTTGAAGACTGTTTGCATTTAAAGAGTGAAACATGTAGCACTTATCATAGCGTTCATTTAAAATATGGCGAAAAGATCAGAAGCAAATTTGACGTTGCCCTTATGTAAAGACTTATTAGATGAGAAAAGATGGAAGACTGTGACTATTGATTCATTTGTACCACCGAAATTTGTAAACGGACGCATGATTGGTATGTCGATGAATCAAAGAACCTGAATTTTATAGAATCATAATTGTATTATTAAATTTGTATTTGATTCTCAATTGAGTAGGTCGCCGCAGAGAATTAGTGAAGAAATTTTTTGATCTTCATGTATCACAGCAAACATATAAAGAACTAACAATAGATCCACCAATTGAACCTTTGTTACCTACAGAATATGTAGATAAATATTGCGATTCAGAATTTATTCCAATCTTGGACCGTTTTCAAAACAATAACGAAGTAGGTTCGCATTTATAATATATTCTTATTCTTAATAATGTAACAAATATGTTTTTGTTTTGCAGAAATATTTAAAATATCCACTATATGGTGGAGCCATTAATACCTATTATAAACAGCAATTAGACAAAGGATATTTAAAGGCTCGTGCTGAAATATATAATTTTAACGAACCTTTTCGCAAAACTAGTTTTTTCACGACACCACCAGATCTCGCGAATCGAGAGCCTACGGGTGGTTTCTAAATATACATCATATGATTTTCTTATGCCGTATCAGTAATTTTAGAAACAACATTTCTTTCTTGTAATTTTTATTTCTAAGTGAAAATTGTATGGATTTTGCGAATGAATTCTTCAATTTTAATATAAAATGTCGCTATTCGATATATCAAATACAAAATGGCAGCGTTTTCAAAGCGTCATCTCTCAGTAAAAAGCGTCCATAAAGTTCGCCTTGAAAGAATATTGTCGAAGCCTGTGATTGCTTGTGGTTGACGCGACTTCTTAGATTTCTTATTCCAAATAAGTACTTCGGTGTTTTGTGGTTAGAGCAATTGGTCATAATTGCCATTTTCCACAAAGGATTTTTGAAGGACTGTATAGAGTTTTCTGACGCATGCAACCCTAGAAATTTAGGGTGAATTGTTGTCTTCCTAAGAAACCTCTGAATTAATTATTCTACGAGAATTCTGTGAAAATGAGCCGTAGAAGAGTACACGATGATGATGATGGATATGGTTTGTATCAACTGCTTGTTAATTTTTAGTATACTTATTTTTATTATTTTTATGTAAGTTGAATATGTATTTGTTTACAATTTTTTAATTTATGATGTATTTTTTTCAGAACGTGTATACAAGAAGCGTAGACGTGTGTCAGAAAATCAAGAGATTGAGGATCGGTTGGAGTCTCTTATACTACGAGTTGGAGAAAAATCAACGTCCTCATTGGAAAGTAATTTGGAGGGATTGGCCTCTGTTCTTGAAGCTGATCTTGGTGTATTTCGGAGCAAGATTCTCAGAATCCTAACAGACTGTGCAATTAAAATGCCTGAGAAATGTACAATTTATACAACATTGGTTGGATTACTTAATGCAAAGAATTTCAACTTTGGTGGTGAATTTGTTGATTATATGGTGAAGAATTTTAAGGATTCACTGAAAGCTTGTAAATGGGATGCTGCCAGATATTCTCTTAGGTTTCTTGCTGACTTAGTTAACTGCCATGTGCTGTCATGTGGTTCGTTAATGCAATTATTTGACAATATGCTGGATGCTGCTAACGAAGACAGTGTCCCACAAGTGAGACGTGATTGGTACAGATTCATTTTATTACTATAGATCAAGAAGTTTGGTCTTACAGTTTACTTTATAATGCATTAAATCTTTAGGTATGTTTTTGCTGTACTATCAACCTTGCCATGGGTTGGCAGAGAACTGTATGAGAAGAAGGAACAGGAATTGGAACATTTAATGGTGACAATTGAAATATTTTTAAATAAACGCAGCAAGAAACATCAGCCTGCTCTCAGAGTATGGTCAAGCGACACTCCGCACCCACAAGAAGAATACTTGGATTGTCTTTGGGCTCAAGTTCGTAAACTTAGGCAAGATAACTGGGCAGAGAAACACATTCCACGGCCTTATCTAGCCTTTGATTCTATTCTTTGTGAAGCCTTGCAACATAACTTACCAGCCTTAGTGCCTCCACCACATCACGAGTCCTATCTTTACCCCTTGCCTACAGTTGTCTTCCGCATGTTCGATTACACAGATTGTCCAGCAGAGGGACCATTGCTGCCTGGCAGTCATGCAATTGAAAGATTTCTTATTGAGGAGCATCTAAGGCAAATTATTGATAATCATTACTTTGAAAGAAAAGATTGGTAAGTTTTAAAAATATTGAATATTTGCGTATCTTCTAATACTCCTGTAACAACTAAATAATTAAGTATTACTTCATATGCTCAGTGTTAATATTATTTTTAGTGCGGCACACTTGCTAAATTTTCCTTACAAAGCTAAAATTCCATTAGACTATTGTATTGTTGAAGTGATGTTTGGTGAGTTATTCAGACTTCCATCACCAAAGCATTTGGAAATTTCTTATGGATCAATTCTCATTGAATTATGCAAACTACAACCTTCAACAATGCCACAGGTAAGAATACATTTTCAAACTTCCATTAAAATATTTCATTACTCTTTGTGATCTTTAATTTTTTTCATATTTAATAAAGGTACTCGCACAAGCTACGGAAATTCTATTCCGACGAATAGATAGTATGGCTGCTGCGGCTTTTGATCGATTCGTTTGGTGGTTTGCCTATCACTTAAGTAATTTCCAGTTTCGTTGGTCCTGGGAAGACTGGGACTCATGTTTACAAAGAGATGCTGAACATCCTCGACCAAAATTCATTCGTGAAGTTCTACTGAAAGCTCTTCGGTAGATATTAATCTTATATCTTATTCCTTTACTAGAATTTTATTTATTTTTCCTTATAAAGAGTTACAATCACCCACAATCTCTCTTTCAGATTATCATATTATCAAAGAATTCGTGACATGATGCCAGAGACTTATGCTGAATTAATTCCTTTGACTCCAGAACCTATTTACAAGTATACTTCTGAAGGAGCGAGTAAGTACACAAGATTTCATACCATTAAGCAGTTAATACAGGTTCTATATCTTTCCATGACTTACACTTGAAATTTTTATTGATGACCCTTCATTTTTGTCTTTGTATTCATTCATTTTATCCAATTTGCTTTGAGGATTTTCTTCTAAATTTCTTGAGCTTGTTATCACAGAAAGTGCCAGTTGTCTTAGCAAGTCCTTATAAAGTTTCAATTCATTAACTGTCTCAAATTTTGTTTCTTTCAATGGCTCGAGGAGACTGGACTGTCCGTTCATTTTAATCCCGTCATCAAATTTCTTTATATTTTCCTTATCTAGAAATGATTCCATTTCATGAACAGATATGTTTATTGTATTCATTGTGCCTTGTTCAGTCTTGTCCCATGGAAATACACTAGATGATAAATATTGATTTCCTGAATCATTTTGCTCCAGTTCTTGGTTCAGACCAATAATTGTCGAAGTAACAGTTGCTTGTGTGTTCGGTGCATAAATCATGTTAGATTGTTTTTCTTCTACAGCGTTATCATTATTCAATTTTTCATAATTTGTTGAGCTGACATCTATTATATGCGAAACAGTGGTCTGAGAATTCTTCTCTGTCTCCACAACAACAGTTTGCTCAGGTAGGCGCACTTGGTTCTTCGAATACCGGGCAGAATCATTCTGTTTCCATTTGGTAGAGCCATTTATAGCGCTGAACAGATCATGATTATAACTTTTGGTTGAATTTTTACCAAGTATAGATTTCCACAATTCATTATCAGACCGAACAGCTTGTAATACTTCATTATATATCAAGTTATAATAATCAGGAAAATTTGTAGGATTCGTTTCTGTATTCGCGTGAGGTTTTTCTCGAACAGAATGATGATGAATCGTAGGATGATCAAAAGTATTGAAGGAATCCTCTGTTTTCGTTGGTCTTCCAAACTCATGACGATCATGAGGTAGACCATATCCATAATTTTCTGCAGATTCCTGGGCATCATAATCTTCAACGTTTAAAATATAATCCTTTTGGATAATAGGATCTTTCGTTGGTGGTTTAGGATCTTTGATGGTGTACACGTATCCTGTATACCTTCTATTTTTCGTATTTAAAAGTAGAGCATTTTTAAATGGAATAATAGTAAATTGTAAATTGTAACAAAACGGCCCTTCCTTCTTATCAGTATTATGTTCTCGTATTCTTCTCACACTCCATTTTGCTCTTCTTGTAGAATCTTCTCGACATGCGGGACACTCCGTACAACTCTCTTGACAGAAAAACCAGGCACCATTTTCATTTATCCTCAAATCACCAGATGAGAGTTTCAAAGTGTCTCCACCAGAATCCATTGAATAAGTAGGTTTCCCATAAAATGGAGCAGTGAGAATTGCTTTATAAATTTCTTCGTTGAACAATGGCTCTGATGATATGGTCTTGAAAATACTTTCCTTTAGCTTTTCGGTCCAGTAGCCATTCGGAAATGAAACTCCCTCATTTACTTTGTTTGTCAAATACTCGCTTTCAACGGTAGAAGCAACTTGATTCACGATAGAAGTGAACAGATTCCCTTTGGCTACTGACTGATTCGATGCTAGTACCTTGTTGTTGATGAAAAAAAAATTATCGTTAGAACTTCATTCTTCATTTCATATTATATACTATAATGTTTAATCGTATTAAATTTCTTATCTCAAATATCTGTATCATCAATTTTTTAACATTGAACACTAATTCATTATATCAATAGTCATTTGTTTGCATTCCCCAACAGTTTAAATCAGAAACATCTTAGAACAGTTGAAGCGCTGTGATCGCTCTCAGATAATTGTTCTATAGACTCAAACCTCAATAGCATTATTTTAATTTCTACTATTGTGATCCAATATGAAGTAAAGTGTGTTAATTTAGAGAAAATTATAGAATTACTTAAATGATTCTTACCAATAAGATATAAGAAAGAACGAAGCAGCGCTGCTTAGATGAAGTCATATTTCACGTATGAAGTCTCCATGAAAACTGAGACGTATTGTTAGGCGAGGAGGACTATGATAACATAATCCCTACTACTCTCTGCCAAGTGCGATCAAACATATGAGTAGCGCTTTTTAAACAAATGCTCTCTAATATTTTAACAGGTTCCCTTCCTGGCACCGCTGCCGCTCATGAATTGGTCGTGTCGATAAGACGTAAGTGCACTCCGGAGGAAGTTCTCAATGTCTTGAACACATTGCCGGGACCTGGCGAGAATGAGGAATCGAACACCTTCAATCCTCTAAAGATTGATGTCTTCGTGCAAACTTTACTGAATCTTGGCTCGAAAAGTTTTAGCCATAGCTTCGCAGCTATAAGTAAATTTCACTATGTCTTCAAGGTGAGATTCGCGAGTGCCGTCATTAGGGTTAATCATCAAAACACTGATGTATAACTGTGGTGCATAATTTATAGGTTCTCGCAGAGACAGAAGAAGCGCAAATATGCATATTACGAAATATGTATGCGTTATGGAAAAATCATTATCAAATGATGGTCGTTCTCACTGACAAGCTTCTTAAAACGGGTATCATCGAATGTAGTGCTATTGCTAATTGGATATTCTCACGCGAGATGGCATCAGAATTTACAAAGTTAGTATTTCATTGTTCAGAGTAAAGGGTTAGTTTTCTTTTTTTTCATTGAGTGTATAAATATACCATTTTTTTCAGATTGTACATATGGGAAATATTGCATCTCACTATTCGTAAGAAAAATAAACATGTAATAAAATTAAATACGGAGCTACAGGAAGCCAGGGAGAAATTAAGGAGAGCTGAGAGTAGGTCAGGATCATCTTCGGAGGACGAAGATGCTAATAAGGAGAAAGGAGGTGAAAGACCATCAGAGGACGTTGTAGAAAGAATGGAAGAAAAATTGGAAGCAGCACAAGCCGATCAGAAAAATTTATTCCTCATTATATTCCAGGTATAAACCTCGTTTAATAACTTTGTTTGATTCATCATGTGTATGATAAAATTGTTTATTTTGTTACTTTTTCTAGCGATTTATAATGATACTCTCAGAACACTTAGTGAGATGTGACACCGACGGAATCGACTACAATACTCACTGGTATCGCTGGACAATCGGAAGGCTGCAGCAAGTTTTTCTGTCGGTGAGTTTTCAATTACTTGTCGTTATATTAAGTTTTATTGGCAATTTTATTTGACAGCAAATTAAAATTGCTAGGAGACTTAAACTTACTTTCTTTTTAGCATCATGAACAAGTACAAAAGTACTCATCGACTTTGGAGACGCTTCTTTTTACACCGGATTTGGATCCACACATTCTGGACGTTTTTCATCAATTCGTATCACTACGGGCGTAAGTTATCCGTATCATTTAATGGCGATATTGAAGATCCAAAGCATTCTTCTGTCGACGAAATGAAAAAGTTTATGAATTTCCGTAATATATATATTGATTGTGACTTATTCCTGACACAACAGCTACGAATTTGCAGAAAGACCGCGGTATAAAATAATGTTTCATTTCGTTCACTGTCACGTTCAATTCTCATGACGCTTTTTCTTTTCTATCCTTAACATGTAATGACGGTACAGATATTTTTCTCGACGCGCTATACAACATAGTGATTGAACATGTGAGGTCGATATGAAATCAGCTTGTATTATTGTCATTATCTAATATTAGATACGTTATTATATTATACTGTAGTGTACAGGACCGAACTATGTGGCAATGTCGTATTTTGACGTAACAGGGATTCTCCTTAATTATTTTACGCATCGGGATAATTGGAAATTTTTGTGCTGGCAGGTTCGTCATAATAGCTTTACGTCTTATGCCTTAACGATAGGAGAAAGTAAATTATGTCCTATGTACGATAGATAAAACACGTTTTTATTGCACACTGCGCAAGCTAAATATAGTATTGATTTCATTTGATTCATATAATATATAGTGTAAACGTATATCCTTGTTTATATACATTTCGATTTAGAATCATTTTTCAATTGATTAATACAAAATGATTTATTCTGTAAAGTGCATTATAAAAAAAATAATATTCATACCTCCTTTTATATGATTTTTAACCACAAATCATCTAACAATCAATGGGTACTCATTATTTTGTCGAAATTTAAGCTTTTATTGGTCATTAGTTTGCTTGTAATTAAAATTGATCTGAAAGGGGAGATGTATGAAGATGGATCAGTTACCCTAAAATTAGATATTAAGGAATATACTAAATGGTAAAGGAAATGGTGAATTCATTTTACATATCAACAGATTCAAGTATGGAAAGAATTTTATGAATTATTTCAGACATTACTTAAAATGCGGTATTTTTTGCGGGTGATACGCATTCATATTGCACAATCTGTGTGACATCTGAGAAATTGAATGAATAATTTTATACGTTCAGCAGTTTATTCGAAAATGCCGCCACAATATGGGCAGAGTAAAGTCCGTATTCACAGTCGATGCTTCAGGCGAAGCACGATTTTAATACTGAAAACAGACCATCTTATTAAATGATAGAAGATGATTAGATCATGTCGAGATGAAGTACTGACTACGAATGTGGATTAAGTGTTCTCAAGAAAATGAAATTTGGCGAGGATCATTACTAACTTTTATGGAGATCGACGGTAAACCGTCCACGAGGAAAATATGCTTCGAAAGGATCAGTTTCCTATGATAATAATTAATATAAAAGAGTCAGATTATATTAAATATTACTTATAGATCTACTATCCATATAAAATTATGCTTGATCTTGGAATCTCAAGTTCAGTTTTAAATCAGATCTTTTTCGAGGCATCTGAATATATTGATACTTTTTACTAATTATTAATTATATATGCTTTAGACTATATTCTATTAGTGTACACTAAACTCTTCTCCTTAAAAATGTGTAAGAGCAATATCTTCTGGATTGATGGACTCAAGGAAGTTCCGTTAAAAGGATCGCCAGATTATTTCTATTATCCTTTATTGTCTGTAAATATGAGGCCCGATTTTCCAGGTACGTTTCTATCAGATTAGCATTATTTATAAAGGAGACACAATGGTATAATTTTTCATACATTCTAATAACATAATTAGTGTAAATGTCATGCCGCCTAAGCTCAACTAATCTACGCACAGTCTTTTGCATTAAATGTATAAATAGATTTCAGAGTAGGGTAAAGATTCTAAACGCTTCTATTGCCTGTTCCCTTACAGATTCTTATGTTTCTTAATAATTTGCAGTACATCTTGAACGTCTTCGGCGGATCCCAGGAATATGGGACATCTTTGATGAATAGATACTGGTACAACATCGAGAATATCAATTTCTCCAGTAGATGCCAACCCTCCAGCTTGTGTCAATATATAAGCCATTGGAATGCACTCGTACAGCAATCGAAGCTATAAGAAATATTTAACTCATTTTCAGAACGATTCCAAAACTAACGTTCCTTTTTGTAAGAAAAAAATACATTTTTCCAGTCTATATACCTTGCCATTCGGACTGTCCGTAGTAGCTGGATACATGAATATTCCACCGTACTTAATTGTTCTGTGAACATCAGCCACCATGGAACCGATATAACGAGCACCATAAGGGTTTCCAGTGGTAGGGTATTTTTTGGAGTGCACATATTCCTTCACGGCATCATCCCACTTATTCTCGTATCCTTCATTAATACTGCATCAGATAAACCATAAGATGATGTTGTACTTGGTCAAGGTAAAAGAAAAAGATTCTAATGAATCCAAGTATTACCTGTAAATCTTTCCTTTAGAAGGTATGCGCATATTTCTTTCAGTAAGAATGAACTCTCCAATAGCTGGATCATAAGTGAAGCCATTAACTCCTTGTCCAGTCGATAGAACCATCATCGTCGCAGAACCATAGAGAGCATAACCAGCAGCAACGAGATTTCTTCCTACTTGTAGAGCGTCGGATACCGATGGTCTCTCGGTATTTTCCAACTTCTTATAAATTCCAAAAATCGACCCAATGGATACCAGGCAGTCAATATTTGAGGAACCATCCAGAGGGTCAAAACAGACTATGTATTTTCCGTGCTGCTCTGTTTCGACCTCTATAGCCCCATGATTCTCCTCGCTGACCAGGAGGCAAGTCGTGTATGAGGAACTTAACATGTTCACGAAGAGTTCGTTACTCAGGATATCGAGTTTCTTCACTTCTTCTCCCTGGACATTTGTTATCCCGGCGATGCCATACCTGATGTGAAAATGAATTCTTTAGTCTTTTCATAGTATTTTATTTTTCTTTTCATAATACTTCATTAAACCATAATACCGGACACCTTTATTCAATTTTCTATACTAATTAGTTTCTTCATTAAATTGTCATTAATGCTCACCACATTAAATATCAATTATGAAGTACTGACTGTAGTGTAGCATTATACGTAGATTGGCATAAATATTACAAGAAGTTCCTTGTGTACGTAACGCGGTTTATTTTGTCGATGTGCTTTAATTAAGGGCAAGAGGATTTATTAAAGAATTCCATAGACACTAAGTAGAGGTGTGCGAGTATTTCGAAACGAAAAATGTTTTCGTGGATACCTGGATTTATTGTGTAATTTACGATCATTTTGACTAGAGTCGTTACTAATGATATATTTGAAAATTATATTCGACTAGCTGAATTTTAAGATTTAATCTTTTTGTGTAATATTACATTACGCGTATTATCTAATTACTTGCAATTTCGTACCAATTTCTACGACAACATGACTCTAATCCGTTTTAACTGATTAGTTATTTTTAATATTATCTCAACGCTTCTTTATTTTACGTAATCTGATAGAATAATTGTATCAATAATTCGTACGAGTCAGGTCTCATTGGTTTCTCAACTGACGGGCCTACGGATAATTAAACTATCTTCGAGCACTCCTTCAGAGATAAACCGTGGTCGGGTTATCTTTTGGAAGACCCTCGCTGTTTATTACTGAATTTTTCAGAAAGCATCTTTAATATTTTATATGACAGATCGCCCTCTCCTTTGTACATAATCAATACTCTCACTGTTTCCAATCAAAATTATTAATAGTGTTTTGCTGACATATCATATTTCTAGTTGACTTTAATTAACGTTCTTATCTCTATTTATCATCGTGTATGCTAATTTAAACTATAGTCAACTAAACGTAGCTGCCAGAAAATGCCAAAAATACACGTCACATATAATAGCAGATAATGACAGTGTGACGCCTGTCGTGAATGATTAGATAAATTAAGTTTGATGAAACAGAGAAAAATAAATCATATAAGGAATTATTGTACACGGAACATATTGAATACTAATGCATATGTAGTAAAAGCTATATCTATTTTAAATTTCTAGGCAAAACTCACATATTGGCGATGCCAGCTTTCCTTACGGCTGAGCTCACAGCTTTCACGGCTGTCTGAATGCTATTTAGTAACTGCGTCAGGTCGCCGGTAGCTGTTGGAATCTTTTTCTGCTCAGCGAGAACGAACCTCGTTAACGTCATGCAATTCGAATCAAATGCCGATCCACTTGATGCCATTTTGAATGAATTTCAAATAACTCTTAATCCTCAATTTGTGGATCTCTAGGAGATTACAACGCTTCAAATTTTTAATGCTTACTGAAATTCCAATGCCTTCACCTTCTCTTATATACTTACTAGTGACTATATCGTTATCTATCCTATACGTGAACATGTGGAATCGGCTTGCGGTGTGGTACTGACTGTAAGAATGTAGCCAGACTGCAGGCGCACAGTTTACGATTCGTAAACTAAATACCACTATTTGATTTAACCTCAACATGAACTTAGACCACACTCTGTAGGTGGTTCTTCTTTTAGTCAAAGCTTAATTTCATCTTAATATTACAATAATAATGATAATTCTAATTATACTTAATTACTGTCAAATATACTCGGATAGAAATTATTTCTTTCAATTTAAATAGGACCAGGAAATTCACTTCGCTACAAGGAGTGGTAGAAAATTGCAAGAGTTTCAATCTGCGAATGTACATTTCATATACTTTTTCCGCTACATTATCCTATTTTTTCCCCTACATTATGCTGCACTTTTGCCCGTACATTATCCTGTACCTTTTCCCGTACATTATCCCGGAAAGGATCAACGAGTTCTTTGCCGTGATATTCGGAGTCTTGGATTCCTCCTCATAGTCTCTGGAGTTATAAGAGTTTCTCGCTGTAGTCTCGGGAAAACGTAACAACGAGGAATGCAAAGATTCCCAAAACTACAATGTGGAACTCTGAAACTCCAAAGGCTATGACGAAGTCTTCGAAGTAAAGCCATTCCTACGCTGAATATATTTACTGCGGACTGAACTATATTTTTTCGATCCTCATAGGTTACCACGTTACGTAACGTACGCTTGTCATATATTCATCATGTGTTCCGACATGAAATTTTTACTAGAGTCAACGTTTTCACAGAGAGAATCAAACTCCCACTATTTATGAGTAATGATTCGGTTCATACCTTCCTGTAGCTTATAAAGTATACACAAAAAAGGGTGAGTCCTAGACCATTATTCTTCCAACACATTTAAGATAGGTCAGTATTGGTTGAAACAATGGCGCACTTAAATGCATTTAATCCAACATTAATCCAGCGTGCGTAAGATTGTGTATGACATACACAAGTCAATTTCAAACACTCATATTAATAAAATTACACAAACACAAATGTTCATAAGACTAAACATTTACATTTTATTTGAGGTTTTTCTTATTTATCAATTAAATAATTTTCAAATGTCATGTAATTCATAAAAACAATAACGAAATCAAATATTGAAAAATATACCGTCATACTTAGTCGAGTATGTAACATCCATCTGACGCTCCGTGTTATATTTTTACACTTTATTCACACCGAGTTAATTGGGTGACGTTATCTCGTAGACAAATCTCCTATTGCCAATGCTCCTCTGCCAAAGGTAATTAATGCTTTTGTTTATTGATTTTCATTGATTTTACTACACATTACCTTTTCCAGAAAAGCATTGTCAATGGAAAATTTTACTATGAAATCTTATATAGTTATCTATATTTCTTTATCTTAACAGGTGAGCTCTAGAAGTAATTTAATGATTACACTTTGATTATTATTCCTTAGAAATATTTGTATATATATATCTTCGTTTATCCGACCTCTATCACTGTTATTGATAACGTTGCTTTGCTCTTAAGATCAATTCACGTAATATTTTAAAGGTGGAACCATACGTGAACGACGCGATTCCTTTACACTGGCTTCTATTTTCATTTTCATCTGTTCTGCTATAGATTTCTGTTTCGTTTGATCGAGTGTGACTTTTTCCATTTTGAAAATGGTTTCGTGTGCTGCGATTATAATATTAACAATTGGAATACTTGTGGCAGGTGCTGGTGCCATTTTGGGATATTGGCTTTTCCCATTGTTAGTCAAGCAACAAGTTACTGAAGTATGTATGGTCGAATTACATTCAGTATTAAGCTAGTACTTCCGGTAAATGAATATTGTGCATTGATGGTATACTATCAATACATATTCTTTATTCTTATTTTATCCTCAATGCTAATTTATATCTATTCGTTTGTCACAGTCGGTGAAGTTAATCGAAGGGACAGACGCTTATGAAAGATGGAAAGAATTACCAATATCAATTGTTTTTAAGGTATATTTCTTCAATGTATCAAATCCTGAAGAAGTACACGAAGGAGGAACACCGAACGTTACGGAAATTGGACCATATATATACAAGTAAAGAGTGAAAAAGTTAAATTTATCAGTTAAGAATGAATTTTCGTTATGACATTATCATTATGCAATAAAAAAGAGTGTCAAGAAATTATTGATTACCAATTTTATCAGATATCTTTATACGGCGACGTTTAATATTCCATAGGATTTTATACAAGCATGGATAATATAATCACTCTGATTTTGCTTTTAGATAGCCTTCTAATTTGGATCTAGTGTTGAGTGATTAGAATAATATTTTTTTGCAGTCAATATAGATCTAAGGTAAACATCACTCAAGACAATTCCGATATACTTTCTTATAACCAAAATTCAATTTATAAATTTGATGAAAATGCCTCATATCCTCTGACTGAATACGATAGTATAACCATTGTCAATTTACCTCTGATGGTGAGTAATTTTATAAAAACAAAAATAAGGAAACAAATTCAAAAATTAATGATTCATTTTGGGAAATCGAATGTTTCAGTCTGTAATTACTGTTGCGGAATACAATGCCGGTTCCTCGTACAGCCAATTAACAGCTTTAAATTCAGCCATTAATACAATCTTCAGTACTCCTAGTAACGTCTTCATAGAAACGACACCAAGAGATTTTTTATTTGATGGAATTTACCTAATGTGCAATGTATCTTTTTTTGCAATTGTTACAAGAACTGTTTGCAATCGTATTGAACAGAATGCACCTGTAACTATGCCAAGACTGAGTGATGGACGCTTTAAATTTTCTCTATTTAATCATGTAAGTTTATGTAATATTTATTGGTATAATTTTATTTCAAGCATGCCGATATAGCTCAGTATGAATTGCATTAACTTTATCGGAGGAACGACATAGGTAGTAAATATTTAGTTTCATTTTGGAGAAATTGATATGGCAGCTCTTTAGTGTGTAGCGACAAAATAGCACTGGAACACGTAAACAATCTTTAATGATAACATTACAGAAAATTTTAGGATAAGGATCTTACCGTGGGGCACTATCATTGGTATTGAAAATTCGTTAACATACAAAATTGATGTATAATAAAAAGATTCTCTCCTGTTTTTAGAGAGCGCCTTCTTTTGTTCGTTAATATTAATAATCTTTATTAAAATTGCACAACGTTTTTTTGCTAACAGAAAAACAACAGTAACGATGGCCGCTATTCTATAAAAAATGGAGTCGACAATGTGTCACTGCTTGGTGAAATTCTTTCGTGGGAAAATTCCACCATGGTGGACACCTGGAGAGAGAATAGCACATGTAATAACATATACGGATCTGATTCAAGTATCTTTCCACCATTTCGGACTCCTGAATCCCATGTGAACGTCTTTAATACGGATATATGTCGTACAGTTCGCTTGGAATATATAGAGGATTCTGCATTGTCTGGTATAATTGGACACAGATACGTCAGTGAAAACCGTATGTTAGCATCGCCCACAAAAAATCCGGATAACGAGTGCTTCTGTCTGAACAAAACAAAAGGTATTCGTGGGGATGATGGATGCTTGTTGGATGGCACGATGGAACTTTGGGATTGTCAAGGTAATACTTTATGGATTAATGGTAATTTATCACATGGATTTTGTTGATTTAAACCCTATTCATTTACTTTTGTATCGTTACAGGCGCGCCTGTAGTATTGTCGCTACCACATTTTCTTTTTGCGGATGGGCAATACCAACGTGGTATTAATGGACTGAATCAGAACGTTTCTCTTCATCGAATATTCATTGATTTGGAGCCCGTGAGTATTGTTAATTAAGAAAGCATAAAATAAAATTGGAGAACTTTGGAATAATATCACTAGAAATGAAAAACAACTCAAAGATATCCTCTTGAATTATTTGTTAAATTTTATCAAATTTGTGGGAGCCGGTATATATATGTATGTTGACGTATGTACGAGTGTTATAACAGTTTTAGCAATCCCCAAGTAAATATTAGTGTGTTTTAACAGAGATTGTTATTCAAGGATGTGGATTTTTATAAAGGTCGTTGAATTGAATTAAAATTTTCCTTGAACGCAATTCCCATTACTTTCGGATACAGAAGGACGTCGTTATTTTAAATTTGATGCAGATTTAAGGAAGTATCCATGTTCAACGTATTTCCTTTGATTTACAGTATACCGGGACACCGCTGCGTGGAAGCAAAAGGGTCCAATTTAATATTTTTCTAAGAAGAGTTGATAGAATTGCATTGACAGCAAAGTTGAATACAGTGCTTATGCCAATTTTTTGGATCGATGAGGTAGTCCGGTTTTCTTATAATAATTTAGTTTATTGCTATTTATCTCGTGAAAAGAATTCTTCTGTGAGCATTAGCAATAATGATTCTGCTCAATGATATTTAAGTAATAGCGATATTATTTGTGATACAGATTACGTTAACAATGTTATTAGTATATCGATAATTATAAATTATATATAAAGATTAAGAGGTAATGGGATGATTTACGTGCTGACTGATGGATTAGTATAATGTTAATATTCATTGCACTGTACTTTATTTTTTTATTTTAGGGCATAGAATTGAATGACGAACTTATTGAAGAGCTGCAAACAAGTTTATTTGACGTGCTACAAACATTAACTATTATCCAATGGGGTCTTATTATCGGGGGGTCCGCACTGGCTTTCCTGGGTATTTCTTGGCTTTTAATGTCCTGCTGTTGCAGCAGTTCGTCCAAAACAGTTTATTAAATCCCGAGAACATGACTTTTAATTAAACAAATGATGATTCATTGCTCCAGTCAAATTTATTCTGTCTCATATTACTTAAAATTGTGTGGCAATATAATTATTAAATATAATTACTTTTACTATTAATTAGGGTTCGTGTGTTCGGTTCAACACAGGATTGTGTTATTAGCGTGAACGTGCCTCATGTGGACTCCATTTGCTTCCATTTGACCACTGACATACCCAGTATATGAATATATAGTATATTATTTACTGTAATATATTTGATCTAATTATTATGAGGTATAATTAGCTGTCCCGATTAGTGCCACTAATGAAGTACATTTTTGTATTGCGTTAGTAGTGAATGGAAATATACACTCTATTGACACGAAGCTTCTTTGATGCTCTTGATCAATAATTTACAATGACATAGATGGTAACAATTTTTCAAATATTTTTTATGGTTTCATTTTAATAATTGTAAGAATTTCTAAATATAAATGAATTTGTATACGATGCAAATTTTTTTTATTAGATCTTGTTCAGTAGTGACTTCTTTAGTATTTAGCTCTAATCATTCAATTATATTTACTTAATTATGGCTAACCTCTTTTTATATTAGGGGTGTATTGTAAAATTCATTACTCTGCCCACTACAGATTTGGTTGTCTTACTCAATTGCATGTAAGTAAACAGAGACACGATTCTTCCTTCCTTTCCTTATGGCTGACTCCTCAAATGAGGAGATGTGCCAGAGACACGATTCTATACTCGTACTAGCTGTAGTGAGTTTAGAATAGGCCATAGATAAGAAATGCGCCAACAGTTTCTCATCTCTGTTGCAAGATGGCGGCAATGTTTGTGCGTCGGTTGGTTTGATGGATAAATTTAACTCCAACGATGGAAGTCAAAAACAAATAAATAATAAACTTGCAAATTATATGATGGAAGAAGATCGAGTAGCAATAATTCATTTAGCTACTGATACAAAAATAATAAACGTACCATTCAGCGCTGGAACAACAGCAGAGGATCTATGTGTCAAAGTAATCTAATCAAGTATTTTATCTCATTATTTTGAGTTTTTTTTTTAATAAAACGTTACAAGTATTTATGAAATTATATCTTGTTTTATTGCGGAATATATTTCAGATCTGCAAACAGCTTGGCATTGGTCCCGTCACAAGGCATCTTTTTGCCCTCCGTAACCGTTCCTCAAAACATTGGTATCCTCTAGGACATAAGTTGGAAGCAAAAGAAAAAGCAAAATTCGATTTTCGAGTTCGTTTTAAGCCATCGAGTTTACAAAAACTGAAACAATTAGATATCAGGGCATATGATTACTATTTCCAACAAGCACGTAATGATGTACTTGATAACAATGTACCTGACATTGTTTATGAAAGGCACAAACGAGAACTTATAGGATTGGGTGTCAGCGATATGTACAGGTAAATGCTGTGTAATAGCTGTATTAATTAGGATTGAATAATTATATTAAACTATATTGATGTAATTTTTACTAACGATGATTACAGAGTCATGCTCGAGAAAGATCTACCAAGAGAAATTATTGAATCAGATTACAAAAAATATATTCCCAAAGAATGCATAAAACGGCATTCTTTTTTCATAAAAAAACCAATTCATAATGCCCTTGGTAGAATATCAGGACACGATGCATCCTATGTCAAAGAGCAGTACCTCAATCAGTTTCAAAGTATGGCACCAAATTATTTGTGTGAAGAATATAAAGCACTCATGGATCGTGGGACACCAAATCCTCCCTTGAGAGTTCTCTTAAGAGTGAATGCTGCCGAAGTGAAGTACTGTGACATAGAAAACAGCCATTGGATTATCTTATGTGCCATAGAAGATCTCTGTTTCGTTTCCATAAGGTATTCTATCTAGAAAGAGATAAAACTAGAGATCTGTACAATTTTATGGCACAAAGAAGGATTGTGTAAAAATTTGTTTTCCTTTTCGTTTCTTCAAAGACAGGACAGTACTGTCGAGATATCTCGAAAAAATGGAATACCATCCTATTTAAAATTCGCAACGAATACTCTCTTGATGTCATTTGTTTCCGCCTTAGATGGTTACTATAGATTAACCGTCAAGTGGACTTTTAATCTTTGCCGTGACGCTGTGACTCCAAGTTTGCAAAAGCTGCATAAACTAAAGTGTCATGGCCCTGTTGGGTGAGAATAAAATACTCTTGCTACTTGTTCTTTCAATGAATGATATCGATTCTAATAACAGCATATTTTCAGCGGTGAATTCTCTTACGCAAAGCTTGAGGAAAAGCGTGGAAATCGTATTGGGTCTTATATTCTACGTGAGAGCGAAACAAAATACAATGTATATTATTTAGACATCTGTGGGAAGGATGGGAAACCAAGGACGCGGAAGATTGAGCAACTTGGGTGCGACGACTTTATACTTTCGGATTGTATGCAACGTTACAGATCCTTACCACAGCTTATCTCCTCGCATCAAGATTCTGAGGGACAGTTGTACCTCAGGGAATGCCTACCACCATCGGAATATGGTAATATATAGTTAAGGAAATAAAAAAGAAAGTTATATTTTAAAGAAATTAGTAACATCGCCTTGTTATTTCTAGACAAATCACCGCTGTTAATCTGTGCTGTTGAGGGTATAGGAAATGATGTAACTGTCGATGAAGAAATTATATCCGCTCTTCTCGAAGGAGGTCCTCGTTGTATTCCACCACAGCAATTACAAGTATACAAAGCCCTACCCTTTCCCAAGAGTGTAGAGAGTATCGAAGCGAGAACTCCATCGACAACTCTCTATAGGGCGATGTGGAGGGTAGCCAAAGGAAAAAAACTGGAAGCAGCGATAAAGGTCCTCAAAGACGATGAAGTGAGATGCACCAAAGAATTTTTAGAGCTTGCTGGAAAGTGGGGACAGTTACGTTCCAGTGCTCTGGTTAGGTAAAAGTGAAAGAACAAGTATTTCTCCTAATCGTTGATGCAACTGTGGGTTCTCTTGGACTATCTAATTTGTTTTCTCGTTTTTAATCAAAATTAGATTATATGGCTTAACTGTAGCTCCTGCATTAGGGATGCTACTGGAATTAGTCAAATTGGGACCACTGGATGCTTACTTGAAGAACACTCCTCCGGATTCTATTAAGACGGTCGACATGGTAGAGGCATCTGCTTGTCTTGCGACAGCCCTATGGCATCTAGTGAGTTTTTTATTTTCTTCTCGACAAATATCATATGTGTATGAGACATTTATTTGAGATTCCTAACGTCATGTGAATCTCTGCTTCATGCAGGAGGAGAATGGCGTTGTTCACGGTAACATTAGGTGCCGCAAATTATTAGTTCACGCTCACACAGCTAATAGTTTCGTGGTCAAATTAACTGACCCTGGACTTTTCAGTTATACTCAAGCCGAGTAAGTTGATTTAGAATGAATTACTGAAATGATAAGCTTCTATATTCTGCATTTATAAATAGCGTCCATTGGCTGCCACCTGAGTGTTTTGGAAATCCTGAATTAGCCAGACGAAGTCCTCAAGCTGACGTGTGGGCTCTAGCCACCACTATATGGCAGATATTTTCTAGAGGAGCTCCTTTGCCTACCCATCAAGACATTAACGCCGTAAAAAAGGTGCAAGTATATTCCTTGCATGTTTCACTCATACTGTACTTGGGATGATGTTTATACATTTACTCCATTTAACAGTACTATGCCAATGGTAAACGTTTGCCAATGCCTTTTGGGTGCCCAAATGAAGTCTACAAGCTTATGAATGAGTGTTGGGGGGAAGCAGGTGGTGCACGAAAACATCCTCAGGCTATTATGAGAGACATCAATCAAATTCTATATCAAGTTTACAACTCTAGGCGGATTCACGCTTATTCTACTGTGTTTCCAAAACTATTTAATGACACAGAACAAATTGTCGCGGATGATGAGAAAGACAACGATTCATCAGACTGCGAATCCAGGGCGAGCAGCCTTTTTACTGACAAAACTAGTTTACCCTGGGACGATGATGAAGATAGTAAGTATTCCTGTCCTACTGTTAAATATTTGAAACCTACAATTGAATATTTATTATATTATCTCTGATGTTCTAAGGTGGCGAAGGTTTAGCTTATCAGGAAGCTGAAGAGGAATTGTCAGCTTATCTAGGCTGGTTGGCTGAAGCTGGAAGTAATGAAGGCGGTCCCTTGGGACAAATGCAAGGAATATTCGAACTCGATACAGATTGTAATGTTATATTTCAAGGAAAAATAGGACAAGGATTTTATGGAGAGGTTTATCGTGGTACTCTAGAGAGGGAAAACAATAAGGATGCGGAACCACAGTTGGTCGCAGTAAAGAAGCTAAAAACTCGGGCATTGGAAGCTGATTTGAGGGATTTCGAAAGAGAGATCTCGATAATGAAGGTAAATTAATTAAATGAAGAATAAATTAATTAAAATATCACATATAATTATATATTTTGTGCTCGGTTTTTAGACTTTAAAACATCCAAATGTTGTGGAAATTCTTGGTGTTATATCAGAACCTGAAGTATGTTTAGTTATGGAATTTGTCAAACATGGTTCTCTCCAAAGCTATTTAGCCATCCATAGGGAGAACCTAACGCATAAACGACTCCTGGGATTTGCTTTAGACATTGCTACAGGTATGGAATATCTTGGACGCAAGAGTATAGTACATCGAGATTTGGCGGCTAGGAATATTCTTGTTGCTGACGAGACTCGTGTGAAAATAAGTGATTTTGGATTGGCCCAGGTCACTGGAAAAAATGACTACTATATTCTTCAGACTAACAGGGATCTTCCAATTAAATGGTAAGTGTAAAAATATATAAATGTTTATAAAATTAACAAAATTTTACTAAGGGCATCCCTGGTTTTAATTCGTCCTTTTAAGGTATGCCCCAGAGAGTTTAAGCGATGGCAAATTTTCACCGAGGTCGGACGTTTGGTCATTCGGTGTTACGATGTACGAAACGTTCAGCTTTGGGGAAGATCCCAAACTACCAGGAATAGGTACTGGGCCAAACGGAGAGCCGGAGGAAGGTGGTGTTGAACTGTTAGCTGCTCTCGAGAGAGGTTCCAGGTTACCCTGCCCTCCAACTTGTCCCCAAGCTGTCTACGTAAAACTAATGTATCCCTGCTGGCATCTACATAGTCAACAGCGTCCTGACTTTGCTACCCTGTGCAACGACATTAGAGACCTGATATCCCAATATTAAATCTAGTTACAAAACCATGTGGATACTCTACCACATTCAGTGTCCAAAAACTTGTACAGACTTTCGCATAAGGTATACTCGGGACGCGAC
Organism: Calameuta pygmaea; assembly: GCA_031762395.1. NCBI lineage: Eukaryota > Metazoa > Arthropoda > Insecta > Hymenoptera > Cephidae > Calameuta > Calameuta pygmaea. The sequence continues at coordinate 893,088 of JASANN010000288.1, read as the reverse complement.
ATCAGGTTTCAAATTTAATTCACGGAAAAAAATGAAATATAAAACATTTAGCACTTCCAATCGTCACGCCACGTCAGAAGGATTGAACTCAACCCTGGATTAGGAGAACAATTAGTAGAACTCTTTATTAAAGTAGAACATATGTAACCCATTCACATGACTTTTTCGTAACATCGAACAAAATTACTATTTGTATCTCTCTCTATCACACATATATTTGTGCTACTATCATAAGTATATTCAATTCAAGACAGGATAAGATACTTATGTCTATAGTTGGACTGCACCCGGTAAAATATCGAAAGCGGGTTATATTCCATCTGTCAAGATGGTAGTCTGATGTCACGACCTGGCTATAAACTACCCATGATTCTTAAGGGATGTTTACCGTTTTTTATTACTTAAATTCTTAATATCATATTTACATCCAAGTATGGATGTGTCTTATTAGTCACTGAGAACAGCAATTTCACACTGTATATTTTATGTATATTCTTTGATGAGTATTGATAACAACTCGTGAGAACATATTGGCATCTTTGAATATAAAACAAAGATAGTGCTGTCCTTTTTGTTACGTGTATTCAACGAGTTTAATTTGAATGAGAAGGGAATGTTCTTCAGACTGCAGACTTTGTCTGAATAATTGAGCATGCTGCCAAGCGAGATCATCCTTGCCACCCATGAGAGTGGCACTCAAAAAGACCTTAATGGCGCCTTTGACATCGTCGTTATTAGTGAAGGTATTGTTACAGTCACTAAGAGCCAATGTCTTACTTTCAGCATTCTGATAAGATGCTTCAAGTATCCATTGTATCTTCGCGTCGTGAAAGACTTTGGTAATTACTTGAAAACTGAAAGAGTCAATTCGTAGGCATGTATCAAGGACCTCAAAAGACCACTTGACAAGACCAGACTGTGCACCTGGTGAACGAGCCAAGTAAACTACCTTCCAATCTTCTTCTACCTTCCTGAAGATACCACCTTCTATTGTATGGAATCCCTTCTGCCACCCGTTTCTCTCCTCCAAAACACTGCCATCCTTTCCTTTGACATGGTAAACATCTTTAACAGCATAGTAACACAATTCATATTGTCGAAGATCCTTTGGAATCTTCCAGGAATACGATTCGTTTATAGTGGAGGTGCTGACTTCACCACGTGATAATCTCCAAGCAAGGGATCCTGAACTTCGTCCCTGATAATCTTCATCCACATGAGGCTTTTCTTTACCAGGGGGAGCAGGTAACATCTCCACGAGTTCTAGGAGATTCCGCTTCACCACATACTGTCTACGGGCCTCGCTGTATCCTGATGCAGATTGTCGTTCTAGGTTGAGCTTTCTGATAAATGAAATTAAAGCTTCTTCGGTGCAGAGTGTTCGGCGCTTCATCACGGATTCCTGATCCATCGTGTAGCGCCACGTTACATCTTGAACTTCATCTTTGGAGAAAGCGATAATGTAAGTTAGTTTTTTTCCCCATCCTTTTTCGTACATCAGCGGACGATCCATGACGTTTTCACAAGGATCTGCATGTATCCATCTACCTGATCCTGGAGACCACACCTGAAACAGTCAGATACAATCAACTTTTATCCATTTGCTCTATCAATCTCTTCCCTTTAATCCCAGTATTTGGATTCCTAGACTAGATTCCTTGAATTAAACTGCAATCCACTCAATTTAATTGCAATGGATTAGTTAGTGTTACGAACCTCAGTCCAAAGATGATCAGTTTTATCCCAAACAAGCCTTGCATCATATCCCAATGATCGACAGATTAATGTAAATACATTAGCCCACTCCCCGCATCGTCCCTGTCTAGTGATTAAAAGTATCTGAGGATCAGAATACCTGGGGAATTCCACTTGAGTTCCACAGCTGCCACATCTGAAGGTAAGACCATGAAAGTTGTTAATGAAATATTCATTTTATAATATTTATTTAGCATGCTCTTTTCTCCTATAGTTTACCTGTGTATTTCAATTCGTGACATTCTTGGATCTTTTGACATAATAGTGGATGAGAATGTACATGACCCAGAACATGCATAACAAGCAGGACTATCTACCCATTGAAAAAATTCTAATTTAAACCATCGCAACAACTCTGCTAGTAGTAAATTTTCTGTGATAATATCTTCTTCAGCAGGTCTTTCACTTCCATTTACTTGTATATCCCTGTAAAGAGATATAGTCAATTGTGAATAAAGGTCCTGTACATGGAGGATAAATCAGAATTTTAAAGCATGAAAATTACCTCTGAATTGATCTTAGTGTCTCAGTGACTCCATTTAATAATCTTGTTAATGGCACAATAGATTTGGCTTTTGCTTGTAAAGTAGGATTCTCATATTTCAAAACATTGGCAAATTCTGATCTAATTTTATCTAGAAACTCCATTAATGTTACTGAGGATTTAGAAACAATGGATTGTATGCTCGACTGTGCCACAGATTCTTGTCGCTGTGCTTTAATATCTGAGATGCAAAGTAACTGACGCAACGCATAGGTCTTAGTCAAAGGTGCGTCTCTAGGTAGAAAAAGGTGATCATCTTTCTAAAATGTATCCAATACATTTAATATCTCTTAAAATATCCAAAAGAATCTATGGTGCTTGGGAAAATTACCTCTATAAATCCAATTTCAAACAGACATTCTATGGCTCCAGCAGCAGGTAAAATTTTCTCTACTACAGTTGGATTACTTAATAGTACTTTACGATACTTTTCTTTCTGAGGATTGTCGATTATGTTTTTACAGAGAATAAAAAGAATTTTTTGGGCCTCCCTGTAGATGATTTCGTCGTTCTCTCGTAGCAGATCCACATACCGTTTTAAATTAGTCATTGCGAGTACTTCAAGAATGTCTTCTATGGACGGCTATATTTAAAGTCGCGATATATTATTTAAAAGTTATATTGCAATGTCATAATTACAGTCTAACCTAAAGAAACAGATAAATCAGATGCCACCTTGGGTAAGTAATACAAGATTCTGCGCTACCACTGGAAGATAATTACTTGGTCATTCTATGGCATATACAGTTTGAGTGATTCTCCAGTAGATGGTAGGAGTATCAAGATCGATATTTATCCAAGATTACTCCACGCCCTGGTCCAAATTTAATTTAAATCTTTTACAGTTTGAGAATGTATTTAAGGACCTTCTTCGATATTCATTGAAGGACCATCCTGAAACAGTTTATAAAAAGAATTCATCTAGCCATACCCTTCAGATTCGGTGCCTAAATGCTATCCACCGATAGAGACTTAACCATCTTCTCGTTTTAGATTCATCTCGTCATCCTCTCTATGTAGATGAGCATAGCCGAGGCCATAGAAAATAGACACAGGTGGTGGTTGTACTGGGATGGTGTTGGTTACGTCGAGGGTGATGGATCTGGTGCGCCGACGGTGGTTGGCGGTGAAGCTCAGGAAGGCGTTCGAAGCGGTCGGAAACGATGGTAGACGTATACGCGTCCAATCTACCCCCATGTCCTCTATATTTCACGGGAATGGTGGCGACCGATACGATACGCTTGCGCGAATATCGCGGGATTGGTTCGCATCTCGCACGGCAGTCTTATTCGAGTGTCCTTCAGGAACGGAAGGCTGTCCGAGGATTCGTAATCGACTAATCCTCGCGGTTACTCTCTCCACCCTATCCTCGTTCTCTCTTACCTGAACCTCATGTACCTGCCTGCTTACCTATTTGCTAATTTGATTATCTCCAAAGCTTAGTACATACCTACCCGTTTATTAACTATTCTTCTGGAACCGGAATACCTGCGTGTCATCAGCAACTATTCATTTAAACTCAACATCCTCCGGATTCCAATGATTCTCTTATAAACGGCCAGTTATTACTGATTGAACCTTCCTCCCTTTTCGGAGAAAGAGGACAATGGAACACGAGAAAAGTTCTACTGTATTCATTCACGTCTCCCTTCCATCATCAACCGGAAACGTGACTTGATTCTGTGCTTTTACTCTGAAGGTTTCTATAATCTGAAGCTTTGTCACTTTCATAAGGTGCGTGACGCGTCCTTCGAGTTTCCCACTTTTTTTTTTAATCTTCTTAATCCTGTCATTCAAATTCTCCTAATTCCAATCATTTTGCATAATTTTCCAAGTCCTTCTATTCTTCGCCAATAGTTCTTAAAACCTGTGGAGTTATATGTAGTGGAAGTTGAACAAGAGCTTATCCGTCGGCTAATCATCTCTCTTGACACTGTCTTATAAAACGATGACAATTTAAGAATAAACAATTAAAGGACTAAAGACTTGCAAGCTTAGGATATGAGAACGATTGTAATGTCGTTCTTGCAGTAAGAAAGACTTTGGAAAATTTGTGACATAATTTAATATTAGGGATCCTTTGTAGAATAAGGCTGTGTCACGGAACTGCGCGCTATTATACTCGGCTGTGTGTGAGTGTATGAATCCTGCGAGAAATGGGACTTTCTAGGTGGAGTCCGGGGACGGGCTCTTTCGGGCCGGTCCCCCTTTGAGCACTCGCGACTACTTCATCAAGGAAGAAGAACAAAGGGAGAAGAGAATACGATTTTTGGAATAGAGACAGCGAAGTTATAGACCAGCTATAAGTATAAACAGATGCAACAGAGAACACAGTGAAATACATTCAATTATTATAATTTGGCATTAAATATATATCGGGTATAAAATAGTCAATGCTCTTCAAGAAATTATAAGTCACAATCTTAATTTTCGTATGCTTATCTACAGCTGTCTTAATGACGTATATCGTGCAATAGCACAGTTTACGTATTACATATTTCACGGCAGACAGATTGATCGAGATTTCTCAGAGATCCTTAACCAAGGGAGAGAAAGAGAGACAGAGAAGCAAAAAGGAGTAAGAAGACAAGTAGGGATAAGTGGAGTAGCACGGAAGTGAAAAATAAGAAGAATAGAAAATGAAGGGCTTACTGTTGGCATTGGGGCTCCTATTCGCTGGTAAGTCGGCTAATTTCATTCTATAAGGAAATAACTTGAAGTGTTATTCGTTGGAGGAATTTCATGAACCGTGAAACATCCTTGTTCTGCGTTAAATGATTTTTGCTAGTTACAAAAAAGAAAGAGATAAAAACAATCCAGTATCAGCATACTGGGTTACTTAAAAACTTCTATCGTTGCTGTTAGTGACAATTTAAAGAGATACTCTATCTCTACAAATTGGTACAGTTGCGTGACAGAATAATAAAGTTATGTATAATTTATAAAAAAAGGCCCTGCTCGCTGCACGACCGATGACGATAATCACGAGGATCTTGAATTGGAACCTCTAAATCGGGGACCATATTTTGACGTCTCAGCGTCGCACAACGTCACGGCGCTCGTCGGCAAAACGGCTGTGCTCAATTGCCGTGTACGAAATTTGGGCGATCGTACGGTACGTAGATAACTATATCTATAGGTGCCAGAGCAGAAGGTACAGGTACAGACTGTATATCGTTAAATTATTATATTGTACAGTCTACTGAATATATCATCGATTTCGTTGTTGGAATTATTATATTATTTATCATAAGAAAAGCGTGCTGCTGTTAGACAGGTACTATAGGTAGGTTCCAGTTACAGTTTAAAACTCTGGCGCGGGATTGGTTGGTTGGTTAGTTAGCCTCTTGAGTTGGCTCAAAAGAATGAGGAAATTTATATTAATTAAAAGGCGGGAGGATAAAAAGAGATGGAAAAATTAGGAAAGATTAATTCAAGCTGTCCGGTGAGAAAATTCATAAGCTCCCTTGCTCTACTCAGTGAGAAATTCAGAGTTCCTATGGTAGCGAACAACCGAAGGGATGGGAACTAGGCGTGGAAGTGGTCAGACGGTGAGTGAAGCGGCCAAGCAGTCAAGAAGTGAATACTTGTTTTCGTGCCGTCGGTCGTATGTTTCGTCTGCATGTTTTATGGGTCGAGAGAAAAATTGGCCGCCAACAGGAAGGAAGGAAGGAAGGAAGGAAGGAGAGAAAAAAAAGGAAGGAAGGAAGGAAGAAAGGACGGAAGGAAGGAAGGAAGGATGGAAGGAAATAGATGAACTCGGAGAAGATTCGTTACAAGAAACGGTTAACAATTCGATAAAATAGCGTGGAATAGTTTTTCTAGATAATAGACAAAGAAAAGGGATGTATAAAGCACAAGAAATAGGAAAGGGAATAGAATGGTGGAGGAAAAAGGGAAATGGAAGATATCGAAGAAACTTTTGCAATTCTTCCCTCGGACAGTTTCCAGTTCATTTCCAGTTTCGACGATTCATTACGACTCATGCTTTTTCTATACTATATCTCAGGCAGTACTGCGACCAACCACTACAGATATCAGCACTGGCTATAGAGGTAGTTTTAGCATTGATAAAAAAGCTTTTTACCCCTTCCTTCATTTTTATTATGCTAAAGTAACCTTGTGCTTGGCTCTCATTGGCTGAAGCAAGTATGAATGACTTCCGGAGCGTAATAGGAACAAATAAATGATCGAAAGTAAGGAGAATGACGGTCCCGCCTTAGATTAGAAATCCCTTAGGATTGTCGGGTCGCATCTCGTGAAAATAAAAGGGAGAAGAGAGCAGCCATGGCCGCCATGAGACAAGCCCTTTACGTGATGAATAGCCAGGAAAACGTATTTCGAGGTGAACCCCGTGTGCTGAACTCACTCGCAAAGTATCCATTTATCTCTGTGGACGAGATAACCCTTTCGAGGAAGATAGAGATAGGGATGACCTGGTATCACTATCTTCATCTTTAGCTGAATGGCCGAATTCTCTGACAATCAGGTATCCTGGGTGAGACATCGGGACATTCACCTGCTGACCGTCGGTATCGACACCTACACCTCGGACCAGAGATTCATCGCTACCCACTTTCCCAGGACCGAGGACTGGACCTTGCAAGTCAAGTATCCGCAACGTCGTGATTCTGGTATCTACGAGTGCCAAATCTCAACCACACCACCTATTGGTCATTCTATGCTTCTCTCGGTTGTCGGTTAGTTGCTTCTACACGTCCTATTTTTGATTTATTTTTAAGCTGCTTTACCTTTTTCATTCACTCTTCATTTATTTTTTCATTAAGCGGCTGTATAAATTATTTTCCTAAGCAGAAGTGTGCTCTGCCGATAGAACTACCAGGACTGGCATGCGAAGTTTCGCATCAGGGGTGCATACAGGGCTACTACTTTCTGACTGGAGTCAGATTTAAGGAGGGTTGTCCGTGTCGATTGAACCGGTAGTAATACGAGGGGAATTTGGGCTAAGGGATAAATATTTATTAGGATAATAAGATAGAGATTCTCTGGCAGTGGAGGTTCCCTTGCAAAGAAGAAGAAAGAGAGGGATAGAGCGAAGGGTGTCTGAACGATTGAGATGTTAACGAGCTAGGACGGTGGTGCAAGCGATTTTTAAAATAATCGACTAAGAGCGAGAGACGCTATGAGAATGATTTGATTGTGTCGTGGAAAGTTTAAGTCTAGATTTCTCTGAATTTACGGGGATTATGTGAGGGTGAGGGTGAGTATTGGCCAGAGTTAGTTAAGTTGGCCTGCGGTCCCGGAGACCTGCCATTATTGTCCAGGTCCTCGTTTCAGATTCTACTAAAGTCCAATATCGCTTAGCTGTCGTGACCGATTAATCTCTTAGTTAATCTCTATGCATAACATAGTGAAAGAGAACAGTAAAGAGAGGGAAAGAGACTATATTTTGAAGATAATTTTAGGTTTGAGTGGTTTTAGACGGTTTACCGATTAACTCGTCAATCAGGAAATCACGGGCACGGAGATGAACCAATGAGACGTAACAATGTCATTGTGAAATTGATAGCTCACATAAAGAGAGGGGGGGGGGGGGGAGAATATAAGACAGCCCCACGTAGTTGTTGTAGATGGCACAAACGTGATGACGCTGTTAGAAATGGAAAGGCATTCCTAGTTAGTATTCCAGTACTCATCGTAGTATTCCTGACACGCGACCTCACGGTGTTAAGGCATCCTCCTGGTGAAGTAACTGACGTTAAGAAACACGCAGACAAAGAAAAACGTGTAGTGTACACGAGGGAATAGGGTCCATCGAGGTTAGCTAGCTTGTAAAAAGACAACGTGACCTCGACTTCATTTGCCTTTACCTTGAGGTTCTATCAGTCAGAACACCCTTTGCACCAGAGGAGTAAATTTTCGTCGAACCCTGGTATGGAAATCGAGCGGTTAAAGATGTTGAATTGTACATGTATGACAGGTCCTATGTATTTGTGCCTGTGTCTCTGCCCATAGAGCCCATCACGACCATCATCGGAGGACCGGATATATACATAAATAGGGGTAGCACCATGAATCTGACCTGTGTCGTGAGGCATAGCCCTGAGCCACCCCCGGCGATTTACTGGACGCACAACAACGAGGTCCCTTTTTTCATCTTTCTCTTTATATCTGTATCTTCACTACTCATTTTATTTCCACTGATACGTCATTGCCAGAAAGAAGGCGGAGATTAAAAGACACTGGCAGTGATGGGGCAGTGGCCTTTACAAAGAGTAAGAGATGGTGTGCATATGTATGCCGGTGGGTGTAATGATATTTCTGAACCCTCAGGAAATCAATTACGACAGTCCACGAGGTGGCGTATCAGTTATCACAGAGAAGGGTGAGATCACGACCTCATACCTCCTCGTGCAGCGTGCCCAAGCAGCGGACAGTGGACGGTACACGTGCCATCCGAGTAACGCCAACACGGAAGCAGTCTCGGTTCACGTATTAAACGGTATGTCCTTCTATCTATCTTGTGACCTAAGGTTTCTGACCTCCTACGAAGTTACTCAAGATAGCTCTTCTAACTTGCCGTCGAAAACTTAATGACCTGAAAATTATCTTTAATATATACGTGTACTCATTATTTGTTCTATATAGGGGAGCATCCGGCTGCCATGCAACATGGTGGACAGTTGAGACTAGCAAACCCACCTTTTGTCATCTTCTTGGCAATCTCCCTGACGTTTCTCAATCATCGTTGAGCGGCGTGTAGACGTCGCGGTGCGACGGTAAAGAAGGGTTGCTGGAAAGCTCGCGCAAGGGAGAAAGATAGGGACGACAGGGTGGAATTTTAAGCGGACGATAAGGCCTCCCTTCAAGTAACGATAAGACGTGGGCTGTTTTTATCAATCCCCTCTTCTTGAGCTTAGAACGCCTATCCCGTGCTCACGCAGCCCAGGGTTCAGGCCTCTACCTTTGGTTTCCACTGAAACTCCTTCAGCTCCTGCACGCGCGCCTAACCAACCATACAACCATTAAACCGAACTATCCAACCAACCAAGCACGTTCCTTTATCTTCCGTTTACTGCTCCTGGACAATCTCAAATCTTTCCAAGCCCTGAAGTACCTATTTTCCGTACGTCCGAACACTGTTATGCATGGCGAAGACGAGGGTGCGGTGAGGGTACAAGAGTGCGAAGTCAGAGCAAGGGTGGACGGGGTAATGTACATATTTTGGCTCGAGGGTGTCTGGACGTTCTCGTGTACAATCGACAAGGCAAATCCGTATCTTGGATAGTACACGTCCTGTTGTGTACATTCTACTCGAAGTCTGAGGTTTGTGATGCATTCCTCAATATCGAGGGTGTCAACGTATAGGGGTGCTAGATATACACGGCACCCCATAGATGTGTTTCGCCTTGGGAGAGTCAACTCCTTTAGTAACACGTCCGTACCCAGGCACCCTCCAGTCAGACGATAGTAGATAGCGTTGGCAGAGGTGGAAGGTTACCTTTGCACGCTATCCTGTATACTTAATAGACTCGTAGACATAAATCCAGATTTAAGTGCAGTTTAGAGCATAATGCCTGGCATTACAATTTCTTCCCATTACGAGCTACTACCTTTCATACCTTCCCTGAACCTTCTCACCTCCCCACTGCTCTACATCCTCCCTCTGCATTACCTACCTACTGTAACCCATCCGCAGCCCCCTACAACTAGCGTTCCCCTTTGGCGCTACTTTTTTCTCTCGCTCATCCTCCTCTTATCTACCCGCCTTTTCGTACCTTTCATTTGACCGCCACTAGACTCTACCATCACCATCAGCATCACCATCACCATCATCATCACCATTGCCATCGCGACCAGAACCAGTAGCAGCTACGCCAACGGCTGTACCACTAGAACAAGGAGTGGAATCTGTAAGGCCATTAGCAGACTACTCGTTCTTGGGAGAACGAGACGTTCCGAGAGCTAAAGATGGATGGAGAGAATGTAAATTATGAGAGAGGATGAGGGAGTGGGAGTGTGTGAGTATCTGTATGTATGTACGTATATATTTGTATGTGCTAGGAGGCAAGGCATAATGGAATGAGAAGGAGGGAAACTGTAATAACGAATTGTAAATATGAGACTGCGCAAGATTGTAAAAGGGGACAGAACTAACAGATTATGTATCTAATATTCGCTGGAAAATTATCGCGTATTTCTTGAACCTAACGAAGAGAAAAGTGTGTATATGCGTAGCTTTAAAGAAGAGCGACACTTTTTATCCCCGGTCACAGTGTCGCAATGTCACAATGTCCATACCACCTCCTGCTTCGTTCATCCCTGATGACGATTATTGCCATGGGGACGTTGGAGCTACGTGGCGGAGGTGATGCTACGTGAGCGATGCTGATATGAAATAAATCGAGGTACGTACGTGTTGATACCAGAGAACGAGTATTATGTCTTTTTATTCTCCTAGAGTCGTGATACCTTTACCTACCGACGAATATCCCCAGGTCGAAACTGCCCATCCTGACCTGACGGTCAGGCGACTATCTAGATGTACTTTTTTTCATTCGTGATAATTCTTTCCCCGATTACTGCATACGGACTGTACTCCAGTGGACCAAAAAGGGCATTGCTAAAAAAAATTTTGCTTTTACACAGTCCAAATAGTTTCAACCGCTTAAAACTTTTTTGACGAAAAGTTGTGTTTGAATCGAGTCATTTTCCCCAATTGCGTGATCCTGTCTAAAGTTTGGAAAGCCGTAATTTCTAAATTATTTGACACACATCGTAGCTACCCTTTAACAGTTTACACTCGTTATATTCATGATGATTCCGAATGTGAAAACTTTTATAAACGTTCCAAAAAGTTGCGAACAAATGATTATAACTGACGATTTCCGAACATTTCGTCACGGAGGTTAAAGAGATTGGAGAAATTATAAAACAACAAGCGTCCACCCAAATAAATAGTAACTTTGCATTGTATGCTAAAATGCATTAAACGCGTGAAAAAATATCCGGAACATTATTTCTTCCTCAAATATATTTTTTTTAACTTTATTTCCCCAGCACCTTGTGTATTATCCATAATACGACACAGAATTTAATCTATTGTCGATAGTACATTAAAAAAGTGCTCCTAGTACATCGCGCAAACGCGACGGCAGTCGTTTGAATGATCCGGGGATTATGTGTGAATTTTAACGGGATGGAGTACCGATGAGAGTAAAGAGAGATCAGAGTATACTCTACATACACACAGACGAGGCAGATAAAGAGAGTGTAGAGTGGTGAGTCAAGTTTAGACAGGGCGAGGTGAAGGAATGAGTCATGTGTGCTTAGTACTCTCGAATAAAAACATTTTTCCATCCCATCCCGGTACACAGTGGAAAGGGTGAATCACCCCAAAAGTGGAACGAGCGCCATTCTGCGGTGACTGGTCATTAGGGAAAAATCTAGCACGCAGGAATTCCCGCAAAGCTAGTATCCATCGTGCGCGTTTTACGAGCCAAAGGGCTTCGTGAAAACCATCCAGATTCGGGAGTGCCGGCATCAACGCAGGCTATCTAATCTCCCCCATTTTATTTAACCCTCTTTCGCGTCCTTCTCTTACCAGCGCTTTCCCTCGCTGTCAGTCGCACCTGCACGTATCGTTGTTTCTCTAACGGGTGAATATTAATTCTTTCTGTTTTCTTGACGTATCGACGTTCTTCGATTAGCCTACTTTGGGCTGAAGCAGAAAACAGACGCGAGAGAGAGAGAGAAAGTGAGAGAAAAATAAATAAGAGAGAAGTAGGAAGTAGTGGAAGTACGGATATAACCGATATAGAAATCATATACGCCTGTACCATATAGACGGTCTTAGCAATTTACCCTGAAGAAGAAGAACTCCTTCGCGGGAATACAATGCGAGAAATCTCGGATTTTTTCGCAAAATAGTGTACCATTCCTTCATCTATACTTTTCTCCTCACCCCTCATATTTTATCCCCATACACATATACCCTTTCCCTAGTCCTCTGTCCTTTATTCCTCTCGTTTATTTCTCCATTTTTATCCTTCTTTCTTCCTTCATCGATAGGTTAGATCGGGAAGTATAGGACGCGAGTTGCCGATATTGCCCCCCCCCTACCCCCTCTCGCTTTCTCTCTCTCTCTCTCTCTTGATCATGCATCACCTCACGTCGAAAAGACGAGGATAGCCAGTCAGGGCCACAGTCGGACACACTTTATTGGATTGAGATTTTTACTCGTGACTGGTTTCTATCGTCTCCCTGACTCTCGGGAAATAGGTTACATGTGCTCTGATGCTTTGCTGCTCCGAACCATCTAGGAGTATCAGGATCTATACACCAGCTTTACCTTTAGGTATAGTAAGGGTCTGAGTATGGCATCCCCTATCCTGGCGGTCTCCATCCTGTTTTAGAACACAAGTCTCGCATTTATTACGATTACGAAAGAAACATTTCGCTTTATTTTCTTCGGAGCATTTGCCCATGGCTAATTTTATTGCGCACGCTTTAGCCAGAGTCCTTCTTGCTCCTGCTGGGATGTACACGAGGAATGTATCAACCTACCTTTGGCTGGCTGAACACACTGCGCGGATCCCGTGGTTGGTGGAGACAGAGGGGTTGGATAAAAGTTTTCGAGGACTTTCAACACGTGGCTGTCCCACGGGTCTTCCTCCTGTTAGACGAGACAGGACTACCGGCTCCTGATGGAATCTGCTTTTTCCCAAGGATTTTAGACTGTGCCTTCAGGACCCGCAGTCAATTTTATTTAAACACCAAAAAAATTTACTCCCAGCCGGGGTTTTCGATTGCTGACGGAAATCGCTTCTGTTACCACCTTTATCAACCGGAAATAGGATACGTGTAAGAGAGAGGGAGGAGGAAGGTCTTCCGGTCTCTGATCCTGGATTGGGAAAGACTTTAGGATTTGTTTGAACTCATGTAGGATAAGTTTAACCGATTGTTCGCGAAACTCTAGGAGGATTTATAGGAGCAGGACTTTCGATTGCATGAGAGTCCTTTCAACCATTGCAGAACTATATATATAAATTTGTTGCTGGGGGATACTTTGGGGACGATTTCCTTTACGAAGTCGCTATTTTGAGGACAAGTGGCTGTTTTGGGGACCATTATCAAAGAATTTTCCAGCGTAATGACTGTTTTGAGGACAGTAGCTATCTCATCAAATTTGTTTATATTTTACAATGTTAGGCATTTTGTATTTGTGATGGGCTTAGAAATGCCCAATGCTCTGTAATTTTTTTATAAACCATCAAGGGGCGTTCACAATAGCAAACTAATGTTTTTTTTTTAAAGTACTACCTTGGGACATCATAGCATTGAAGTTCTGACCTAATCTAGCCGAACGAAACATTTTTAAGCTCATCGTAAATACTGGTGAACGAACCATTCATCTTAATTCTTTGAAGTGTAGTTCATTCAGAATTCACAGGACAATTCAAGCCAAAAGAAACAAAGAAATCAACAGAGATAGAAAGAACGTAATAGTAAGGCAATAAAAGAGCAAGGGAGATAGACACTAAGAAGTTGACATATCTTCTTTGAAATTCAACTCTCACCAGAGTGCCGTGCTCCAATGGTCTTCTGCTAGTCAAGATTTATCCGGATAACTCGCGGGCACGTATTTAAAGGTACGTATAGAAAGGGACGAATCAAAAAGACAAAACAACGAAATTGGCGATGGGGCGGAATGTGAGAGCCATTGAACAGGGTATAGCGGGAAAGAGAGAAGCAGAGAACGAGCATAAATCGAGGCTCGAACCGTGAAATATCGTTGGACATATCAAAACGAGGCTAGTGGATGCGTCCCGTACACGCGCAATTCGAATTATTAATGTGAAAATGCAATTTTTCTGCTATCTGATTCCGCTCTTCAAACGACTACTAGTACTAGCAGAAGTACGGACACCAGGACCCGTACCAGTTTCGATATCGATACCAGTACGTGAAGTGTCATTCAGTACTCGGGTTTGGTTGCACGTTGATCCACCGATTTTTCATTAACAAAGATATTTCGCCATTTTTATCTCCTCCTTGTATTTACCCCAGAAATGTCCCTGCGGTAACTTGGCAATTACCTCCCTATTAGAGCAAGTCACTTGCTCTTCGAGCAGCCATATAACAGGTCACGTTACATAGATATAAGACCGCCCTCTAACGAAGATTTCTCAAATCAATTTCCAAAGCGTGTGTTCAAAGAATTTCTATCCTGAACTCACACCTCCGGCTCCCTTTATAAAGTTTCCCTTGTTTCCGTCCTCCTCTACTTCCATCCATACTTTCGTGCTTCGAAAAAAGTCTTCCGAGGTTCCGCTCTGGTTACGGCGCACCAGGTGATTTTCCACTTGGCACAAGAGATCCCTGTTCAAAAGTTCCTTTTAGAAACCTACTTGGAACTATTAGCCATCTACCCAGGTAATTTCAGGTTATGTACTCTTGATGATGTCTGACCCTTCTAACTAAATGTATATTATATGTATAGCATTACATTAGAAAAAATATCTCATATTGCACTCCAGCTTTTAATACTATCACTATAATGCCTCTGAATATAATAAAATGAATTTTAAAAACTATGATTTACATGAAATAATATACCACCGAGAGGTATGTCGACTAAATAGGGTGGTTGTAGGGGATAGACGAGTGGCTGAGTGGATGAGTGTGTTTTCGCAGGGTTGCCAACACTGAATATAGATAAATAGGTAGGCAGACATTATTCTCCGAATATACCATAACTGAGGTAGAAGTATCGCAAGCTCTAAAAAATTCTCATAATTATCGTCGTACACGAAGGTGATTCTGTGTCTAGTCTACGGCGAAGAGGGAGTAAAAAAAGAACAGGGCCAGAGAAATATTAGAGAACAAAATAAAAGAAGTTACGAGGATGTCGACGAGGAGTGGTCTCAGCGCTTTTTTCTGTTTCTTTTTTACCCTCCCCCCCTTTCTCTCTCTCTCATTCTTTTGGAAAGAGCTTTCAAGTACAAGTTCGCTGACGCGTTTGTAAGAGTGAACTTTTGCCACGACTTGAACGGTAATTCCACGCGATGGTCAGGAACTCGGTGAGCGGTTTCAGAGGTGGATGAGGCTGAGGACGTGGAGGCTTCATGAGAGTCGAGAAGTTAGAAGAGGAGTTATCTCTGAGGATTATCCATGCGGACTACTCAGCGCACTTCTAAAACCGATAGATCTCCAGAAAATTGCATGTGACGGCGATCCCACATGTTTCTAGGTTAGCCCCTTGCATACGAAGACAGATTCTTCTCGCCGTAGTCTGTGTTGTCTCGCTTTCAAGAAAAAGGGGAAACGCATTAAAATCCAGTTAGTCGATGCGACGTAGGGTGTTTAAAGGAAAGTTCTCCTTCGGGACAGTATTCCACTTTAGTTCTCTCAAGGGATATCCTTGTTTTTCCATCCACTCCCAGGATAACTCAACCACCCTCCGACCTCTCTATCCCACTCTTGCACTCGTTCTCTCATTCTTTCTCACTGTCTCGATCCCATTGTCTTTCACTTGGGTTGTCGCTCCCTTTTGCTCTCACCATGACTTGGTACTCTCAACTACCCTCTCACCTCCAACATCATCTCGTTACCGTTGTGTAGCTTTTCGCGAGCCGGAGTCCTGTCCGCGCTATCTTTCCTCTTGCACACATTCTCGCACTCTATCTATCTCTCGCAATCTACCTTTTTCTCCATTTTATCAGCTAGCAAGCGAGTCTCTCGTGCATGTCTCGCGCAGTTTCCCATTCCCTCTTAAAAAGCTCTTTACTGGATTCTCACATCCTCTTTCAGTTCCACACGCTCACGCTCACGCTCTCTCTCTCTGATTCGCCGACTCGTGAAGGAGAGCGGTAAAGCAGACCGAGGATAAGAGTTAATTTGGGGTTACAGTATATCTTCAGTTTGCTATACATATTTATACTATAAAGCTGGAGAGAGAATCCGAGATTCGAAGGAGATTACCGGAACGCGCACTCTAGTCCTCCGAGGCGGGACGATACGGCAGATTTGCTCGCGATGACCTCCTGACCCCTTTTTCGTGTAGGAGTTGGTCCCATCGACTATCTATCTTCCCCCCCCTCTCTCTCCCTCTCTCTCTCTCTCTCTCTCTCTCTAGACATATATATCGAAAAGTTTGCCTCGATGGGTCAGATAGATAGGGAGGAGAGACGGCGGGAACTTAACGATAGGGAGATGTGGGCTTATCCCTTTAAATAAACAGGATTCGCAAAATGCGAAATACCAAACGCACCTACTCCTTATTAGACCCATCATGCTGACGAATGCTGAATGTTAAATGAATGCAAATGGCTAATGGCTGGGTACGCGGACGGATACTAGTTTAATGTTCCACGATTTATCCCAAACCTAATCCGAGTCTTGAATGGTGTTTGGGAGAACGCGTGGCGCCTTCTGGCGAAACTTTAATCTGTTTTAAATTGAGTTTCAAACTTCGTTCAGTCAGTGCGTCATTGAAGCTTCTCCGAGACAATTAACCCTGTAATTATTTGTCGATGATTATGACGATATTTTTCACGGCTATGATATGTCGTGTCAGACACAAGAATAATGTGGAAAAGGAGACTATTGGAAGTTGTGAGGGAATCGCAGGGTATAAAGGAACTGATGGTGAAGCGAGGGTGAGGGATTGCACGATTGAAAAGGAATGCAAAGGATGAAATTCGGGCATCCCCACTGGATATCAATAAAGTATTTCTTGTTCCGGCGTCAGCAGCCGCAAACCCATTTACCCTGGCAGTAAGTTCCCTGCGGTTCCCAGCCAAATCGTGTCCGAAAGCCGGAATGTTCTCTCTCTCTCTCTCTCTCTCTCTCTCTCTCTCTCTCTCTCTCTCTCTCTCGCTCTCTCTCTCTCTCTCTCACTCTGTCTCTCCCCCTCTCCCTCTCTCTCGCTCTCTCTCTCTCTCCCTCTCTCTCTAGCTCTCTTTTTCGCTCTCTCGTCCCTTTTTTGTCTCGCGAATATTCATCCTACCACACAGCTGTCCCTCTTCCACCAAATGGTTTTTATCGTATAAATTCTCTAGGATGATGATCATACCCGAACCCACGGATTTCTTTTGGAGCCAACAAAGGCACGATGCCCGACCGCACACGGACTAAAATGAGAACTCATTGTCGGGATCTGAGGACGTGAGAGAATTTTATCAATCGAGACAATTCAACAGATAAAATAGCTTTCTTTTCCAGCCTTAGCTTTTCCTTCACTTTTTTTTTATGATTCGCCCTTTGGTATATATACGCGTGTATAAGTCTTGATCTCCCTTTACTTTCTTTTTCTAGAATGTCCCAAGCGTCCGGAGTATTTCAATTCTCTTAGGATTTTCATTGTCCTTCAAGAATCCTTCGGTCACTCGGACAACCGACTCCCGATTCTCGTGAGACGCTGAACACTCGAGTGAAGAAGAAAGGAAGTCCGGAGTACAAAAAAAAAATAATGGAGAAAAAGAAAAGCTGGAACATTAAAGTCGACGTCTCGCGCTGCTAGGCTTTTTTAATTACCCAGAATGCCTGCGGCTCTAACCCTTTCCGCACGTTCTTTCACCCTCTCGCCCATTCCACCTCATATCTAGAATGCAACTACGCCTAATACCACGTTAGTTTTAAAGCCGTCTGGCCATTTTCCCATTTTCATAATTTGCTGCGCATTCGGCACGTAGCCCTCTGGTCCCTTCAAAATGTACTAATCTTCCTGGTATTTAAAGGTGGTTAGGGCAAATAAAAAAAAAGAAGCAGTAGGCTTTTTAGCCCTACCGTAAAATCAGGTAGAATGTTGTTACAAAAGTCCAACTGTATAGTTTCTACTTGAGAAAGATGAATGGGATGACCTGGCAGTAGGTTAATTATCCACGTAATTGCTCCATAAATTAGCATTACCCGTGTCTCGTCATATTTTGAGGTACCTTAGCATAACCCTATGCCCTAGCGAGTAAGTTACATCATATGTATTAGGGGCTGTCGCCCTGTAATAAAGATCGGTTCATCAGAATATTAGGGGTTTCCTGTGAATACAGGACTGATGTGAGAGAATGCGAAGGGTCGTACAGCCAGGTCCAGAGAAAAGATCGAATTGACTCGTCGCTCGTCTCACGATTTATCATGCTTCGAACCTCCTGAACTAACCGAAAGAAGGACTCCTTCCTTGTTCGCGTGTTCTTTGCGAAAGGGGGTGATGGCTATACGACCCTCGCAGCCTCGATAAGATATTCAATATTACCCAGCGGCCATCCTGAGAAATATGGCCGCAGCAGAAAAATGCTGAGAATAGCAAATGGAAGCAAAGGAAAATATATTCACCCAAATCATCTCCCAGAAGACGCCTGGCAGTTGGCATTGCTTGCAGGACGCTATACATGTGCATACATATACATTTATAGTAGAAGAGACACTCACTATCGGTAGTGACTGTGACGTTGGTGATGATGGGGGTGGATGGTGGTGAATGGCACTAGTAGATAGTTCATTAGCCCCGAGGGGTCGTGTCTGCTATTTTAATTGGGCCTGGACGAGTCCCAGAAGAGTCCCCGAGGGTTTAGAGACTCCCGCGAATCGGAATTTCGATTAGCCAGTTCTCTCTCTCTCTCTCTCTCTCTCTCTCTCTCTCTCTCTCTCTCTCTCTCTCTCTCTCTCTCTCTCTCTCTCTC
>JASANN010000288.1:820816-874049 GCA_031762395.1 Calameuta pygmaea | reverse complement strand
TCTCTCTCTCTCTCTCTCTCTCTCTCTCTCTCTCTCTCTCTCTCTCTCTCTCTCTCTCTCTCTCTCTCTCGCTTACTTTTTCATCCCTTCCCGTGATTTCACTCGAGGTACGCCGACCAGGAATTGGGAGGGTGCAAATACGAAGTAGGCATCCCTCGTCCTCTCGTCTGCCACTTTACCCAGGCTTCCTGGAACAGGAAAGTTTGAATAATCGAAGTTTACCCGGCTGGCACGGTTTCGCCGCGTCAATTGGTGGATGATTATAATAATGCGCGAGCATGACTAGAGTTGAACTAAAAGAGGCCGAGAGTGTAGGACGATGAAATAGGGTATCGCCGGTTTCCATAGATCTGTTTTTAATTTTCCTTCTTCTTGCTCGCCCTCCATTTTTGTCTTTCTCTCTGCCTTACACTGGTATTCCGTACGAGCGCGTGCTTTTGGACAGGTATGATCGTAAAAAGTGAGGGATGCTGAAACGGTTACAAGGGCGGACAGTAAGAGTTCCTAAAATTCGTATCTTGAGCTTTTTCAAGGTTTGCGGCGACCCTACGACAAAGTTCAGCATTTCACCCACGAATGCTGTTGGCTTAGGACCTTGGGAAAAAACGTGGCAGGGTGCACATGAGTCGGGTTAGCTCTATGACTCCTGGTTCCGACACTAGGACTGCTACCCTCTTACCTTAATCCCATCATTCTTCATTAGATGTTATAACAACCAAAAAGAGGCTATCATATTTATCAACACCATTATCCAGTTGAACATTAACGAGGCTCAGCGTGGATATAAATATTTTCCTAACCTATAACTGTATCGAGTGCAATTACTGAATTATTATATTTTAGAGAATTAAACTGCACTATGAAGTTTTAATCGTTTTCATTGTAACTGCTCGTATATGTGTACTGGTAAATAGGCCAGGCAGATGATACTATCAAAAAATGGTTTATCTATCCCCATTCTGTCTATCGTATCAATTTTATGTGTTCCATTTTATAATAACTACTCCATCCATATAAATCTTAAAAAATATTTAAAAGAATAACAATTGCGATTTTCGCCGATTCACTGTACGTGGCATAACACGACGATCAAGTTAGATTTCTGAACAAAGTAAATTGACTACCAGACAGCACCAGGTTAAACTAGGTGAAACTAAACACATGTGTCGTCTGACAGTCTAGTGCGGAAATTTCATTCCGAAAGTTTGACCACCGAAAAAGCCTCAAGGGATTAAGGAGGACCGAATCCCGGTTGATCCCGGTTGTTCCTGGCCATTCCAGGCTACTCCGTCGAAATCCTTCCTAGCTCCATGGAAAAAGCGAGAGCAATTTTAAAAATCTACGTCAGTTCTATTTGGCAGAAGCAAATTTCCTCGTGAGTTACGTACATGTCGGGGAAGGTTTATTCCTGATCCTGACAAAGGATGAGACAGGATCAGATAGGAAATAAAAACACCTAAGAATGCAGTGACATTCTCGTGTACGGAAGAAGGCGTAATAAGGTTATGGGCTTTTGCATCTTCTGTATCCTTTTCGAAACGACACAGCCAGCTAACCGGAGAACCAGCCAACCGGACAACCACCAAGAGATACAAAGATTCCACGAAGGAGGCAACAGGCGTCCCTGGACTGTAAAGAGAGGCTAAAAGGATCCGTTGAAAACTCAATAGAAGCATCAGCAGCATCGTCCGCTCTTTCGCAGCATCTGTTAGGGATGAAAGGACAGAACCGGATGACATGGTGCTGCCGAGATAAAGCTATACAGCAGCTGCCACCGCTGCTGCTGCAAGACGCGAGGAACGTCCGTGAACGTGCGGACGATCGACCAAGGTAGTAAAGAAGTCTGGAGCTCCTGCAGTCACGAAGGAAACAGTCTGTAAAGTGGAAATCGAAGAAAACGGTCTGGCAGACGCGCGCGGCACTAGAAATGCAATTCTGATTGCGGGCATTCATGCAGATTTCCCCGAGGGTAAATCCTTTTCTGGATAGCAACTTGTTCTCTTTTATCCTAGAACATCCTGAAGCAGTACCGAAGTATTCAGTAGGATCAGAAATGGCGCAATCAAGTACTAGCTACATCGCAAATGTCCGCCGTGAAACCCTTATGTTCTTGTGTTATTTTGCCAAAACTCGCCCCCCTCTCCCCCTCCCTCTATCCTCCACCCTCTCTCTCTCTCTCTCTAGCCTCGTGGATTATCTCTTCTTCATCTAAATGGCTGTAGGACCGGCGCCTAAATGCCGTAGTTTCGCTTCTATTGTCTTCGCGTATCCCCTGGGAAAGGAGGGTGGGACTATACGGGGCTCCTGGCTCTTTCTCCAGATTATTAACTTGGAAAGGGTGCGAGTTAGCCCAAGCCTCGGTGTACGGCTCTGTCCTTCTGCTAGAGGCCTAACCATCCATCTAGGGATACTAAAAGGTCCTTTTCGTTTACAGGGTTGAGAACAAGGCGTAGCTACGTGCGAAGACACGAAAAGAGACGAAGAAACGGAGGGAATCATTAGCTGTGGTGAGAGTGCGTGTCGATTCCATTTTGCTCCCCTTTCTTTTTTCCCTTTCCATTGAACTCTTTTTGTCTCTCTCTTCCATGCTCTTCCATGTCTCTCTTTCTCATCATTACTCTTTCGTTTTAGTTGTCACTCTCTTCGCGACACTTTAGCCGCTGGTTAGTCCCACGATAGGAGCCTGACTTTATCCTGGCATCCTGACCTTCCTAAAGCTGAAGACCTTCCGAAGCTGATGTATCCCTTCCTCTTCTCTATTTTCTTGATTTCATGTTTTTTCTCTTCCTCATCCAGTGGGACTGTACGTTTTTTTTCATGTTTGACCTCATCTTTTTTATTCTTACGCAGAGACCCCAGCAAAAAAGACCCTCGTTTCATTATCTCGCTTTAGCGCCAGGCACACTCTCTCTGCCAACCCCCGCTCTTCCACCCTCCCCCCTGTCGCTCTTATCCCTCTCTTTCTCTCTAATTTCAACTGTGAAACGCCCTCGGACACGAAACGCGCGTATGTATAGCTCTCTCTTGCCCCTAAAGCTCGTCCCCAGAGGATAGGTGTAAAATTCTGGAAATTCTCCGTCTCGCGCTTCGCGACTTCCTTTTCAGTTTTCCACACCTGTGCGGACTACTCTTCACGCTTCTCTGTCTACTCATAGAAATCAGCGGCTGAATACTCCGGCTCCGTTGACTCCGTCGGCAAGCCCTGGAGCTTACAGCTTACAGCTCACAGCTGGAAGCTGCCAGCTATGTCCTCCTGAATAATGACTGAATCTTCTACAAGGCACTCTTACACCTACGACCACCTTCCACTTCCACTATACCTTCTCATCCTACGGTTATACTGCTATTGCTCCCTATAGACTGCTTCATTTTAGGCCAGTGCACCCTTACCTCGTCTTGACCTCCACTATGAGCCCGACCAACGTCATGGCTCCTCGATACAAACTCTCCGCTAATAGTCGGAGTCTCGTTCAATTGATGTACTAGGGATAACTTGGAAATGGTTAGTAGCAGAGCATTCATCGACGAGCGAATATTTGCTCTTGCTTCTCCAGGAATATGGAGTATATACACTCGGACGTCCATTGAAATGTTGTATACTCCATTAGACACCTTGAACTCTATAGAATCGCAAAGAGGAAAGATTTGACTGTATTAATCACAGCGTATCCTTGGAAACTTTTCAAAAGAAAATCCTCTTGGGGAGTCTGGAAGGGTTGGGAAAGTGAGATTACTTGAGCGTATCGTTCTGTTACAGACTTTCGTCCACCTTGAACGTGGGCTAATGTCTTTTCATCCCAAGTAATTAACAGTGGACTTGTTACGTCAAAGGGCGACCCGGCAGAGTAATGACGGCCGTGGGATGTCAAGAAAGTAACTATAGTTACGTAAGGGAAGAGGGGGATCGAAATCTATGTGAAATTCTATCATTTTCAAAGCTTGTAGTAAAGCTGTGATGTCACTTGGCTATAATTATCAGTAATTACTCAGGATCTTCTTTGCGTCGGGACCTTATTGGCAGATTGTTTACCATCACAGTTCATACAACAGTATATGCATGGCAGGGTGATATCAAAAGGTTATATAAGTGAAAAACGGTTACAGTCTGGTTCATATCCTTTCGTCTCTACTGAAGAAAATTCAGCGGTATTGAGATTGGCAGCTGATTTATCCGAACATTCGTCTACCGTAATTGAAAAGTCCCCGGGTGGACAGACCGACAGAGGAGATGAGCTGAGCTCTGAGTCACGACGCTGTACGACGTTCGAGAACGTCGTCGTCGTTTAACACTTACCCAGAATGGTTCTTGAGGATGGGAATGATGACTGGGTCTCTGGGTTCTTTGGTTCCCGCGTGGCTGGCTCCTCGGGCGGTACTTGTAAGCACTTGGGGTACAGTCATATTTGGCGTCCCGACACCTCCCCCTGTCAGGGATAGCCAACCTCACGTTGGAGAGTGTCCTCGAATAGCAACGTAGCTGGTACCCATAATAGGTGCTGAGATGATTTAATCGATCGCGATAAACATGTAAGGATTCCGTTGGCGTGAACGTGGCTCCATCCTCATCCTCGAGGTTCCTCGACATTTTGAGCCGCCATTGCTAACTTGCAGTTTCTAGTGCTTCTTTTATGTCTATACACCTTCGCCTCTCCCACTTTCTATTTATCTATACATCTAACGCTCTTACTTTTTCTTCTATAAATTTTCCTTCGTGAAATCTCACGTAGCCTCAAGACTAATATTCGTTCTCATTGGCACGTAATCCATGGATAGTATCAGCAGGAATAAGTGATAAGCCATCCTTGATAACTGAATAAAAATCATATTAAACAACCTATTAGTTTTATGACGAGGGATGAAACTTTAGGTACCTGAGTCGTTGCCAGACTAATGTTGTCGAAGGCATATTAAGAACTATGGAGAAAAATCAAGAGGAATAAAATTTTGAAGAGGAAAAAGAAAATATAAACATACAAATGGAAAGGAGATAATGGAAAACATAAATATCAGAACATATGAGGACCTGAGCGGATCCTACCGTTGTTAAATACAATCGTTGTTTCACTTTATGAATATTGAACTTTGTATGTTACGAAAGCTTTTCCTTAATATTTATTGCTTCTTCGATTTGACGTCTCAGTGTTGGAGAAAACCGAGTAAGGGAAGACTTCTCTTTCTTTCTTCATCTGTTTCTTATATGTATATTTGTTCTGCTTCTAAGATTTTCCTTTACACTTCGTCAATGCAACTATTGAAATTTTTCTTTTCTTTTTCTTTGATCACGACTTCTCTGCCGCCTCGTCTTCGTTTCTACTGTTTCTATCGATTTCAATATTTTCACTAACTCCACCATTTTCAGCGTTACTAACGTTGATACCATTTTTGTAACGAGGCCTGTGAAAACAAACGATTCACTCTCGTCCTCTGGGCTATTTCACGTGGAATATACAAGACTCTAGACAATACGTCCCCTGAGGGTGGCTTTTATCGAGCATCTTTAAGGACATCCCTTATTTTTCACCCTCGATTTCTTCACAAAGCATAAACATAAAGGTACAACCACCATTCTCTTGTATATTTGAAATACGGTATTCTCTGTCATTTGAAATAATTTGAAGGCAGCTGGAAGAGACTTTACTTTATTGCCAGTGGTATAAGATTAGTGATAGAATACCGATACCAATAGCAATCCAAGAGATTCCGACTGGCACAATAAAAAGGAATAATGTCTTTCCGGCAGTGTGGAATTTCATCGAGTCCCAAGACACGGGATAAGCGTTCCTAACGTATACGTTGAAGAAGGATCTTTAAAGGGATCCTGAAGGAACATGTAAGATGCGCTTAGAAATTGCCAACTACTAGTAGCTAAAGTGTCAAGCTTTCTGGACAACGGATCTGGTTGCTCCTGAGCCAGGATTTTCGGATCTTTTGTTGAAGTGGTAAGGCGTAGTAGTTCTTCGCTCAGCCGCTGTCAGGGCCGACGGCATAGCTTCTACGTCGCGACGGCCTATGGAACTAAACAGTTCTCCCTTTTTGAAATTCTCTTTTTCTCTCTTCGTCTTTCTTCTTATGTTCTCTTAGTCTCGTGGATTCTCACTCTCTTCCGCCCTCAAGGGTGAGCCAATCGATATGGGATGGTAGGGAATGGGAAGCACGGGAACGAACAGGAGACAAGGGATGCCCGGATGCTGGGCCTTGGCGGCGCCACGACGCCGGGCGTCATGATGTCCCGCAAATTCTCCTCTCTCCCTGTCTATACTCTCCTCTCTTTTCATTCCGTGTATATCTCCCTCCTCGTTCACTCCCTAAATCTCGAACTATTTCTCTGGCTTTTCTAGCCGGAATAAGGTTGGCTGCACTACTTACTTGCCGCTTTACAACTTTTTCTACCTGTTTTCATGGATATGACACTGGCGCCTTCTATGAAGCAACGCGACAGGCTCTAAAGGAATTAGAATTCTCATTCGAAAACTCAACGGATCGATCGTCGCTCGGTACCCTGCTGATAAATCGATGGTAAGACATGGGGTTCTTACGTAGATCGACAGATGGATTTATCATAGAGAACCTATTGGCTGTTGACTCCTATCAAGGTGGAGACGCCATTTTTTGCCAGATAGAAGTGAAACTGCTACTAGCTACCAGCCTCTTTCAACCGTAGAGTTACGGAGAAATCTAGGCCCCTTTTTAATGGAGCCAAGGCCTCGGGATGTGTCCTCCTTGTTTGCAGTATTTTAAAATCAATCCGCCGTTGCTCGCGGCCTCTGTGTAATACACATGAAACACATGAGTTCCTGAGCGCCTGCGTTGGATTTCAAGAGCGTTACGTAAGCTGCGTCACGTCCGTGTTGCTACGCCAGTGACGTATACAAAAAGGGTGCCCAAAACGGTACAACTCTATCGAACTAATATACGCTCTCAATCCCTTGTGAATTCCATCAGAGAAGAATTTCACAGTCCTACAGTCCGCCTTACGACAATCATCCTTTCCCATCTGTACCTGCTGCCACTAAGGTAGTGTACCACGTTTAACACCAAGGTTCCATCTCTTTATCAAACATCTAAATAAGAGCTCCTAAAAATCATTCATTGAATTAATCCAACGATAATTAGTTATATTAAACACATTATCAAAGCTTAGAACAAGGAGGGTGCGTCAACCAGTGTGCTGCGTGCGTCAACGTACTGCAGCGTACGTCAGCGCGGCTCGACGTGGTGGTATGTACGTCCCTGTTCGCTGGCAAGAGAGTGGGCAGAACTCGAGCGGACGGCGGCCATTTTCCGTTGTTGTTCCTCTAGTCGTTCGTGCATCGTGAGTGTTTGTCGCACCTAAAGAAGATTCGGTAGACGAATCGAAACCGATGGTGATTAGACGGTGCGATAAGAGGGCGATAACGTAAGTCGGCGCCAAGTACCGAGGCCTTAGAAAGGGTACATCAGTCGTCGCCGTCCTCGTCGACACGGAGGGTGTTCATTTGAAAGCTCGTCTGCTTCAAGAAGAGGCAGCAACGAGTTGACCAGTACATCAGAGAAGCGTGGCTAGTGCGAGGAGTGGAGTGGAGCTGTGGAACAGCGAAAGAGTGCGAGAGTAAGAAAATCAGAGGGAAATAGAAAGAAGGAGAACAAGAAGTCTTTTGTAAACGGGAGTAAGGACTCCTAGAGATAGACAGCAGATCTCCCGAGAATTCTCGAGAGTTCGTGGCGAATCGTAGCAAATCGATCATTATAATCTGATACAACAATGGAGACTCTACGTGGTGCCTTTACACTGCTCAGCTTGCTATTCTTAGCTACCAGCACGGTCCATGCAGGTGAGTACATCAGACATGGTGCTTATAACGTAAAATTGGGCATAACCCTTCTCTAGGATCGAGAGAAAGATTCGAATTGCTAGTAATAATAGCTGTAGTCATAGGAATATGTAGCACTGTCAGATGAAATGGTTCTAGTTCTCGGACTGATATGATTACGTGCATTAGCACTAGCAGTATAGCAATAGCATTGAGTTTTTGTACTACAGACAATGTTCGCGCAGTGCCTTCAAAAAGGCAAGTTACATGCGTACGATATTTACCTATAGATTTACCGCTTACGTATTCTCGAACCCAGCACGAATATCGCATTTAATAGATTAATCTTTTTTTAATACCATTATAGTAAATAGTTTATTGACGCACGTCTCTGATAGTCTACACTACTACTTTTCCTAAGTGTGTTTGTAACGGAAGAGCTCGTGTGATTAACGTCCAGTAGTACCTGAATATCATCATCGGAATTGAATATGTTGATCATTTGAAGACGTACCAACCTAACGATCACCTGGTAGAGTGAGTGCCTTAACGGTTGAGAAACGTCAAAATCACAGTGGCAGACAAAGACGAGGAAGACTTGCGAGTTTTGTAAAATAGCAAAGGGAATTGTATCTCAGTTTTGGCGCACGCCGTCAGACATGGCGCTCAAGTTCCACGTAGAATGCTGAAGGTACGACAGGAGTGTGCGCGATACGGAATTCTCTGTCTGTCTCTAGAAAGTATCGCATCTGAGTGATGGAGAAATATAGTGCCTGAAGATATCCCCTTAAATAATTCTCAAACTACAAGACACGATATTCGTCTAGTAAAAAGAAATAGTTTCATCTACATAGGAACAAAGTACAACACGTTCTTCTGCATGTTTAGTAATGAGAGAAAATCAATTTTACTATCGCACGTACGAGAATCATAACTCTTGCTTTCAAGGTCGTCGTCATTATTACCATCTTCAACGTCAACTCGAACGCACAGTTTGATAATGAGAATTGCGCGGAGAAAATGATTTATCGCATAACTTTTTACATTGGTCAGTTTGTATATTTGCTAATATTTCTGATCATAAGCGTCAGCGTACTGTCACATGAATTATTTTCATTTACTTACTCATTCGTTTTCGTTATTCGCATTAGAGCGTTTTGGTTTTATAGGATTCCTTGCTCTTAACAAGTTCTTCGCACTATCTTTCCTTTATATCTGTATGTTTGCTCGTCGGAACTGAGTCATGAGATTTGCAATTATTGTTTCCTTAAATACCCTCGATTTTCGCTGACTCATTATATGCAAATGACTAACATATATACTTTATGTCCAGAGGCAAATTCCAGTGGGAAATGACTATCGTCATTACTTGGCTAGGGTATGAAGTCAGTACATCTATCTGGCAGTCAACTATAAACGAACGATGACGAGATACGCGTGTCTCTCATTCGTTGGAATTGAATTAGCAGCTAAACAATTTCATCGAGCGTGTTATGCCTTCTGATGACGGCCGCTTTTCGAGGTCGGCCTTTTATCTAAACATGAAAGGCGTGTCGTGAACTCCACGAGATTCCTAACTTATGCACTGTAAATCCAAGTATGCAGCAAGTTGCGTTATTCCCTGTCTTTTCTATGGTAGTCACTTTTCACACAAAAGTGTATTACTTTTACGTATGTAATACGTGGGGATTTGTAGGTATATAAAAAGTGACTAGAGTGGAACTTCAATAATTCGAATCTCAAAGGAAACGAAATATGCTTCGAGTTATCGCAGTTTCAACCTATCAGGGTTTTCAAGTTATAGAGAAGCGAAACATTAGAAAATTCGATGATTCATAGTCTTATTAGAAATTTTTGACTTATAGAAGTTATCGAAGTCCGACTGTACCATGAAAAGGATAGGAAATAGTATGCACACTTCGCTACATTCTTGAATTTCGAATGTGTCCACATTTTGATTACTCGTTAATTGAGACTACATTAGATAATTCTACGAATTATTATTTTTTCCACCTTTTCTCTCTTACTCCCATTTACTTATTCTTTTCTCTCGTCTATATACCTCCTTGCGGCTCGCATGCAGATATTGTCTTGTCGGTAGATACCAAACTGAGAGCACCCTTTGCACGAGATGTTTTTCACTCGCTTTACTAGTGAATACGTGATGCCATTTTCTTTTTTAATATTTTTTTTCGTTAACCGCGTTACGCAATGCATTCTTGGATTTCTCTTATCGCGAAGGACTGGGACCGAAAGCATTGAGGCATCACCGATGGTAAATAAGTAAATACAGAAGCGATAAATCAGGTAGAGAAAAAGGACGCTATAGTGCATTTTATGTTAAATACATATGAGAGTAAAATTGTATAGTTGGTACGCACGGTTTCCGTAGTCTATAGAGAAATAGACGTATACTAGAAAACTAGAATCAAACGATTATGCCCGTATCTCAAAGAGATTGGTATATGTACTAAAAAAAAAGTAGAAATAAAAAAACAGGAAAAACCAAATGTCGCTACTGAATGATTCTTGTTCCACATTGACGAAAGTCAACTACAAGGGACCTTCCCAAGTTCAAGAGGGTGAAGCCTGGATTATAGAGTGCACCGATCTCCAGCCTGAAGATAAAATCATATGGACCAGAGACGGTGTATCCCTCGCACAGGAAATTTTGAACGGTGATCTGACTGTCCTGACGAAAAGTGGAGCATCAACGAGTAGCAACATTTCAGCCACGGAGGCTCGTCCTCACCACGCCGGCCGCTACAAGTGCATTGATAACTCGGAGTTCTTTCCTCTCTCTGTTAATTCCGGTTCGTAGAACATCAATCTACCAGAATCATCTGTCCAACGCCTATCAGATGTCTCCCCTATAGAATTTCACTAGCCGATAGTACAATATTACACACACACACGCGCGCGCGCGTATGTATGTATGTATATATGTATGTATGTATGTAATATTGTACTATCGGCTAGTGAAATTCTATATATATGTCAGAAGGCAGTCTCCAGGACTTTTTCCTTGCGTATTGGTAGTTTCCAGGACATTTGGCATATTCCAGGTTGGTCCTGGGAAAATCCTATATGTAACGTATACTTCCAGAGTGGTTTGGCGGTACTCATACCGAGTTTTCCAAAAAAAATTTTGACGCTGGACACTCTGGACACTGTGTTGGGCTAAGAAGTAGTTTCCTTAGGTTAAATTAGGTTAGAATTTCCATGCCACATGTCCCAAGATTTAGTTTAGTTTATTATTTTTTTTTTTTTAAGAAAAAATACATCCGCTTGCCGTTATGAGTGCCACATATCCTCGAAACTGCCGTTCGACATATATATGTGTATATATATACATATACATATACATATATACACATGCTATAACATGTATATTCTATGAGGAGTAACATATCTCTAACGAGAGGCAGATATTGGCGTCTTTGTCTCTGTCGTTCATGCTATTGTCATTCTATCTTCGTCTGTCTCTGCTTGTTGCTGCTGTTTGGCTTGTGTGTCTTCTGCGCCGAAAGAATAGACTATCTCTTGCAAATATACATACATACATATCGTAATGTACAAGCTTGCGTTGCTTGCGCGATAAATGCCATACCAAGCATCCATTTCGTTTGTCTCTTTGTCCCATTGATTGGTTAATTTAATATATTGCGCAACATTGTAGAATCTAGTAAATCCGTGATTTGTAAAATTTTTATTTCCTTTTTTTTTCTATTTTCATAATTTATATACGGTCGAATTTTATTTGTAACCCCGGATACTTTGTATTTAGTGACTCCGGAGGAAGCATCGTTTTCTTTTATTCGTTTTTTTCCTTCCATGTGCTTGTCAAGCAGATGAAAATGGGTATGGCGAATAACTTTCCTTTCTTGTGGAAAATTCGACGGATCAAAGAATGAGGCCACGTTAGGCGAAGATGTGGGTTGGCCTTAGCCGTGCGATATTTTATTCGAAAATGCGGTGGATTAGCGAGATTTATGAAGGCTCCTTTTGCTCAGTGCCTATTCCTTATTCTTTGCTCTTTATTTCTCACTTCTTATTTCTCGCTACTTCTATCTTCGTTTCACCATACTTCCTTGCTTTTATATTTTCTTCTTTCGAGCTACTGCGGGTACCTAAAACGCCTGCAGGAGCTTCAGGATATTCCTAGTATAATTCCTCGCATTTGTCCTTGGTCCTCGAGCCAGCATCGTGAAGTCAACGGCAGCAGGTCAAGGGAGACCGGGATTGCCGTCGTCTTTACTAGATTTACGCGAATTGAAGGTAAAAAAGAGAAACTGCGAGGAAGAGACAACAAATACTAGGACGCTTTAAGACGTTCCTGCGAGAATTCGTTTCCCTTGCGTCATCGTCATCCTTTTGTTTTTTCCCCTAACTTCTCCGTTCCTTTATCTAGAAAAGTTTCTGATGGCTCGTGTTTACGTACTTATACAAGTCGAAAGCGAGCAAATATTTACTTGAGTTAAGGTCGTCCAGGCCCGTAAATTATCGTGGTAAAATTAACTAGCTTAATATGCCGCATGCACACGTGGCATGTCGCAATTTCTACAGAATTTTACGCTTTTTTCCCCTCTCTTTATTCAGCATTCTCATTCTACGACAACGCTATACGATATATCCTGCTTGAGAATAATTTCGAGTATAAATCTTAAATATTCGCGAGGCACGGAAAAATGTATTTTCGAATAATAATTGACGAGCAGCCATAGTCGCTGTAGAACTATATAAGGCATTAGATTAAACTTTGAATTGGTTTCACATGTTAGATATCCAGCGGGTATAGGATAGAATAAGATACATTAGATGTAATCAGTTGTTAAAAATTGTTGATTGCGCAAGAAGTAGGATATTATCGATTTATCAATATATCTATATCTGGATAGCAAACATGTGTACAAATCTACGTGGTCCTTTCTATATCAGTAACAATCATTCCGAAGTCATGGACGAAATCGAATTTTCGATAGCTCGAGTGACAAATAAAGAAACCATTTTTGTCTTATGTACAACACGTACAAGACTATGATTCCTTTTACGTAAGCAATCTTAATTAGATAAATCGTGATATGAGAGTAAATTAGACTTATTTGAATTGAAATAAACGTGTATGTTTTTATTCCTGTGAAACTACATCGTATTTCGATCTTTCTTTCTTATACGTGTAGCGGTCCTATACCCACGTGAATAATATTTTACTTTGATATCGAAACCGTTTATCGTGTATCATGCGCAGAAAAGATTTTTATAAGAAAAGATAATGAAACATTGACGTCGATTCCCCGCAATAGCCTTGAGCCTCTTTGCTTGAGATCTTATTGTATTTAGATAAGGTAAACGTGGATGAAAGAAGATACGGTAAAAAAAAGTGTCCAAATCGTTAGGAGGTTTCTTGTAAAACTGAGGGAAATATCGCAAGAGTGTCGAGAACCGACAACAGGCGTCGACAGCCACAGGCGCTAGACTCTCGGGGCGCCTTTAGGGACGGCTAAATTTAGGCGAAGGCTCGGGCTTTTAGCGACAAGAATAGCGCGACATACCGGCTCGCACTCGGAAGCCGATTTCTCCCTGGTAAGAAGTTCCTCGCGGGAGTTTCGCAAAACCCGAAAGTTTCATCCGTAATCTTGATTTACTTCTATCGATTATATATTATATACGTATTTTAAGAAACTCCTTTGGATGATCTCTTCCCCCTTTACCTTATCCTTCGATCTGGCTCTCCGTCCATATCTCCTTAACAAAATCAGAGTGAAAATTCGAATTAAGCAACTCCGCTACTGAGAGACAGGGTAGGGAAAAAGTTAAGCAGAAACTCGATTTGAGGGTCTAATCGAGAAGTCGGTGGGACGGTTGTCATCGCCGCTACGCCATATCATCTCGATCAAATTTTTCCTTGGTTAAAACTTAGAGCATGGAAAAAAAATATCTCTTGAAATCGAATCGCTCGTTCACCTTCGAGTATGGCTGCCTGCGGTCGACAGTGGTTCGCTGTGGTTGTCTGCAATTTCCCACGTGGTATCACTTGGAGAGCGTTAAGAGGGAAAGCGAAACTGCTAATCCATTTATCCAGCTTTGATTCTCCTTCCTACAGGCTGATTCGCAATTGCAAATACCCTTAGGATAATCGTTATACGAATCTCCTCCTGCTGCCCGTCCTCCTCTTTTTGTTGCTCTTATTCCTTCTCCTTTTTCTCTTTTTCCTCCTTCTTTCTTTCTCCCCTGACTAAGTTGAGGGCATACGAATGCGAAAATCGTAGAGTTAAAAGATAAGATTATTCAGGTTCTCATGTAAAATCGAACTATTCTGGAGGAAGAGTGGACGATTTTCCAGGGTCTTCTTGGACCTCGAAACTGCACTGATATGCATATAATTCGCCATTTTCCATTTACCTTTTATTGTCTCACCAATCTCCTCCCTATGTATTCTCTATAAATACACGCAGTTTGGTTGTACATCGACGATTTCTGGGAGCAAACTTTTCCACGATTTCTAGAGCGAAACGCTTTGCCTTCTTTTCTCTTTATGCCTTTACTTCCGAAAGACGTAGAACCTGATGGAAGAATTTGCCCCAGGCTATCATAGGCAGACGCCAGGAATCCACCCGGTGTAGTGGATCCTTGCCGCTTCTTGAATTCCGCTTACAGTTTCCTGAGGCGCTTACCAGGCCTCCTTCCCATTCGTTTCCAGGGCCCTTTTATCCTCATCCCATGAATACTCTCATTTCCTTTCATCAGTCAGAAGACACAAGATTGACGTCCTTTGCTTGATCTCTCGCCACCTTAGATTCTAACAGAAACGGATGAAAGATTACCTTCATCGATAGTCTTCGCTCTTTTCTCTTTTATACCATTTTCTGCGCCTGGATGCTACCCAATCGCTGATTGGTTTCCGAGAAACAATGCTTACTCTCTGGAACTTGCTCATTACCTGTTCTATATATTCGCTACTTATGTTACTTGACTCTGCCTGCAATATCATGACACTCACAGCGTCTTTGACCTGATGCTTACGCTTAACATTAGACCGAGCGCTACTTCAGTAATTTGACAAAAAGATGAAAATTGACGAAAAAAATACAAATAAAACAAACGAGAAAGTCAAAAACTCAGAACTTTTCGTAATAGAAACGTAAACTTTTAGTTTCTCCGATGCTTGTGTCACTAATGCGTGTCCACGTAACAATTTTGATCTAATTAAAAAAAAAGACACGACAATATTTCCGTATACATATATACGCAAGCGTGTGTGTTCGTATGGTACCATGATTTTAAACCGAAACGATGGAGTGTATCTCGCTGATAACGAAAGCCAGAGCTCTCTTCGTCGTTAAAAGTGCAAGCTACACTGCTTTTTCATTTTTCACGAGATCAAATGAGTAAGAGAGAAAAAATGGAGAGAGGGGGGGGGGGGAGAGTTCTCTTTTCCGTAAATGGAGGTGTAGGTATAAGTTGCCAGTTACATGTAAAAAAAGGACCTCAACAAAGCGAAAAAAACAGTGTCGTAGCATTAGCTGGAAAGGGGTAACAAACAAATAAAAGTAAAAGGTGGAATGAGTCAAAAGTTAGGGGCGGATTCAGTGGGGGATGGTTTGGCCAGTTTACCGGGAGGGCGAAAATAAAGAAAGAAGAAATGGGCCGCGCGAGTCCTCCCTGTATAAATGCGCTCGGGTAATTGCCGGCCGTAATTTACCATGAGTTTGCCTTTAATTACCGACGAGTAATCTGCTTGCATTCGCTGACCCGAGCGAGAAGTGACTAACGATATGAGTTAAAGAGAATAATCGGTGGAAGTGGGACGACGGCACTGTGTCAGGAATTGGGAGGAAGTCGGAGGAAGAACACCAGAAGAATAGTGTCTGTCTTCATAAACTTCTTTTTCTTTCCATCGAGTTACCTTGCTTTCTCTCTATACTCATTTCTTTCTTGTTCTTCCGCCTTGTTACTCTGACTTCATTCATGAATATCTTCTAAATGTGTATTCTCTACTCCCGGAACAGGTAACATATACAGAGTGCTCAGTAGCGATTCCATTCCTCTGACTCTTGAGTGTGGCGACAAGACAAGCAAGGACATCGTACGCTGGTCCAAGGAGAAAGTGGATTTATTAGCAGCCAACGCATCAGCGGAGTTCAAGAAATTTCAAGAATTTGTCACGGTGAATGCGACCGCCGGTACCATCGTGATTACAAATGAAACAGACGAAGTTTTAGGGAACTACTCTTGCACGTTGAATAATGTTTCCCAGCAATTCAAAGTTGTTCGTAAGTTTAATACCGATTTTATTATTATCATCATCAAGGCAACCACTTTATGTTTCTGTATTCGATGTATAATTTATTTTTGTTCTTGTCCTGGGATCGACATTTAGCCAAGCCCACAGCTGTTCTTCCGCAATCGACGACCGTCATCGAGGGCGAGAAGCTTCATCTGGTCTGTAATGGTAAACAGAGTCCTGGAGTGAAGATCATGTGGACGTTCGGTGATAAGAACTACACTCACAGCATGGGACGTGTTAAGCTGAGCACCGACAAGGACAGGGGCATCTACGGGGCTGTTCTGACTGTGGAGAACATCGATATGTCCGATCGTGGCGACATCTATTGCCGAGTTTCGTATGACTGGTCTGATCCGATTCCGGAACACCACGCGGAGGCTAAAATTTTGCTTCGTGTGAAAGACAAGCTGGCTGCCCTGTGGCCTTTTCTAGGAATCTGCGCGGAGGTTGTTGTACTCTGCGCCATCATCCTCATCTACGAGAAGAAGCGCAACAAGGCCGAACTTGAGGAATCGGACACGGACCAGAGTCCCGATACGTGAGTGTGCATCCTCTGCCATCTTCAAAGAATCATTCATCCTATGTCATCCATTTGTTAGGAAAAATGGCGTTCCTACCTTATTTATGTCTTGGCAATTCGCACTACTGTTTTGAGACTTTTCATATAGATAGAGAAACCGTCCTTTGACGTTCTTATCATAATACAGAATGTTGCCTGAGAGTTACGTATCCCTGAGAGGTCCTTTAGTTTCTTGGAGGCTTCCCGTTCTTCCATCAGTTACTCAATCGAAATCCCTCTATCCCGGTGATACCTTTGAGACCGTTCCTGTAGAAAATATCTCAAAGGAGGATACTCGTAGGAACACCCCTTCAAGATCCTCACTTCCTGGCATCTCTTCAGAAATTTTAAGTACAATAAACAAATAACGATCAAAAGTAGACCTAACAAAAGCCGCGTATCATTCTGACATTTCGAAATAAAGATGCAGCCTCATTATAGTAAATGCCACACAGCTATATTTTATAGCACTGTCAATTATTTTGCTTATTCTTAATTATCCACTTTGGTTCGTTTTCCTCGGATGCAGCAAGCCCACGCCCAACAAGGACTCAGACGTCAGGCAGCGGAAGTAAGGAGTACGTGGAAGTCGAGTTGGACGAGAAAGAAGAGGATGAAGTTAGGAGGACATTTTGACGAAGAGGAAGGAGGAACAAGAGAATTAATGGAGTACCTAAAATAGACGAAGAAGAGGAAAGGGAAACAGAAGAAGAAGTGGTGCTCAGGATGAGAAAATAGAATGAAAATGAAGTATAAAGGTGATGGGAAGGTGAATTGGACAAGAAGGTTATTGGCTATCTAGAGGGTCGCGTAAGCAGCAGGAATCCTGGATGACACCGCAACGTTGCGTTAACGTCGCAGTACGTTGCTTTGCGCCGTGATTCTGGATGCTCGCGTATCCAATGGCTGTAAAGGCCAAAGCCGATGACAACCCGTTGATTCTCGAGACTCTTTGAACGGGCTGCTACGTAATGTAAAACGTTCTGAAGCCTCTTGTCTTTGCGATACCGTTGCCATTATTATTAATGTTATTACTACGACCATTATTAATATTATTCTCGTTATTGCTACCGTCACACGGGGCCCGATCGGCATTCGCGAATTGAATAGTGTATCGTATTCTCGGGCGCGGCCCGCTGTTAATCATTTTTACTCACGCGAAGCACGCACCCCACCCGTACCGTTAACCATGCCAGACTATATACACTATAAATACTATAAATACTATACATACTATCAGTGCAGCAGAGTATAGAGTAATCTAAGATAACCCTTACGTGGAACGTGATGCGTAACACGTGCTACGTTCTAGCCTTAACCTACGCTCCTATCCAACTTTTCCACTCTACGTATATATATCGTATATAGAAAAGAGTCCGCGTCCACTGCCCTGAGTGAGGCGTCCCGACGCCAAAAACACACCTAGCTAAGGACCATTGTAATATTATCGATCGATTGAGGATACTCGGTCACCGGACGAAGCCTTATGCCTTGGATGATCGGTCGAATAAACGATATTGACACGTTGACAAAAAAATAAGTACTGGGGCGTTGGGTTAAAAAAAGATTGTACAAAGACTTTATTACATCGCGCCGGGCTTTTCCCTTTGATATACATTTTCTCTTCCTTGTTCTCATTTTCTCTTTCTCTTTGTTTTTACTACCATTCATAGTTTTCTTTAACTGTTATTTCGAACATCAACTCTCCCGCTCCTCCTCGCTT
The DNA here is from genome assembly GCA_031762395.1 of Calameuta pygmaea. Taxonomy (NCBI): domain Eukaryota; kingdom Metazoa; phylum Arthropoda; class Insecta; order Hymenoptera; family Cephidae; genus Calameuta; species Calameuta pygmaea. The sequence continues at coordinate 855,690 of JASANN010000288.1, read as the reverse complement.
ATACTATTATATTTCATCTTATAAATAGTGCGTACAGATTAACTTACAACTTAACTAGTGTAAAATAAAGCGAATGTACAGGCTTGGGCCGACGCCGGGCGTCGTCGCCGAGGCACCGTTTGCTCTTTGGTGGTGATGGTGATGGTGGTTGATCGTTATTCTGATGGTGGCCATGTCAATGAACGGGGTGGTTCTGGGCGCCGAGGATCCGCCGCGTCGTCGCTTATGTATTTACAGGATTTTATTACACGTTTTCCAATCTTATTTCGGCTGATTGCCGTAATCCACGTAGACACGGACCACCTCCCCGCTGTATTTCCTCTGACTTGGCATAAAGTAAAAGTCTGGCTGTGGCTGACCACTAGCACCAGTATTGATACCCTTGAAACGTTGGTTTCTACGATCCTGCGTGTAGTATCCTGGCTGGGGTGGTGGTGGTTGTCTTGGACCTGGCGCTCGCGGTAAACTATACGTTGCACGAGGACCTGGTGCTACAGCACCAGCCGTACCGCTTAGAGCTACCCGATGACCATCGGGAATGTCTCTGGGTCTTGGTAAACTCGATACAGGTGGAGGTGTCTTTTCCTCTGTTTCAAAAGCCTCAAATGCGTAATTGGTATTGGCCCCCGAGGAATAGTCCCTCCATGCGTTCTTCGCTATCAACTGATCTTGTAAGGATCGTTTTGCCTGCAAGTCATTTAATTATTTCTCATTAATTAAACAATTTAATCATTACTCTAGGTTGCTACGAACTAGGATGCGCTTTGTTATATTAATACGTGCTAACCGATAACCATTGAATGAGAGAGAGCAAGAGAGAGTGCTTGGCAGAGAGCGAGCGAGAGGAGTGCGTGTGCTACTATGCCTCCCCCCTTATATTGCTCTGTTCAAAAAATATATATATATATACACACACACACATACATATATATGCTTACATATAGAGTGAGAGACAATGTGTACCTTCGGGAGACGAGAAGTCTACCAGCTCGGGGAGGGTCGATGCATATTGGGTGGAACATGCTGCTGATGAAGATGTTGATGATGATCATTTTGGTGGTGATAGCGGGTCGCGCTTGATCGGTGAATGGGGTTGGTCGAGGTAGAAGAAGCGACCAAAGGCAGCGAGTACACCCTCTATGCCATGGCAGAGATGCAAAGAATCATGCAACACAAGCAAAAAGCAATAAGATTCATCCTCTATAATTATGAGGTACGAGGAATTTCCTTTGAGGCATCGATTTAGGACTCTTGCTCTCTCTTTCTCACTCTCTCGGTATCCCTCCCTCCTTTTGTTTTCGCTCTCTTTGAGACTTAAATTGCGTTCTAGTATAGAAACCTGTATAGCCTAACACCCCCCCCCCCCCTCTCACTCAATGGTTTTAATACTATAAGTAAGTATTGTACCTTGGTAGTTCGCCTTTTCGATGCCCTGTAGAGCGTGCAGCTAGCTTGTAATAATGCCAGGGCAACTAGAGCGGCAACACAACCAACCACGATATACAACTTGGTAGCACTTAGTAGTACACCGGTTGATGATGGTGACGTCAGATCGTCCTCATCATCTCTGGCGCCAGCGTCGTTAACTGTTTAATCAGACAATGAGGGAAAATTAATTGAAATGTTTATGACATGGAGTAGAAAAGAGTGAGTAGGCAGATAGAAAGTGATAACAGAGAAAAAGCAGAGTGTGATGAGTACTGTACCTTTTGGTGCTCTGATGACAAGATACTGTGGATCCACCGTAAGGGAACCCACCCTTCCCGAGCTCAGTGCCTCCCTAAGGGCACCCTCGGCTACAGCGTCGGTATCCTCTGGTTTAAGGGCTCTACCCTTGGTCTCGTTGTTATCCAGGATCAAATTCATTTTCGCGATGACCCCGTTATCGTCATTGTTCCTGGATTAAAACCATTTAATCATGCATTCATGTCGGTCGAATTGTGTATTGCGTTATTATGCTGAAATGCTTACTTCTCGAGCTCCTTGAGTTCCAATCTGTAATATCCTGGCAGCTTGTTACTGAGACTAGGTTGAAAACTGTCAGCGATGGTGTTGGATATCTCTTCGAAATCCGGACTTCCACGTATAGGAGTCTGGAATCCGTCACCGAGATTCACCAGCTTGACTTCCACGTCGTAAAATAATCTCGGCGGTGCCGGTGCGGTAAGTTCATTCTCTTCATCTACAATAGACAGTGAGTATTTAATATTCATCGGGTAAGTAATCCTCATTTCCGTTTTAACACTCACCTTCTGGCCCACAGGACCTTATGCAAATCCTGTCGGTGGATACAATAGGGACCGTTTCATGCTTCCTGATCTTCTTATTAACCGCATAGAAGGCTCCACCCTTGACTGGGAACATCATGTAGAGGCAGTGGTCGTCGGTGAACGATAGGTCACGATTATCCTTTGTAATCCTCTTCCTTGAGAATCGTAATGTGGTGATACCATCCTTAATATAACCGCTGGTATTGTAGATATCCTGAGAGGCATCCAGAAGAGGGGGACTGTAACCGCTTAACCAGATGTCCATGACGAAAGGTCTCCCTATTGTTTTATCAACCCATCCTAACACAGCATCCGTTTGTGACTATGGAAAAGAATCCGGTTAATGCCGTCAAGTACCCTACTAAACATCAGACTTACCATCTTCTGATCATTAGAAAATCCTATACCGGTCCACTTATCCGTATGATTTGATTTAATAGTAAAGGATAGTTCATCGTTTTTACTCTTGTAGATCCATTGAACCGCATATTCACAGGTATCATTTTCTATTGAACATTTTTTAGGGTAACGCCATTCACCGCCACATCCGCCACCCAGGAGAGGAGTCTGACCACCGGATTCCTTTTTTTTCTCTTCTGCAATAGGTAGAATGTCCTTTATTATTCAATATGATTCTAATTGCTGATTTGAAGGAAATGGCGAAAAACAGGGAACCCAAAGCGGAACTTACCAAAGAAATTGAAAGTAGCCACCCCTCTTTGACTCTTATGACCGTGGTACTTAAGTTCATCCGTTTTGTAAAATTCCGGTACGGAAACCTTTGCCTTTTCCACTCCACTTGGAGGGTTATGAATGTACTTCCCTGGTTCTTGACCTTTTGCCCAGATAACCTGCATGTTTCCGTCAATGATCTCGTGGTCGGTTACATCATTAGTGGTGAGTTTCCTTCTGAAGACTATCGTCGTACGACCATCTTTTTCGAAACCAAAGGCGGACGTTAGACTATCTTTTCCACCCCAGAAACTATCTTGGCGAGGAGTTGACCTGTCTCTTGTATAGTAATCCCCTACTCGATGCGTATTACCCCTGGCTGTACCGATAATGATGTCCGTACAATCCATAGGGTTGAAATCGTGTTTGGGCGTGTACTTGTGAACGGCTATTGGCACTGGGGCTTCATAATATCAAAATTAATAGTTAGATAAACATTCCTTATGTTTAATGAATTTATATGACAAAAAATTATATTTATGGTTTTTGATTGCGAAATCTGGATAGTATTACCTTTAGTTGATCCATACTTGTTGTTAGGTTCAGGCTCGGACTGTGGCTGTGGTTCGGATTTTGGTTCTGGTTCGGATTTGGGTTCTGGTTCAGAATTTGGTTCGGGTTCAGATTTAGGTTCTGGTTCAGAGGTTGGTTCAGGTTCGGATTTTGGTTCTGGTTCGGATTTGGGTTCTGGTTCAGAATTTGGTTCAGGTTCAGATTTAGGTTCTGGTTCAGAAGTTGGTTCAGGTTCGGAGATTGGTTCTGGCTCTGATTTCGGTTCGGGCTTGGATTCGGATTTCGGTTCTGGTTCAGTCTTAGGTTTAGGTTTGGATTTTGGTTCGAGTTCAGAGTGAAATTTGGGCTCGGGTTCAGGATGAGATATGGGATCGGGTTCAGGTTCAGGCGCGGGTTCCGATTTGGGTTCAGGTTCTGACTTAGATTCGGGTTCAGGCGCGGGTTCTGATTTGGGTTCGGGTTCGGGTTCAGGTTCTGACTTAGGTTCAGGTTCGGGCTCCGATTGAGGTTCAGATTTGGATTTCGGTTCAGGCTCAGCAGTGCCGTGCGTAGGCTCGCTGACAGGCTCTCCTGTGCAACAAAGCAACAACGACATGCAACTAATTACCATCACCATGTGCATATAAGTACTAAATAATCATCATACGAGTGACTCATGTGATTATTACATTCTACAAGAAGAGAATAAGCTCCAATAGGACTCCTTTGATATTGTACATCATATTCTCAAATATATTCTAGTTTAAACAACTACCATACAGCAGGGGAGACTATAAATACTTTTCAGGATATTGTAGGGATTTACATATATTCTCTACCGGATTCTATTACCTCTACTGCTATACCTCCGTGAATATTCTCATATTACTACAGCACGTCTAGGGGATATATCACTTGAGCAACCCATAAGAATAAAAGAAAGATAAAGATATTTACCAGTTGGTTCAGGCGTGGCAGATGCCCCTTCCGCCGCTCTCTTCTTTCGTCCTATAACCGAAACAAATCATAATGCACAGTCAAAACAGTATGGCGCCTTAAGTGCTTGTATACTCAACAAAACCCTTATAGTACCTTGTTTCGTGCTGACTCTGTAAGTTACACTAGTTTGTACAGTTACACCCATATCAGCTGGAATAACGTCAGTTTCCATAGCTGGTGAACGTCTCTTAGCAGCAGATTTGGTACGTTCAGATTCCAGAGTAGCCCCAGCTATTGAAGCAGCAAGTTCAGGTTCCGGTTTCGATGCTGGAGCATGGTGGGATTCTGGCTCCGGTTCAGGCTCTGATTTTGGTTCCGGTTGAGGGAGGGGCTCGCTAGGAGGATCTCGAATTACCGGAAAGAAACGACAAGTCGCCGTTAAGGACGAGGGTCTCCATCCTACCCCTACCCAGGATGTCCCGTTAACGACAATCACTCCTTCCAGCTCAGCACTGTCCTTAAGGATTCTCCAGTAGAATGTAAAGTCATCGGAAAATTGTTTCATTGTGTAAGCATCAAAGTCAATGTCCACACTTTTCACAACAGATCCTGGAATGTATATCAAGTAACAAACGAATTTAGCACCGAAGCAAATGGATCTTGTCTGCAACAATTATTCAATTAGTGAATCATTCCCTGAACTCACTCTTGGAACATCCAGGACCAAACCAGCCAGCATTACAATAGCATAATTTTGTTGGTGACGTGGTTCCTTGGTTATCCACGCAAGTACCTTGCGTACCGCAGTCCGAATTATCCAGACATTCTTCTTTGTATTCGCACCTGGTACCATGATATAGCCTATCGCATCTACATCTTCCTAGGAGATAAGTTCCATGTCCACTGCACTGTTCGTGATAGGCTTTACGCTCAAGTATCTATAAATATTTAGATATGATTAATAATTCCGAATAACTTTAGCAAAACCGGTTAGACCGGCAAAAGGATATTTGGCTGACATCGATATCTGCGCAGGACCAAAATCTATAAGTGGATCCCCATTCATCAGCCTCTCGGAGTAGCCTTATAGTACAGTCCTTGCATGTGAAGTTCTGAGGAAGTTCTACCGGAAATCTTTGAGCCCTGTAAAATTATTTTTTTAATGAATTGTATCCACCGACGGAAATTCTCTAACATGAGACAAGTCTATACGGAAATGATTTATTATTTCCATTAAATAAAAAATATACTAACGTGGCATCATCCTCAACGAATTCACTTTGCTGAGTGACAGGTGTAAGATCCACCAGAGGTCTGTCCAGTGCGTCCAGTATTTGTAACTTAAAGCCACCCTAAAAACATATAAGAGGAAATAGAATTTATACTGCTTTCAAGGAGGAATTCGGAAAGTAGAATTAGGCAAATAGGCGGAATAAAAATAAGCGGATCTTGGTTCTCGAAGGCCTTGGCGTGAACCCATAGTTTCGAAAGTCATTGGCATTTTTATGGTGCCAGTGTACGGTATATCTGGCATAGCGGTCGTTTGCTAAATACCGAAGGCTTCTTTCGTGAATAATTCAACGCGCTGCCTTGAACGGAACGCGTGTAGGCCGTTCAATTCTCTCTCTCTCTTACACACACACGCGCTCGCGCACTCACGCACGCACGCACACACACGCACACGCCTTATCATTATGTATCTATCCATTCTTGTCCCTCTCGTTCTGTTTCGCCATGTGTTCTTGCGCAGTCTTGACAAACCCGTCTTTTACCTTGGTTCTACCTACCTATCCTAGCCGTATAGTAAAGTATGGATTGAATAGAGCGTGTTGCAAGTATCGAAGCGTCAATGTAATCAAAGTAACTTGCTAGCAGCTAGTAAGTTCCGACTGGTCAAAGGAATAATTCATATAGTAGCGAATCGACTCATATGGAATGTCTTATTATTGCGCAGTACGTTGAAGCTTACACGATTGGTATTAACACTTAAATGGATTTCTCCTTCTCATTTCCTCTCACTCTATCTTTCTGCAAACATTCTAGACTTACCTACATAGCTAACTGTTACCGGACCTACATGACATTCCATATGATACCCGACGTCCACCTGATGACTCTGATCATGATTCACAGCGGTGTCAGGTAGACGTAGGTGGTCTATTTATACTCAACACAGAGGTCAACCTATGGTCTCTTTTAGCTTTGCCGTCTCGATCCTGGTCTGAAGAGGCTTTATGCCAGAGTTCCGGTGTTGCCTTATGAGAACACAGGAAGTTACGAAGCCGGCAACAGCTTTTATATTCGTTACTGTCGACTACTGGCATTGTCTTCAGTGTTTCCTAGAGCAGCGACCCAACCACGCATTATATTCAGCAACTCTGTTATTTTATTTTACCTTTCTTGCGTAATGTCGAAGAGAATGAGAAAAAGCGGTGCAACTACAAAAGAGAACAACCAATGACGTTTGAACTTACCCTATGAGCATATGCAAGATGCCAGGTCACGTTGAAGCTACTTCCGCTGAGAAAGGATGTCTTGACGTCCCCTAGAAAAACATAATGCACAGTTTACAGGTATAGCTAACTCAAAGAAGAAAAAAAAGAAGAACAATAAGTAAGAAGGAGGTAAAAAAGGAAAAGGTGGCCGCGCATCCGAACGGCACGCGTCTCAGAATAAAACGTGCCGAATCGGATCGATTGTAAGAAAGTCTTTTTTCTTTTTCTCCTTTTTATCCTCCTTCGCGCTCTGCTATACCATCGTTTTATTTACATCTTCTATACTAGTTCTTGATTTGTTTTTTCCTCATTTCAGATTCATTTACTGCTCGACATTCTACCATTTACCTTGCTCTCGTTCCTTGATCGAGCCATGGTACCATTTCTCAATGGCGGTATTATTAATGCCGCCTAAAATATCAACGTTGATACAGCTAATTTAGGAGATACAGTGTCAGATTGATCAACTATCGTAACCAGAAACTTACAAGAATACGTAAGATCGTGAGACGATCTACCCTATGTTCCGTTTCACGTGTTTTTACACTTTCTGCACTCGTGACTCCCTTTCCCATTCACATAATCTTAACTGGGCCGTTAACGTTCATACATACATTATGTACCTCGTTACTTATTAGAGACGAGTGCCAACTAAGGGAAAGTGCGAATGGTGTAAAGATCAAGTAAGCTAGTTATATCGAATAGACGATAGTGCAAATAGTATGAAAATAATCTATTTTGCGTTGCGGTTTAGAACCATGTAGACTGCAATTAAGGATTATCTATTTCTCTATCCATCCAACGAAGGTATACGTAAGAAGAAGATGACCCTTCTTGATGAATTACTAATAGACATTCTAGTACGCAAGACCCATCCAACTGACTAATTGCAAGAGAATGCATCATTGCGGGAAAGGTATTCACGAGTTCTCGAGTCTCAGAGGGAGCACCAAGAGTCAAGTTAACTCGGGACCCCAACAGTGAAAGTCACTTCGCATTCAACCCTCCCCACCAGATTCCTCAATGCGTATGCTTTGCGTCTTACTATGGGATTTTTATTACTTTTTTTACCTTCTACTCTTCGCTTTGCTCTTTTTTAACACCACTTTTCCCACAACCCGTACACGTGCCGTACGCTCGCGTCTAACCGTTCCTGATTGGATATTTCTGTGCGATTTCTTTCTTTATTCCGACAATGCCTGACAATGGGAGGCTCTACTGTTAAAGGAGAAACAGTTCTTTTCATTCTGAATGTAGTGATTACCTCGAGGCATGCCGCAGGGACCGGGGGTCCGAGCGTTATCCAGGAAGTCCAAATCATACTTTCTTGCCCGGGGAAACGTGAGTGCTACGTGGCTTGAAGTTTCCCTCAGGAGAGCCACGCCCAGCAAGAGAATACACTGGAGAACTCGTGTCATCTTCTGGTACATCTAGTGGTTGTGCTGTCAGTTAATGTCAATTTATATGGGTTTGACCTTATGAAAGTTGTAGATCCGTCATGAGGTCCTATAAATTTCACTCGAGTTTATTAAACACTTCACGCAGCACGTTATCGGTCGCTTCTCTATTTTATTAGAAGATTCTGTTAAATATCATAGATGCAAAGGGACAACAATTAAATTGTTTACCAGCTGTCAACACTTTTATATCGATTGATTAAAAATAACACTGGAGTATCATCACTACAATCACACGTTTTCTTGAGAAAAATCACTTGATCGAATCAATTGGACCTCACTCAACAAGTCCTTGACGCAATTATTTTCTTATACTCAACCTGATACTGCTAATGCATGTCAAATCCTTCAAGGCGCGGCCATTTTGGTATCCAGCCTCCGCAGGAGGACGCTTATTGCTGGATCTATCTACGTCGTGAGGTTCTTGTCAGGAGGAGGAGTACCTGTAAACTGGCTCGTGACGAGAACACGTACTTGTCGAGGATCGCAACGATAGCCTTAGGCGTTAATATTCTCCTAGTGCCCCTCCATTGAGGATGGGAGGCTAAAAGGGGACCACTATAGCCTCTTTCCTCGCAGACCCCTCCTTTTTATCCTTCTTCTTCCTTCACTTCGGCTGTTCTCTACCTGTTCTTCCACCACCTCCTACAACTTCTCCTCTTCTTCTTTTTCCTCCGGTTAAATTACCTGGCGCATGCGCCACAGCCAGATCTGCCCAGACACGGAGACTTCGATGCTCAGACTTATTGTAGTCACTCGAATGCCTTCCTTGAGAGAGTTTAACTGTTGCCCAACCTTCGTTTCTCTACACGTCACAGCTGGAGAACCAGCACAGAGTAGAAAACTCTTCTATACACTAAGAAAAAAGTGTGGCTCTGCCTTTCGAACTTCCAGTTCGTAGAGCTATGATCGAGTTCGTGGACACAACAGTGCTGCTGTTCAGCTACTAGAGCCGATATTAGCGCTTGACGTAGTTTGCTTGCATGAATAATTCGATATACCTGTGTGGGAGCTGAAATCTTTTCCTTGATGAGTGGAAAGTATTTTTCCACGTTGTTTCGCGATTTTCTATAGTAACAAACACCCATTTAACTCAACAATATTTTTACCATAGCAACACGTATTGGTCATGCAATGATCTTCATAGCTGCTATAAGTAATATGCGTGTTCCTATCATTTGTTCAGTTGCACGAACCAGTTCGTTTCCTCAGTTTTAACTATGTAGTCTGATTGTGAGTAGTACTACTGGAGACTACTGGATCCGGCCCTTTCTCTCACATTGTCTCACACTATACCGATCCTCGCTTTGTGACTCTTGCGGACTTCACTACAGCATAGTACGACGCAAGCAACGCCAACGTGGTAAAGAGTTTCGTTTGCAGGTAGAGAAAGGGGACCAGAGGGCACGCATGGAGCTCACGAGCGTCAGCGGGGAACGGTAGGAAATTCGATAGGCGGGAATAAGCGGTGGTCACATTCCGAAGGTGGAGAAAGCCTCTTACGTCGTCGTGCCTATGGTTTATCCTATTGAATCAAAGTGTTTCTCCGGAGGTCGGAATGCTTCGAGAACGAGAACACCTGCGCTCCCGATCTTTGCACTTCTACTTGGCACTTCCACCCCGATGTTCCTTGGTATCCCTTACGTCAGAGATACGATTCTCTAGGTCGGTCTCCGGGTCTAATTTCGTCCTTAAATTTCTATGGTCTCTCTCGCGGGTCTCAAAATTCCTTTTCAACCACGTGAACTGAGAGTATACACTGTAATTTGAGTTTCGATACTATTGCCAATATTATAACTTCCCGTATTGACGAATATCTTGTGAGATGTCGGCATCGAGGAAGTGCCGAATTTATATCCCGTGGCATTTGGAATAATGTATAACTTTTGCGCTCTCAGCAAGAATGAGCAATGCGGCCAACCACCTCGGTAAGTTCCTTGCGCAATTGGCCTCGTTCGCACTCTGACTTCAATTTCAGCTCGTTAATCGTTGGCTTGAAGAACTCGGCTGCCTGCGCCTCTCGAGAAGTCCGCACCCGTGCAACCTGCTACACGTCTACTTCCATGTGTCGTTCACGTAATCATCTCGGGAATGCTATTGAAATTCAAAGAGAGGAAGAGAGTGAAGGCGCGAATGTCTATGAGAGCGAAGAGAGAAAATAAAATAGAACTCATGCCAAGCAACTCTCCTTTGATTATCCAACTACACTTATTTGAACAAGTAAGCAGACGTCGCGAAAGCATTTTTTACATTTTCACATAGAGCTTGTTGGAAAATTCTTCAGAGAAAACCAAGCATTATAGATTCTTAAGAAGCGTGGGACTTGGAGTATACTTGGAGTCCACTCCAAGTTATTAGATTATATGAAACTACTCGTCGGTGGTACCGACTCATGTGAATACTGCGCGCCAGGTACAAATATTTTCAGTACCGTTCATCGTTATGAAAAATTTGATAATTAATTAGATTTATTTAATATTGAAGAGATTGTGTTTTTCAATTTTTTATTTAGTACACACTAACCTTGGAATCTTTCATAAACATTATATTATCTACATATATAGCATTCCTGAGATATTCCAAAGACATTCTTATCTTTTAAAAGTATTTTTCAATGTTCACCAAATGGTATAGTGGAAATTAATGGGCTGATGAATATATTTTGAAATTTCCTAATGCTCGATTTCTGTGAGAAAAAAATGTAGTTAAGCAATGAATTCATAGCAGTATGAGAAAAGTAGAGGAATGAAATTCTTCCGGATGTTTCATGTTATTTAAATAGTTTCTCTTTAAAGACGTAATCCTTTATAAGACAAGCGGAAAGGAATCGTCATTCTGACTTGAATAGTTTCGGTAACGTGACTTTTCTCTTTCTGATCACTGTGTAATTAGTAATAAGCATCATTTTCCAACTCGGCGTGATAAATTATGTTAATTGTATATAATACAACAAGCGTAGCAAGGTAGTTCAAAATTCTGCCGCTTGTATGTAAGCATGCATTGTTGAAACGTTATACGCCATCTATGATAAAATATTTCAAGCTTCTACTTGCGACCTCTGCTGATTACTTTTAGTCATTAGTTTTGTCCCAGGTAATATGGAACATGAATACAACCAGGCTTCTGGACAGCGCAGCTCAATTGAAGCCAAAAGAGATAACGACGATTGGCTGTTACCATGGAAATTCATGATGGCCGTCAACCACTGAGAAAATATTGCATCCGTCTTTCTTGTTATTCCAAGCACGGATATCAGGAACTAATATTAATTATTAAGATAACCAATTGTAGTCGAATTTTTTGCATAACCTCTACCCATAAATATTAATATACTAATATATATATAATTATATAATAATATACAACTCATAAATTATTATATTTTATTGCTTTTGGTGTACTGAAAAGGAATGTCAAAAGAATTACCCAATAAAAATCGTAATTGGTACACGTCTACGTAATGCTCATAGCTATGAATGTGCATAGCTTGCAAGCACATGTTAATTGTAATGCTTAACATCACCACGAACGAGCCTGCTTTAATGGCGCCATCTGTTAAGTTATTAGAGGTATGCTATAAATGTCTAGTTATTAAATTATATGTGCCTCGTGTGGCTCCTTATTGCTAAAATTACTCGAATCTTGTATTCTCACGTACCTTATTAGATACAAAGGGGGCACCTGTTTATATGCAACAACATACTTGCCTGATAAACGTTGACCGACAATGAATGATAACATGTATTGTTGAAAATTGGTTAGATGTATTTTGGGTTAAAAATGATTTAATATTAAATTTGAAATAGAAGAAGCAGATATTGTGCATATTTATTTCCATAAAAAACTTAAATTAACAGAACTGCGGTGTACCAAATACAATATTTAAGCTATTTGATAAGCATTGTTTTTCACGGGATCTAATAAAAAAGTGTACAAAATTATTTTTTCGTGAATCAGTCATATCTTAAATGGAGATTTATGTACATATGTATTTAAATTTCAGTAGTTAACCTCGGATACCAAGATAGCCCTGACCATAAAGACCAGGAACATATCCCGGAAAGCTGGGACTCTGCGAGAACACACTTCCATATCCACCAGCGTAATTTGGATAACCTGGATATACTGAGAGTCCTGGATAAATGCCACCAATTCCACCACCCCAGCCAGGTCCTGCACTAGTGCCCAGGTTAAATCCCCAGCTCCGCGAAATGGGCCCGACCGTCGGTAAGCATTCCAAATGATACATAACGCATGATATCAGCAACTGAATAAGGAAAATGGTATGTCAATAATAACAATAATTCACGAGATTTATTTGATGGTTTTCCATAATGTGAATATTCAACAAAGCTCGTTAGAATATTAAGTTAAAAATATTTACCAGGATTAATAAGTACTTCATAGCGTAACTGGAGTAGACCACGGTGCAGTCGTCGAAGAGCAAAAGCTATTTTGGAGAACGGTCACCGTCTCGAGTGCATCTTATATAGTGGCTACCGCCCATGAGAAGGATGGATCCATCTTAAAGTTTACAGTTAGTGTTGTGCAAGCTTGCGGCCGGATGAACGACCATTCGACGAAATCTCAGACCAACTTACGTTATTACTCCTGTCGACTGGTTAAATCCACTTGCGTAATAAACACACACGGCTAAGCAAAGTTATATCGGCCCTGTCCAGTGTGGCTCAGTACATTTCATTAAAATAAATAAATTGATTACAAATTCATTATTTCGACATTGTTTTTCTGTATATTTTTACATGACATTGATACATTATTGTTTAAAAACCTTTACAATAGTAGGTATATCTATAATAATAGTCAGATCAATTAATTCAGTTAGGTTTCTTTTAGCCGGACATCAATAAGTCCTATGCCTGCAGAATTGTTCTTACCGAGGTCTTCAGTTAATTCTCTCTCGGCGTATGTATTCCAGTCAAATTCCGTGGCTGAGCTAGTCGAACTTGTAGACGTAGTAGTTGGGGTTGTGGTAGAGGTTGAAGTCGTACTTGGCGACGTCGTTATCGTTTTAACAGATACAGTGACAATTGTTCTGCTTCCAACATTTTCAAATTTACAATAATAGTCTGGTAAAGGTTCATCCTGACTGACTTTAGTTTTCTTATCAAAGTCAGTATACCCATTTGTTGCAGGTGAGGAATCTTTTGACGAAGGCCACGTATCGGAAGGATCATTCCAAGGGTTTCGGTCCCATGTTGGTTCTCCAAAAGATTGTTCGTAATGGTGGTAATCCCCAGGAGGTTTAAATTCTTGTCTTCCCCACGGATAAGCTCCGTATTTTGCAGGTGTATTACGATTGTTTGTTCTCGGGAAAAACTGATGAGGTGGAGGAGACGGTGGATATATTGAATAAGGAACTGAATGAGGACCAGGATGGTAACGATATTGATAACGATGATAGTCATAATGATTTGTAGAATCATCAAAATTTCCCTGGAACCTCGAGTCGAAATTCTCAGCTGAGCGTTTCTGAAAGAAAAAATTACATATACGATTTGAGTGAGCGCTATAGACAATATAATACAATTTTTATCTAAACTTACCACAACCTCGGATGATGAGGCCAGCACCAGTAAAACGTTCCACAGGCATATCGAAAGCACACAGAATTTTATTTTCATGCTTAGGTCGAATGTGAATTACGAAGCAGATTAAAGTACAATGGATTACCTATTAAGGTAAAACAGAAATACAGCTGAACAATAACTTACCACCAATAGTAGTGGTTACATACTGAATTGGGAAAAGGCCCGTAACCTCCTTTTATGCAAACTCGAATCAGCACGTTAATATACGCACGTACAAAAAACCCAGCTATGAGTATTCATTAATACATTATCTATATGGAATGTAATGTAATCAATAGGGTAGTGACATCTCCTTTTTTACTTCAAGTATTGTAACACTAACAAATTCGTGGAACTTGTCGCTTTCTCAATTTTACTTAAGCTTAAGATTATATCGTCGGTGAATTCTTAATTTCTGATTATTGGTAATATAACGATGTTCTGTGTCCTTTTTTATTGACGATGATGTATCAGTGTTGCTAGACCGAGCAAAGTTCGAGAATCCATTATTCTTTGTGCAAAAGGTCGCCGGATGTCTACACATCCGTAGGATGATTGCATTCTATTGCATTAATACGCAGCCGTTTGACTTAAAGAAATTTAGTATTGTAGAGAAGTATACGAAACTATAACAATAGATGGATATGGCATTGACAACGTAATATTGAGTAGACACCGAAAGTGTGTTAGTTTATTAAAAATAGTAACAATTTAATTAATGATATAGAAAAATGCGATGGTATAAATTTGGTGAATTCGTGCATAGAATTTCTGACATTTATTTTAATATCCATGTTGTTGGTATCCACCTTGGTGGCCACTAGGACCGCCATGTGGTCTTCCGAAACCTCCCGGGCCACCCTGAGGTCCATTAAATCCTTCTTGACCGCCCTGGGGTCCATTGGGTCCTTCTGGGACATGTTGGGGTCCACTGAATACTGAGGCACCTGTTTGTTGTCCTTGGAAACTTTCGTAGCTACCTTGGCGATCATCTTGTCCACCAAAGGCTCCAAAACATCTTCTCCGGTGGCCGTATCCTTGAAGACTGCGAACTCCACGAGATGAACCAACAGGTCCATGATTGTGGCCAGCGTGATCATGCGCGCTATGATCATGTCCACTATTATCATGGTCACTATGATCATGTCCACTATGAACATGCCCGCTATGGTTATGACCAGTGTGATCATGCCCGCTATGATCATGTCCACTATGATCATGTTCGCTATGATCATGACCACTATGATCAGAACCAGCTTGCTGCACCGGAGGCATTGCAGTTGCAATAGCCAGGACGGCTAATGTAAGAATCTGTAGCAATAAACAAAGACTAATAATCTCAAATGCTTTACAAGAAGTGACAAAAATATGATAAATTAATTATATTTCACTGAAATAGATATCAATTATCTCTACAGATAAACAAACAAAGATCTATGTTACAGAATTGTATAAGAAGTTTCAAAAACACTATTTTATGCTTACAAGAATTTTGCTGATCATCCTATGTACGCTGTATGAACTCCTCGAAATTCTGAAACTGCTTGGTAGCTGACACTTGTAACCAGTCGTATTTATACGAAGTCGTAGAGTCAAAGTTCATCGTCCTATGCTTATCAGCACCAGCATTGTCGCAACATTAATGCTACTTGTTGCTTTGAATTCTTAAAAAAAAAACTAAAATCGTTTTTATCATTAATAATAGAGAAATTTACGGTTTCACGGAGATATATTGGAATTAGACATACCGTCATCTAACTCTTTCATTTGAATCATTTTTGCAGAATTTTTCGCTATTAGTTTATTATGTCATTAATGAATATTTAGACTTGTAGACTGCTGAACAAAAAAAGTATCGTAAGGCCGTGACACCGCACAGATACAGAAATACGTTATCAATTGGCATAACAGCTAGCCCGAACATCACGAGAGCTTTATATGCAATGTAACAAAATATTTATATGCCGGCATAGGTTATAGAGTTTTCAGGAAATACCTATCGGAATGCCAATATGGTTCATTCAGATATAAAAAGTTCAAGAGATTTCTTGGAAAAGGCACATAACCGTTTTATTTACATGATTTCTTAAAGACTGTCTTAATATTAAAATCTGGGTGCTCCGTAATTGGTAGAAGGTGGTCCATAAGTATTCGAAGGTGGTCCATAGACGATACTAGGTGACGCAGGTGGTTCATAGGACGCGATAGGTGCTCCATAGGTCTGAGCAGGTTCAGGGGGGCCGTAAATTTTAACAGGGGCTACAACAAGGGGAGGTTCATTGCTCCTATATGTTTCAACATTGACAGCTGGCGCACTTGGTGGTGGAAATAGAAGAGGAAGTCCTCCGCCAATGTTTCCGAGAATGTTTGGGACACCGAAATTCTGAGACAGTTCTTGAGCCCTGGACACAGCTTCTGTTAAGACACCAGCCAAGGGACCGTTTAGGGGACCCTCTCCAATGGCTGCTCCAGATAACAGACCAGCTCCAAGGCCTGTGACGGGTAATGCACCTCCAAGTTTTCCAACGACGGCACCTTTCTTAAGCAGAGCACCTCCAGCAACAAGTTTGGTCGCAATAACTGGAGCCAATTTGGCAGCCAGTAGGGTCTTAACGAAGGCGATCTTTCCTGCTTTAATTGCTGCCAGCTTAGCCAACTTTGCAGCGGCAATACCCTTCAGCACGCCGAGCTTAGCTGCCTTTACTGAACCCAGTAAACCCAACTTGGCTTTACCGACGGCCTTGATACCACCCAGCAATGCTTTTTTCTTTAGGAACGCACCGGCCTTAAGATCCAAGGCGGCAGCCTTCACATCGTGAATGAATCCGGCCTTGACGGCTGCGGTCTTCGCCAAGAAGAGTTTCTTCACGAAGAGACCCTGGGAAGAGCCGACCATCACCACTGCCTAAAAAGTACAGTTTTGTTTACTAATTAAATATTTTAATCACGTTTATTTGAACATCCTTTTGTTATCTCTTTATAGAATGCACTGTATCCTCATATGTTAAACACTTGATTTGAAGTTGAACTATCGACACTAAAACTTACCACCAGGAGGAGTATCCGGAATACAGACATGTTGAAGAAAAAAATAAAGGTGAGCGTGAGTTGCGAAGAACCGCAGTTGAATGACTAAAGACAATTCATCATGCTCTTATATATTCCAGAGAACCTTCGACATATTTGGAACTTTCTCATATTTTCTACCCCTGGGCGCTCACTATAGGAATTTCGCACTCTGCATACCCTCTGTTCACTTTCACCCTTTATAATATTCACCATTGAGTTGTTGACGACAAGACTGACAGGGCGGCACGGATTTTAGTCATCTTTATTTATGGCAAAACTGACATATGCTTTGACACCTACTTCGCTGCTTCGAATTTGAGTTATTATCATCTTTAATACTTTTATGCTTATCGATTGCATTTATTGAAGAGTCATGCTCATCATCTTTCGCTTTTTCCTTAGACATATCGTTCAGGGTGAGAAGAAATGCTGTCAGGATGGATACTCCACCAAGTACGAGCCACATGGATAATTCAAGAAGGACCTTCAATTATTATAGGATATCTTTTTTTAGGTTATGCCCGTAATATACGTAACATATGGTAATATATACATTACCTCGAGGATAACTCGTAGCATTGTTAAGATTGTTTCGTTCTGAGATAACCAACGACAAACTGTGAACGGTGTCAGGATCATTGTGAGAATACTATCTAGGAGGTGGAGTGTTATGCATAGCATCATCTTCACAGGTAGACTTGAGAGAAACCCATTGTTTCTAAATGCATGATGAGAGGCATTAACGCAAAATCATTAATGAGAAAAATTGCGAGACCTCATTGATATTGATAAATTCTGATACCGGTTCTGACGGTGAACGTAGGTGCGGTTATCATCGTTATTTTCGTATTCGGTGTAAACATTATCACCAATACTTTCACTCCGGAGGGAGAAACTCTTGGAAAACTTGAACATTTCGTGATCGCTTAGAAAATTCTCAATAGAAATCCTAGTTGACCGATACTCCGGAATTTTGTTGCTCTTGCAAAATATTTGAATACAATTTTAATAATGACAGATAAGTATTAAAGTTTCGTGAGATGAAGAAAGGTTCGGAAATACAAAATATAATTTATAAGATATGTGATCTTTGTGTCACAAGCATAATTTATTGATCTGCGAACGAACGCGGACATGACTGAGACTCGGACAGGTTAACAACTAAAAACTATTAAAATTTATGATCATCTTTTTTTTTATTAATTATGTAGAAAAGGTCTATATGTATAGTATATAAATATTTTTCACTCGCACATAACATATATGTATATTTATTTTAGAAAGCACAGTCTTTATGTGCATTAATGTCTATACTGTATAGGCAGCTGTCTTCTAGGTCTCGCACCATATTGATACGCTCCATAAATCGGATTCCTGGCTTGATTTATTCTGTAACGATCAGCGACTTGTTGTCTGTAGACAAAGAGTGGTCTGAAGACTTTAGCTTCTTGTCCCTCCAAATCCTCCAAAATATTCGCCTCTGCCTGGGGTATAGATCTGGTCACTCGCGAAATGGATGCTGGCGTCGGTGAATTCTTTGTCGTCATTTTCAGAACTACTCTTTCAATTTCTCCATTATTTTGCAATTCTTTTAAAGGCATTCCATACGCGTAGATGCTACGAATTTTTCTAAGGCCATCGGTATTCTGCTGAATTTTATCCTGTTCCTCTTCCAAGGGATTACCTAGTGCAGTCACAAGGTACGAGAACACGATGAACAGGGTCTAAAAAATACGTACAAAAAGTAATATAACAAAATAATAAAATAATTCGTTTTTTTAAATATATTACTCTAATGCCAAATAATTCTCTTCCTACCGTTGCACTATGTTTATCCATTGTTTATATTCTTAATGCAGGATCTAAAGCAGCTATCGTTAAAGCCTCACGTTGAGGCGCAGATTGATACTGAATGGTAGCCCGAGGCTTGAATGCTTTTATATAGTATCTTCCCAACCGAAACCGGTATGTAGATTCATCGTAAACCTAAGCCGATCACTCTTATTCCTGGTAGGGAATCAAATGATTCATAACGGATTTCACTACCGTAGCCTTGCTCTCAGAAACGTCAGAGATGTCACTGGACTTGCTGATTAACGAGAACGTTTTCAGACGTTTATCAGCATACGGGAAACATGCTCACGTATGGAGTGGTGACAAAGAAAAGGGAAGCAAAAAATCACAAGATGACAGCGTTAATTGGCCATATCGTAGCACCAGGTAAGCACTCCGGTTTATTAGCATTTCATTCTCTTGAGGATGACGCGCGATCTCCACACTATGACTCTTTTTCTCCTTCATGATGCCTTTGGGCGATCTTAAATTAGCACGTAGATATGTTAAACAATGCGCTTACTACAACGGCATTTACTCGGTATCTTCCATCATAGATTAGACTACATATAGTATACACTGTATAGTCCTTCTTTACACTGGTTAGACCACAGTGTATTTTTTTATTTCTTAGTATAACCATTCCTAAGAAATACCATTAGCAGTTCTAGTTCTAGATTTTTAATAATTTTTGTTGGAGTATTGTGAATCATCACGATATTTTCTTCTGGAGTAGGAATCGTAGTAAGAATTATATTGTCTTCTATTATAGGCTGAATAATCAATAACAGAGGATCTTCGTCTTTGCTCTTGGCGAAATCTGAAGAGCGGTCTAAAGACGATGTCCTCGGCTACTGCCATATCCTCGGGTTCCTTTACATCAAGATTTTGGAGATGAGACTACGCAGAAGAACGTCTCGTTACTAGTATATTTCTAGGAAGTAATACTTTCGCTTTTATGCTATAAAATGACATGGGTCGAAAGGATCTGTATTATCTCTCCGTTTATCTGTATTACTGTTACAGGTTGTGTGTATAGTATCTTATTTTACAATTTAGAAATATATCACACTATATTCAATAAGCTGTATGTAAGTACATGTGCATATATGTATATATGTATGTGTATGTGTAGGGCGATGACATCAGTGATCATCAGAATGGCAAGGATGACTCTGGTGTATCCAATTATATTGAGTGACCGTAACTATGAACTATTCTAACCGGTTATGAGACCCGCACCCAAAATTTATATGTTTTCAATCCCAAAGGACGCCTTTTTAATTATTTTTTACCTCTACTTCCACAGCAGGGTGCAGAGGTTCCTTATTCTCCTCGACGGCGGGGCTTAAGTATTGCTTTATCTCAGCCCTTATTGTAGAATGATTCTCAGCATACTTTTCTACCAAGCTAGAAGTAGT
The DNA here is from genome assembly GCA_031762395.1 of Calameuta pygmaea. Classification (NCBI taxonomy): domain Eukaryota; kingdom Metazoa; phylum Arthropoda; class Insecta; order Hymenoptera; family Cephidae; genus Calameuta; species Calameuta pygmaea. The sequence goes on along the minus strand of JASANN010000288.1, from coordinate 835,391 downwards.
CTGACCACCAGGATGCGGTAGTAAAGCTACCAGTGATCCTTCCACACCGGAAGTATCGTCTAACTTTGACTGATCCAGAATAGCCACGATTGGTACGGAAATCTGTTCATCAATGATATTAGGAAGCTCAAGCTTCTGAGGAACAGTTCCCGGTAAAATGATTCCCGTTTGCTCAATTCCAGGTACCTTTACTCCAGTGAAATTCGGAGGCATCTGATCATCGTTTTTAACTTTCTGTACGGAAAACTCTTTGTTTTCCGGATATGACTCTTTCTTGTCCTTCGTCGAGGAGGGGGCTTTATTCTCATCCAATGCTATCACTTCGGATACATCAACTTCGCTGACCGCTTCCACATCAGTGCTGTTCTCTTCTTGTTCCGCCTGACCGGCATCCGTGATGTTCTTCCTGATGTCCTCCAAATGAGAAATAGGAGCCGTCAGCACTTGATGCTGTTGCGATAACACCTGTAAAGTAAGACGTTTTTTTTTTTATATACAATGTTTTCTTTCGACGCAGAAATACTTTCAATAAACATTATCAGCATCATCATGATTGTAAATGATCTTTAAAATCCAACACTAGGATATATGAATCATCGTCTTATATATACATGGAAAAAGAATCATGTAAGCGTAGCGAGTACTGACAATTAGAATACCTATATGCTAAACACATGATAAATGATTCTACGTACTGTCTCTGGATCGTTGGCGGGGATGATAACGACGCTCTTGCGCACGACGAGTCCTGACAAGGGACCATCTCCTACGATAGATTGTACAGCATCCTGAATAACAGGATCTTGAACAAGAGCAGCGACTGTCTCATTCTTTGTGCGAGGAATATCCGGAAGAAGATCTGCAGCGTCTTCCACGTCAATTGGGTATCCAAAAACGGTTCCAAGTATGAAGAGTAGATAGAAGGATGACAGGGTGGATCTCTTCGGGATCCTCTGCAAGAAATTATTTACTCAGGATACACAGTCGGTGCCCTGATGTTCCTTACTATTTCTCTGCTTACCATTTTGCGGATAGCTAAAAATCACTTGTAACTGGATAAATGACGATGCTCCCGTGGAAGATTTTGCTTTCTGGCAGGCGATAACGATCTGCCGCTTCTCTATATAGGGTGACGTCAAAATTAACGCTATATCGCTAACAGACGTGTATACTACCCTTGTGGTACTTACGACTTCATCTCGAATAACTTCCTTGGTGATGTTCGCAAAAAAATGTTCTTTGATTCTAAGTGGCACAATATTTTGTTCTTTCTTGCTTCACATTGAAGCGCCATGTGGTTATTCAATAATGATAATAATATTGGGTACTATATCCATTTAAATGCAAAATGTTTCAGACATAATGTCTACTTCTATAAAAAGATAGCTCACTGTTTTATAGTGTTTCCAGTCACGTAGATTCTTTGAAATTTTTTTTTCAAAATCTCTCAATGTCTGGCTGCTTCGTTGAGGTCTAGAGAAAGACTGGCGTTAAGTCTGGACATGACGTTTTTGTGGCACGAAATAAATTCTGGTAGGTAAGAAAAGTTTTCAGGTCTCCCATGTTATTTTGTTTGTCACTTCAATTATTAAGATGTTAAGAATCTTAATAGACGAGTGGTTCTTCAACATCATGAAATTTTGTGGTAATAGAAATACAAAAAATTCATTTGACAGCGGGCTGGTCATCTTATTTACGAATTATTCCACAATTAGTTAAAAATTATATTTATTTTTTATTATCATGCAAGACTAAAGAGGGCACCAAAATTTTCTTTCGACAATGACAAGAAGCCATCTGGAACGTATACTTATACATATAGTTATTTGATCATCTGAACCATATGAAACAGCAACTATTAGTCAGTCGTGTGCGTCACAGGAGGATCGTCGTTTATCAGATCTTTCGTAAACAATTTTATCAACATAATTCACGTGCCCCCGCCCCCTCCCCCCCCATAAAATCTTGTTTTCATTATCAATCACGTGCATTAATAATTACTTAGAATTTATTCTTCTAGATAAGTATACCCGTAAGAAAATTTTCCACTGCCGTTGGTTTTTCCTAAATGTAATGCGTGGTTTTCCGTTGATTTCCATTGATTTACCAGACATTACATTTGGCAAAAAACCCATTAGCAATAGGAAATTTTCCTACGGAATTTTCTCATTATATCGACGAATCCTCATCGTTACTCTAAAATATGTTTACGAAAAATGAAACCTGCTATTTCTCATTATAATTTAATTAAGGACAAAATGCGTAAATCAATTACACCCCAATATTCGCAGGGTATGTTTTCAATTAGCAAGCTATTACCGGCCTTAGTTTGTGAAAACCTGTCGTTATTTAGCAGCTTCACCGTGTTTACAACAAACATGGAAGATCGACACTATAAAAGAGTGAAACCTAGTATCCCATATCAGTAACGAAACAAGACACTACTTGAAGCAAGTCAAGAAGCAAAAATTAATTCAGTGTCCCAAACAAGTCATATTTATCAGTGTTCTACGATAAAGTACCGTTTGTCCAAAATGAAGGCAAATCATTTGAATCTGATTCTCTTTGTGGGAATTTTGCCATTTGTCATGTCCTCGCCATTCATCACATTGTCTAAGATGACACGAACGGAGAAAAGTACTTTTGAGAACGTAAAAAAACCTGAAGCTGATCAAGTTCATAGTCAGTCAATGATTGCTCCTTCTTCAGTGGATTCCACAAATCACCAACTTTCGGTTGATCTTTTATCCAAGGATGTTCATCCGCATTCCCAAGTTGTTCGATCCAGGCTAAATAGAGACGTGGAAACTTCAAGACTACTTCGTCTTCCTGGACTCAAATTTGAAGATGACATCCCGACAAGATATTATCTCAAGTTCGTGAGGATTTCTAGATCGCCCATATCCAGTGTCGTGCCAGATAGTAATGAGATCGGTCGTTATCATATGCCTGAAAGTTTTGAGAAGCATCTCAAGAGAGTTTCTAGGAGTGCGTTGATTGATCTGGAGGGTGCTGAAGATGGATTCATCATAAGACCACTCTTCCGGTACAGGCATGAACAGCGAAAGAATAGGAACAGGAAGGGTTATAGAAACAGGGTGGCTTACAGTGTGTATCCCAGATATTCAGATGTTTTTGGAAAATGATAGTATAACCAGTAGTATACATGGAAAGTTTATTGGTCCTTGTGAATTTGTAAATATTGTAAATAACTCTACTGGTGTATCCTCGACCAAAGTCTGATTTGTATTTTAAGATTGCAATCTCTGTTTAAGCTTCTCATCTGATTAATAAATTATATTTATCAATAAACTGAATACTTTATTAATTTCTGAAATAAGAATTTATCATATTCTCGTTTCACACCTCATTCTTCATTATTCATAACGAAATCATGATAATGACGTTGGGAAAGATTGCGGCTTCTTTTCATTCTGACTACCGTTAGGTATTTATCATCAGTATGATATTAAAAAGAAATTATTATAAAGATAGTTTTACATAGAGAATAACGTATTTTTTCTAAGAAAATTTAAATATATTTTTGAGCCAGGTTAACAGTGCCATCTTGTAAAAGAAAAAGGGGAGACGGCGTTTTTTTTTAGCATTTGCTACAAAAATTGTTTTATCTTGCTAGTATGAATGAGTACATTCCGCGTGTGATTTTCCTTTACACTCGTGTCATATAGATATAGTCTCATTCTCATAGATAGATAAAATAGTCTTTTACATAAATAAATGCAGCTCTAACGCATCACCTGAGCATAATTTTGTTGCAATAACCAAATGGGCGCACTAGCTTCAGATGATACATTTGGGCTCAATGATCCTTTATATAAATGTAGAGTCGAAAATAATTTAAAATAACGTGAAATCCTTTAACAAGTAAAATAGGTTTTAGATGTGTTATTTGTCTATGATTAGCAATGCGAAGAGTCCCCTAGATCTTACAATTGATTGATGGATTAATGTGTGAAAAATCCAGTTATCCTCAGGAGGCATCAAGAAATTCTTAAGATTTCCACGCTCTTGATATCTAGATTTCAAAGAATTCGAAAATTATCTAATTTAATTCTATTTATAAAGGTTCCTTGAGGCATAAAACTTTCATTTCCTTTTCACATTACAGGTTCGCTTTATTATCACAAGTAAATGAATATGCTAACAATATTTCTTAAGAAGTATCTACAGGTATATACATATTGAAGTGAAATGCGAAATCTCATAGAAATAGCTAAACGATACCTTCCAATGGCATCAAGTAATTCATAGTAACATACTTTGGTGGGTAGCTCGTGTGACTTAAACCTATAAGAATCTTAGAATATGAACGACCATCAACGGATGGAGGTCATCGTAGGAAATCTTCGACCGTCGCCGTCAGGGTCGTTAATCGTCCAGATCAGGAATACTGCAGCAGTGATAACACCGAAATGTAACAAGCTATTCCGAACTAGCTCTGGTCTAGTCAGGATAGATATTTCTCCACCGATGAAAAGCAGCGTCTCAAGTCCGGATAGGGCGTCGTCGACTCGTGGCAAGAGAGCGTTCCGATACCAGCGACGGTGAGTTATCAGTCTTCGGCCTCGAGGTTCATTATCGACGAACGATTTTTATTTTGTCGGGATTAGCCCTTAGAAACGGTTGCCACGACGTCCACCTTGCCTGATACGTTGACGATAAGCAACTTGTTGACGATAAACGAAAAGAGGTCGAAGGACGTTGGTTCCAGCAGCAGTTTCAAGATCGTCATCAGCAAATGCATCTTGTTCGTTCGCAAGTGGTGTACTACGTTTCTCAATAACGTGAGCCTGATTTTCTGCGTCAAGGTATAGGGTAGGCAAATCCACCAGGATAACCGGACGTTCTTGCATGTCTTTTCTCTCAATAGGCAGAGCCATAGCGGAAGCCATGAATATAATTGCAAGGACAAGTGTGATATTTCCGATAGAAGCCTGAAACAATATAATTAATGTAATTAGTTAAATTTTTAATGAGCCTTTGAATCAACTTGATGAGTCAATTAATTCAAATGTATATGAAGCCTTACCATTTTTCGTCTTTTAGGCGAGATATTTTTATCTGTTCAATTTGACAGTTGTATATGATAATAGCAAGTGTCTCGGCGTTGGATTTAGAGATCCTTGTAACGCTGATCGATGAGTATGCCTCAAAAGAGATCTCACCAAGCATTTATATGAGCCAGTGACGTCAAAGGGGATCTTGCTAATCGTTCAATGACGCTCCGAAGAAGGCGTTAACCGTCCTGGTAAACTGAATGAATTGTCTAGATTCGCACTACGTGGATATTCAGAGGATTGCGAATACCAGCTTTCTTATGTTAGATCAGGCTCTGCCAACCTGAACGTTACGAATCACTGAGTATGATCGATCTTTCAGCATAGATATCCAGTGATCTTGATATACCTTTCAGGAATACTTATCGTATAGGGAGACCTTGCACCAGGTAGTACAAGGCTTATTCAAAAGGTGTTAAGCAAAGTGTAGGGATCCTAATTAGATTATGAAGCCATTGTCGACAGCATGACATATCATGCTACCTTTCACGTAGTAAAGTTTCTGCTGACAAAACGCACAGCTGGCAATGTGCAAATTTACGATACATAAAAATGACTTAAGTAACAATAAAGACCAAAAATTACTCAAGATTAATTCAAGTTATTTCAATGATAGTTTAAGAAAGTGTGAAGCCAAGAATATAATAAAGTCACGAGATTTCAAAAAGTATCCATGTTTAATGACGCACATCACGACCCTCGTACGTCATTTCCTAATTGAAGATTGCTAAAATCATTATCGGTATACTAAGCCGCCATTTTTCATGCATTTACTATACCGATAGATAACAATAGGATTAGTACTAGTAAACGTACTCTAAAAGTCTAATCATTGTAAAACTATTTATTTGCCGTATTTTACAAAATAAAAGCAACCTTAATGAAGCTCAGTGTAGAAATTAGAACTAAAGAGTTACTGGATTTGAAATAGTGCAATAGTAACATAAAGTAGTAGTAAATGCTTAACCTAAATTAACCCCAAACAGTCCATCCTTTTCCGTAATATCCCCTTCCTCCCCAACCGCCATGATATCCTCCCCAACCTCCTCTCCATCCTCCACCCCAACCCCTACGATAACCTCCCCAGCCATCTCCATAATATCTCCAAGTAGGTTTGTATCTAGGGAAAAAGAAACAATTACCTTATAAACAAGGAAGTGACAAATTTTCATTTATTGTATATGAGTGTAAGGGTGGATCTTACCTCCAGTAGAAGGTCGCATCAGTAGCTAGGTCATTGTTATCATTAGAAATGGGCGATTGCTTTGGTACAGGACCTTCCTCTGCAAAAATTAGAGAATCGATATCCCGAGTTGCAACTGCAGATGCTATACTCGCAGCTGTTATTAGTGATGCGGTTCCAAGGAGCAGGAAGCAAAACGTAACCTTCAATAATTATCGAAGACGAATAAAATTATAATGTTCATGAACGCATCTTACATAAATGAAGTGACCTATTTTTATGCATTTAACGTAGCCGAATGTTAAATTATTAGGCAAATATTTTGTCACGAAGGGCAAAACATTTTGTATGTAACATCACGTGCACCGTCCGCTCATATAATGGTCTCGAATTCTTTTTGACTCCCACTGTACGCCTATCTGAAGGCACTCGAAAGATGGGATACTGTGCTCTTTACTCAATATTAAATTTTCGAATGGAATATCTTATGCTTACTCAAATATCTTAGTACGAATTTCGTCTTGAAGGTTACAAATGTACAAGAATAATTCACAAATAATGGATATAATTAAAGTAGACGATGACGATGATACGCAAAAGAATAAAAATTCTTTTATTACTTAAAATTACTTACAATAAGCACTGGACAAGACATGATGACAGAGAATGAGTCTGTTCTTGATCAGAGCGTCCTTTATATGCAGTGGCTAAACCGATCCTTAGACTATATAAATCCCCCCACTTAAATTACTTGCAAGGGGCATCCCGATAAGATCATACAACGACAGAATAAATCAATGAACCAAGTCGTAAAAAGCGTAAGGATGTATTCTTAGGAAAATTCGAGAAACCGGTAAACCATGGTCACTGGCAGATGCTACAGCAGTGTAATAGGAGCATCGACCCCGATGCGCCCAGTCAAGGATAAGTCATTTTTACGTCGTGACATGTTGGATTAGTCGATTTGTATATGTACATCGACGTGATGCGCATTGCCTTTTAACTTAAAAGGACTACAACGCTCTCGAGTAAGGACGGAAAAAGAGAATTAAAATGTCATACCAAATGGTTAGTAAACAGGAGAAAGAAAGGCACCACTGAATATGCGCATCAGAAAATTTTATAAAGGTTGACGGGAATCCCAATACTCCTTTGTTTTACCTGCAGTTTTCCTTATTGTACGTAAAAATGAAAAAATATATAATTAATACACACGGAAAAAATGTATAATTATTCAGAATATTATAATTTATTGTGACTAAATATCATCTGCTGTACATTTCTTATATGTACATAATCTATTCGTAAACTGCATGGTCTTATCTTGTTAGAGCATATTGCACCATTCCGATATAAATCTTATATGCTCCACTTAAACTCATAGTTAATTGTTGTGATTAATGGATTCATAGTTTAACTACTCGGTCAGGAATCAACGCTTCCCAGACGTTCAGCTATCCGCGGCCTTCAATTCTTTTGCACGATTGGGACCCGCGCGACCGCCGATTAACCTTTAGAGGCCAAGATTTGAGATCTTAGAACTTGTTCTGAAAATGGTCTCAACTTGTATCTTTTATCATGGGTTTACTATATACAAAGTTCACATCATGGATCGAGCGGATATATCGGCTTTTCAGCCCTCTAAAGGTTAAATGACAGGTTAAGTGGAAGTTAAAAGTTAATCGTGGATGGCGAAATCGTTACTTAAATTTATGTGATTTACTTATAAATTTAGTGAGTCTTACACAATTATTGGTTTTGCCGTCGTCTTCAAATGTTTCTTTTAGTACTGAATCCCGGTAACCTGGGTAATCCAGTGGCTGAAAGCTGCCACTTTTGTAAACACACCGGGACGACTACTTGGACAATCCGCGTCCCCGAAGCTCACTATTCCGATTTGGAGGGATTGATTATGTTTCCATACTATAAGAGGGCCGCCACTGTCGCCCTGAGGGTAAATAGATCAATTGATCCTCAGGTTAATTATCTCATTACTAGATAAATACTCGATTTATAAATTACAGAAGCTTTTGCAAATATGCAAAACGTTCATTCAGTCGTCATGTAAACGTGACATACTTGACAAGCGTCTGAGCCAGTTGATGGTGCAGTACAAATATTTCCTTTATTGATACTCCAGAATTGCTGGCACTGAGCGTTAGAAATAATCGGCAGCGCTCCATATTTTAAATGTTTTTGATTTTCCGTATCACCAGTGCCATCCAAACCCCACCCGAAGACATAGGCAGTACTTCTTTCATAGGATTGTTGAGCTTCCGCTGATCCAGCAAGTCTGATTGGTTGTATATTTTCTGTAATATCACAATACTCGTGAATTTTACGTTAATGAAAGCATTGTGGAAGCCCACGTAGATAGATATAAATACTTACGGCTGAATGGGATATCCTGAGGCAAATATAGCAGTGCGATATCGTTGACACCCATTCCGTACTGAGGATGGAGTGCACCTTGCGTGGTGTACATAGACAAGCCAGCACCCTCGTTGTAATCGTACCCAATTCCAAACTTGTCGACGATACCCAGAATTACGTTGAAATTCATAGGACCATTGGCAACGCAATGTCCAGCCGTAAGGATCCACCGTATTGAGATTATTGTTCCACCACACATTGAGATCCTGCCAGCACCCAGGAGCTGATGTATCACAGCCATCCACGGGAATTGTCCTTCTTGAGCCAAGGTACCCCCTACCACCTTATCCACTGCATATTTCGTTTTCAATTTGTAGGATAATGTCTGCTTTGTACGATGCAATTCTTTGCTGGGCCTTTTTTGTACTTTGAACTCTCCTTCCTTAGTCGGATCCAATGAATTATTCACTATATTCTGGTTCTGTTTTTCCAGTTTATCCAGGAAAGGCGTAGTCGCTACGCCATGATATACTAGACTTATGGCGAATACGACGAGAAAGACTCTTACACTTGCAAATTTCATGATTGAGTGAGGGCAGACATTCTAGAACTTTCCTATTTATATAGCCCTTCTGAGCGTCTTGTTGGTTTCGTGAAAAAGGACCGCATTTGCCCATTATTTATGACAATCATCGAATCACCGTTGTCGTTCATAATTATATGACATTTTGCTTGTAATGGTACGGAAGAATAACATTGGTTTAGGCAGGTACAGTTATATATGGGTAATTCCCTTTAAAATTATAACGGTTAAGGTAGGACAGAAAGCAAGGCAAACTACCGTTGATGGTAATATTCCATTTAAGAGAAGTAATGTTTTATGTATTACAGGAAACTCGTAGCATAATTTTCCGTTGCCAATTCTTTTTTTGCCAAATGTAATTGCGTGGTAAATCATTGGAAAACCGTTCATTACCTTTGCCAAACGAGCATTGTCAATGGAAAATTTTGCTACGGGAGAGTCATTGGGTTCAAACGTAAATAGGATACTTGACATAAGCTTAGATAAACCAAGTTATACAAATAGTTTCCCGATTGCAGTTTAATATATTTTTATTTCTTTATCAGAAAATAATGTCGCACTTTTAACATAGATACATTACACTTTTTACTAGCATCATAACAATATTATCACTGATCTAAAAAAGATGAAAAGAAAGCTGCAGTGGCCTCTGACCTATACAGACAACAGCGGGACACGATCCAATATGTCAACAACGACGCGCATAAAAACTATTTTTTCCTTTATCATTTTGTATATCATAAAATAACATATCAACTTTGCGCGTCCTTGAGAACTAAATAGTATTAAAATGAAAATCACAGCTAATAAGGAGCTCGTCGATTTATGTATTAGTGCAGAAACGTACGAAGTTTTTAAGAAATCGTTTGATGGCAGAGCATTAAATTTAAGGAATACACCGGAACTTTCTCTTCTTCCTTATTCTCTTGTTCTTAAAATTACTCGAGGATTTCTTGTTGCAAGATCTCAATCTATTTCGGGCTGACACACTGAAAATCCGTGATGGCTTACTCCATCCTTTCTTTGCAGACATATGGGACACATACGGTCATCTCTTCGACCATTCAACGTACTCATTAAGGGTTGCATTAGTTGAGATGCCAACACACCTCGACGTGAGTCTGTAGTTGTCCCATATCTTCGAAATGGCTGCTACAATTTGGACAAAGTAATGGTAATGTTACATATTTCCCATCTTCTCCATCACCCTGCGAACAAAAGAATGGAAAATAATTCGCGGGTGCAGGAAAAGAGAATGAACTAAGAAAAATATTTATTCCATCGTTAATCAGTCTTACCTGTTGGAATTGTTGTTGACCTGGGGACGAAGATACCTGATCACCGTTGCCTCCTTGTAGTTGCATAATATATTTCCTTAACTCCTCATTTGCTTTTTGAGCCGACTGTAGATTTTCAAGTAACGTGTCCTTCTCGTTGCCCAATTTTTGACGTGCTTCTCTCTCTTCCTTAAAATCATTTTGGTAGATCTCTAGTTGCGCTCTCAGGAGAGGAATATCCTCGGTCTGAAATGCAGGAAAGAAGCTTTTAAATGATATTTTATTTAATCAATGATCGATACATATTTATTAATATGTAGTGCTTGCCATTTCTGTTAGACTCTTTATCCTTTTTGACAATGTATCAACGATTTCGTCTTTGGTACATATAATTTCCTGTAAGTCTTCACATTTAGCTTGTATATTTTCGTTTGCTTTCTGAAGCGTTTTTTTCTCCGTTAACAATGACATCCTTTCTGATTCGTATAATGCATTTTGTTGGTCTAAAGCCGTTCGCTCGTGGCGAAGAGCTTCCGTTTCTGCTTGGAGATTTTTGCGTTCTTTCTCCAAAGATAGACGATCTTTTTTCATTGTATTTATACTTTCTAGGAGATTGAACTTTTCTACTTCCAAACTATTCTTTTCTATTTCTAAAGTACTTTTGTCTTCCTGGATGCGCTTCTCTATCTCCAAGAAACTCTTTTCTTTTTGTATCCTGACTGCATTTAACTTTGCGTTTTCTGCATACATGATCTCCAGCTCAGAGAGGACGGAATTGTAATCCGAGAAAACCTTTTGAATTTGATCTTGAGCCTTAATTAACTCCTGACGTTCGCTGATGGTTTTCACTTGCTCGTCTATCAATCTTTCTCGACACTCTTGTAATCGTTTTCTAAGCGATTCTGCGTCTCCTGAATTTAAAGAACGTTCTCCAGACGTTGTGCAACTAACAGGAGCATTTGTGCTTTCAAAAGTCTGTAAGATATCGATGCTCTCTTTAAGACAATCTTGAATACTTGTGTAACGTGAACTTTGATGTGCAAAATAAGTTGTCACAGCACGTAATTTCTCATCGTATTGCTTTAAGTTTCGTAAAAACTGTTCACGTTCTTTGCAGGGTTTTTGATCTGGTTGACATGCTGTGTTTATCTGAATTGGTGCGAAAGCCTGAAATATAATAACATGTAAATTACATATAAATTAAACTGCTTCTAATATATATGAACTTTTATTTATACATTATGTATATCATAATTATAAATAAATCAAATAATAAGGCTTACTTTTGAAATGCTGACACGAAGTTGCTCTTCGAGCGAAGCTATTAGTTCTCTTAAATATTTGACTTCTTCATTTTTTCGTTGATATTTTTCACTCAGCTTGTACTCAACACTGACTGGTCGTGGTAAAAGACTGTAATCCTCCAGATCACAGTCTTCTGTTTTGGCTTCTTGAATCGATGAGCTTGATTTGTCCATCAGGTGTTGATAAGCTTGGATAATTTGGCCAGGGTTTTTCTTGTATTCATTTAATTCCTTAATTGCGATGGACAATTCTTTTTCCAGTTCCTCACGTGTTTTACTGGTTGATTCAGTCAATTCTTGGCATAACTCATGGTTCACACTAAGTCGATTCTTTAACTCAGTATTGTCTTTACGTAATTGATTGATCAATTCCCTTGTTTCTGCAAACTTTTCTTTGTGACTCTGGTGAACTTTCATTACTTCCTCCTGCCATGTTGCCAGTGTGTTGAATTGCTGTTTCATAACAAGATTATTCTGTGTTAATGTCTCCTTCAGCTTTGCATTTTCTTGGAGCAGATCACAAAGCTTGTGCTGAATCTCCTCAGGGCTTAAAGCTGATATCATGGACTCATAATCCTACAAAAATATAACATGATGCTCTGTTTCAGTAATTTAATTATTGTACATAATTAATCGTAATAAGATAAGCATTATTATATTTACAGTAGATACACTTTTTTGGTGTATTTGAGCATAAGATGCCATAGAGGCTGCCTGGATAGAATCCAAAGAGCTTTTTCCCAATACAACGAATGAATCTGTTTCATTAGTATCAATGGAGATAGAACTGACTTTGTGCATAGTATTTAAAGCACCAGAAACAGGCTCGTCCAATCTAAATCTTGGCTTTCCGTTATCCATAGTAAAACCAAGGCTTTGCAGATGACTCTCAGAACTGAATCCTGACCTAAAATTAGCTTTGAGGAGGCTATTTAGCGGAGCTGTAGAAGAGCTGGATCCTGCCTGAGATGAATGCATGGTATTGATACCTATGAACCTGTAATGATATGGTTTCTTATACGCGGTTCCACAAATGCGATTTTTTGTTCAAACTCGATTTAACTCCGCTATTAGCTAATCAGACATTTGCATTTTGAAGATAAACAGAGTTTACACAATAAACCGAACCGAATCGAGCCTAGATAAAAATAATCAGTTAATATCATAGTATTCTATCTTATATAATATCACGTTACTTTATGCTATTCCTTAGTCAATTGTATCAAATTTGTTAGAGAGAATATAATGTTGCGAATCACAATCAAATATGTAGAGAACTGAAACGTCGTAGAACCGCAGTAGCGGTTCTAATGATGGAACTAAGGAATTCCGTAGAAAAAGAACTTGACTCTAGAACTTCACAATTATTTCGGAAAAACTTACTCTAAGTATTATTGATGCCTATAAACCTCCAGGTCTACTTATAAGTATGTCAAATATTATCTGCAATATCCTGTTGTGATTCATAGTACAATGACGTAAATATTTATTTTTAATAAGTATTTGCTCTTTTAAAAGTGTTTGTTTAGTACAATAATTATGAAGGATCTTAAGGACTAATATTTAATATTACGTACGGAGTTTCGTATCTTCCGTGTTCTTGTCACATTCAAAATATTAAGAAACAGATTCCAATATGTTTTTTGAGATGCGCCAGTCAGCTTATCGTTCATTCTGCGCTATTGCCGTTGTTGCAGCTGTGCATAGGGGTCTCTGTTATGTCGCGGCCTAGAGATAAATAATCCCGCTAGAATTAAGCGGCAGGTTTCAACGAAAGATTAAAATGGGATCACGATTTCTTTTCCCAAATCAGAATTCAATGCTTTCAAATTCTCAGTCTACCATTAACGCATAAATAAGATATATTCTAAAAAATTCGAGGAAAGTTTTCTAGCCCGTACGTGTACATAAACATATGGGCTACAGAGATGAGTAGGGAGATTTCCAATGGGCCTGTTTTTGGTGGTCTCAATTTTACTCTGGTTTCGGCGCGCCACCTTAGCGGAGGGTCCTCGAAGTAGTTCCACGTTTTTGATTGGTCGATTATAGTGCTCTCCAGCAGCACCTGCATTTTTTTTTCTAAAGCCTTTATAAAGTTTGAAAAACCATAACATCATCGTACCAGAAATCAACTTATACATATACAGAGGGCTGAACATCGGTGGAGTGCTCATTAGAGCTTTGGTGGCTAACGAATCCACCTCGCCAGATTCACGCAGTCGAATCTGCCGCGAAAATGATAGTGGCGACAATCAGGACGTCACATAACTAACTTTATTTACTTCAATTATAATGTGGTTTAGTCATCAATCTACCTTAACTGAATCTATCTAATTGACTCTAAGATACAGACTCGAAGTACACCCTTGAAGACCAGAAATCGAACTGTCCTTTTGGATCTCAAGAGATACAGTCCTCCGCATTTCTCCCCTTCCTTCCTTTCCTTATGGCTGACTCCTCAAATGAGGAGATGTGCCAGTAACTGGTCCTAAAGTCAGGTAAGAGAGATTATGCTGTATCTGATACGTCAGAGCGTTTGTTAAACAGCCAATACGATCAGTTGAGAGACTCGTTGTTTAACTTGAGCATAAGCCTTTGCATGACGTTATGAGTAGTGTTGCAGGTGGCGTTGGAGTCGTTCAAAGATGTTCTACTGATTGAGCCAATTGTCCGTAAGAGCATTTGACAGCAGTTGTATGTGTCAGATGATGTGGAGTTTAGAGGAATCTTTTATATTGAGAGCAATCCAGAATTCATCCATGAAGACAATGGTAACA